>JAGFMF010011956.1:1266730-1281367 GCA_019455555.1 Galemys pyrenaicus
GTCCAGGGGCCACAGTGGGGCCTGGCTCGGGGCGAAGCTTGGGGGTCCAGGGGCCACAGTGGGACCTGGCTCGGGGCGGGGCTTGGGGGTCCAGGGGCCACAGTGCGGGCCTGGTTCGGGGACGGGGGTGGAGAGCACTGGGAAGGACACAGAGGCTGTCCCCTGGGCGCCCACAAGCCCCTCTTCCAGGGAGGGGGGCCTGGCGCGGCCTGAGGGCGGAGGGTCCCCCGGGCGCGGGCAGCTCTGCGGGCGCGGGCAGCTTTAAGAGCTACTTTCTGTGACCCTGCAGGACAGGAAGACAGGCCCTGGGCTCAGCGCGAGGCCCCTGCTGGGTGCCCGGGGCCTCTGGGGTGCCCCCACTCCTTTCGCTGGGGCCCCTGTTCTGTCTGCCGTGTGGGTGGCCAGGGGCTGGTGCCCAACCTTCGGGACAGCATCTGGGGCAGTGCGGGGCAGCCCTGGGGGCCTGGGGTGCGTGCGGAGCAGCCCTGGGGGGGTCTGGGGCGGTGCAGGGCAGCCCTGTGGGGGGGNGTGCGGGGCAGCCCTGGGGGATCTGGGGTGGGTGTAGGGCAGCCCTGGGGGTCTGGGGCGGTATGGAGCTGCCCTGGGGGATCTGGGGAAGGTGCGGGGCAGCCCTGGGGGAGTCTGGGGCCGTGTGGGGCAGCCTTGGGGGGGGTCTGGGGCAGTGCGGGGCAGCCCTGGGGGGTCTGGGGTGGGTGCGGGGCAGCCCTGGGGGGTCTGGGGCGGTGCGGGCCGCCTGCGGGGTGAGTGTGCGGGTCCCGTCTGGCTCCGAGCAGTGAAGGGCGCTCGGGCCGCAGCGCCGTGTTTCGCGAAGCGCCGCTCCTCGGCCCGCCCGCCCGCGACCTCCATGTGGACAGAGCCGGAGTTTCTCCGAGGCCGGCGGCACGCCTGCGCCGCGAGCCGCGAGCCGGTGGCCTGGGCAGCGGGGTCGTGCAGGACCGGACGGGCGCAGGCGCGTGCGGGCGGCGGGCGGCGCGGAGGGCGCGGCCGGCCGTGCGGTCCCACCTGGGCTGCGGCGGCCGCGGTCCGGCGGGCGGCCTGGGCGGCGCTTACCTCAGGGCGGAGCCCTTGGGCGTGGCGATGCCGTAGCCCTTGGAGTCCAGGTTCCCGCCCACCTTCATGGTGTCGCAGGGCTTGCGCTGCTCGATGTACTCGTTCATGGTGGACTCCAGCAGGTAGGCGTACTTGCCCTTGGACTTGCGCACGCGGATCATGCCCTCCTCCGTGGTGCGCACGAACACGGACGGCTCCGCCGACTTCATGTAGGTCCACATCTTCTCGAACACGGCGATCTTGGACCTCTGGGAGACAGGGCAGGCCGTGAGGCGAGGCGGCGCGGCCTGGGGCAGCGGAGGGCAGGGCCCTGCGCCCGCACGGCCCGCGCGGAGTGGACACGGCGGCCCGGAACTGCTGCGTGGCCAGCCAGTCCTCCTCTCAGATGTGGGGCGAGGGCCGCCGGGGCCGCCTGTTGCCGGGCGGGGCACGGGGAGCTCGGGCCGGCCCCGGGGAGCTCGGGCCGGCCCCGGGGAGCTCGGGCCGGCCCCGGGGCGCTGACTGCTGGCTGGGGCTGCCCTGCGCCCGCTTTGCTCCCGAGCTTCCGGCCGGTGCCGTGGGCCTTGCTGAGGTGACCAGTCCAGTGCCCTGCGCCCCGCCACGGCCCCGGTCAGAGTCCAGAACGTTCGCAGCCTCCCCACTCCAAGAGCAACACTCAGACCTCAGCGAGCCGGGGGTGCGGCGCAGCGGCCGGAGCACACAGGCCCACTCTGGCCCAGCACCGCCCTGTCCACGGAGGCGCGCCCGGTCTGCCTGCCAGGGCCTCCCGAGTGCCCGCCCGCCCAGCGCTGGCCTCACCCGGAGAAGGCCCACATCCAGGCTGCACTCAGCCTCGCCCAGTGCATGCTCCCTCTGGGCGTCCTTGCCCCAGCAGGTGGATGTGGGCGGGTGCTGGACACGCTGCCCCAGGGGCAGGGCTGACCCACTGAGCGTGCTGGCGACAGGTGTGTGCTTCGGTGCCTCCCCCACACGCCCGGTGTCCCGCCTGCGCACACCACCCCAGGCGCTGCTGGCTGCTGGCCAGTCTGGCCGGCCGACAGGTTGTTTGAGTCCAGACAGTTCGACATATTTGGGCCGAGAGAATTCTAGGTCTCCAGGGAGAACTCGTGGAACCCGCGCCTGAGGATTTCGGGGAGCCTGGGGAGGGCAGCCTGAGGCTCCACGACCTCCCACGGGGAGGCCAGACCGTGGGGCTCTGGGCGGCTGTTCCCAAGCCAGGAGTCCTGGCCGGTCCGACCTGGTCCCCGAATGCTGCCTCCGGCGGCGACCCTGCCCGCCGGGGCTCCCGGAAGCCCAGCGGCCGGCTCAGTCCTGCGCTCTGCCGGCACCTGCAGCTCCTGTCTTTCCGCCTCGCCACGACCCTGCCAGACGCTGCTTGCTGCGTTCCGTGGGAACGGTGTGGGAGAGGTGCGCGGCCCCGGAGGAGCACTGAGGCCAACTCCTGGCCCCGATCCAGCTGACCCTGGCGCGAGCCTGTGTGCCTGCACCCGAGTCTGCCTCGGCCTGCGCCCCGCCTGCGCCCCACACAGGGCCCTGCACGCCGGAGCCCGCCCGTGCCGGAGCCCGCCTGCCCTGCGCGCGTGCCGCCTGCCCGCAGCACCCCCATGCAGCCCGGCCGCTCGGCGCGCCACGTGGGCAGGTCATCGCAGCCACCACCCCTCTGCGGGCGGGAGGGCCCGGCCTGTGCCCCAGCTGGTCTGGTCTGCGGGGGGCGGTGGTCCTGTGCGGCCCTCGGGGCGGGCTCGGGCGGGGCGGGGCCGCGAGACCCGGCGCAGGTGCGGTTTCCGCTCCCTGGGCTGGGCCTGGCCCGCTTCCCTGGCCTGTCCGGCCGCCCGCAGGCCGGGGGGCGCCCCCGCGCAGCGCTCCCTACCCGGAAGAACTCCTTGGTGGATCCCGCCTCCAGGGTCCCATAGGCGATCTCCGTCTGCTTGGCCAGGTCCTCGGCGCTCTCGATGGGGGAGACCATCCTCTCCACCGTCAGGAAGGCGGCCAGGTTGGCTGTGTATGAGGAGATGATGATCAGGGTGAAGAACCACCAGACGCCCCCGACGATGCGGCCGGACAGCGACCTGCAGGCCAGAGGGAGGAAGCGTCAGCGGCGGCCGGGCGGGCTGCGCCCTGCGGCAGGGAGGGGCGCCGGCCGGTCGGGCCGCCGCGGTGCTGTGGCCGCGGTCACAGCACACTGCCCGCGCGTGGACACACGGCCAGCGGCAGAGGCGCCAGCGCCTGTGCCGGCCACGCGTGTCAGCCGGTGCGGGCCGGGCGGGGCCTGCGGGTCGTGCGCACGCGCCGCGGGTCACTTTCTAGGCCCGGTCACTAGCAGAGGCGGGGCGGGCGCAGAGCTCCGTGCTCCTTCCGCCGAGCGGGCAGGGCCGAGCCCCGGCGGTCAGGGGCCGGCTCAGGTCAGATGCTGGCGCCCGGCAAGTGCTCAGCCCAGGTCTGCTCCCCGGGGCTCTCCGGCCGCCACCCCACAGAAACCAGCAGCCCAGTGGGGCGGGTGGAAGAGGGGCGGGGGCGGCAGGGCGGGGGCGGTGGGGCAGGAGCGCTGGGGCCTCCGGTGAGGTGTGGGGGCGGGCCCTTGAGCTCCCAGCCGGTCAGTCCACCACAGTGGACGGTCCGTCTCCCACCTGTGGCCGCTGCCCCCGTGACTGCGGCTGGGTCCCCAGGGAGCAGTGGGCTGCGGCACCCTGGGCACGGAGGGGCGGTCGGAGCCAGAGGGGCAGAAGGGTGGAGGGGCTGCTGGGCGGCCGCCCCCATGGTCCTGGGGGTGGGGCTGGCTGCTCTTCTGTTGAGTGGGCACCCAAGGGTGCTCGAGCCTGACGGGAGGTGGAAGCAGCCGACGGGCACCCCCGAGCCTGCCAGCGGGGTGTCCTGCCTCGGCTGTGGGTTTGGATGACCCGGCCGAGGCCTTGGCTCGGCCGCTCTGGAGCAGGGTCTGCTGCGGTGTCGCACAGCCTGTTGGTGGACACTGCCCTGGACACTGCCGCGTGGGGCCTCTCGGCTGCGTCTCCACCCTGGCGGGGCGGCAGCACCCGAGGCGGCCTCGGAGCGCGCCCAGGCTGCCAGCGAGACTCCAGCGACCAGCACAGCCTGCCGGGCCGGGCTGCGGGCCCAGCGGGACGTCGCTCTGTCTGTCCGGCGAGCTCGGGGCCCGTGCCCGGTCGGCCCGCAGCGGTCGTCGGGAGCCCGCGTCGCCTCTGCGGGGGGCGCCCTGCAGGACGCCCAGATCCGCATTCGGGGCTCAGCTCCGCAGCGCTGGGCTGCCCGGGGCGGGCCCGGCCGGGCCCACGGGACGGACCCGCCTCGCTTACCGGCGTCTGACTCCAGCAGCTCGCCACGCCGCCCGTGCTCGTTTCTTCACACAGCGGGACACAGCTGTGCTCTCACAGAGATGCCTTGTAGAGTGGCTTCTCGCTGGCCTAGCTGCGTTGCAGCACGTGTGGGTTTTAGCGCACGTCGACCAAGCCAGCGTGTGCACCACCACAAGTTCTCGGCCAAGAGCCCAGTCCACCCTTGGCATACAGCGGGCCCTTTCCCGCTTGCCCACTTCCTTTGCCTTCTGACATCACTAATTTGGCCTTATTGTCTAAAACTTGCCTTTTAACTTAGCTCGTCCATTTGTCTGTTTTCTCTGTACCCCACATGCGCGGAACCACGCGTGTCAGTCTTTCCCTGACGCAGCAGAAGGCACAGGGCCCTGAGGTCGGGCGGTGTTGTTGGAGATAGCACATTTTCACCTTTTTTATGGCTGAGTAGTATTCCACCACATAATGCCACACCCTTTTTTTTTCTTCAAATGAATGAATGAATGAATGCAGTCTCTTTCTGCCCTTGAGCGGGTGAGAGGAATCATGTGTCTGGCCCGTGGTCGCCGTGTTAGGCAGAAGCACAGCTACAGTCTCAGTACCCTGGCCCAGGTCATGGTGCAGCCCGGCCTCCCGGTGCCTCTGCACTGCCAGCGTGAGGCTGTGCTCTAAGCCCCGAACTCTCATGGCCTCTCCCACCAACCAGCGGGGCCCCGGCCGGCACGCCCAACACCGGCTGGTGTGCCACTCACCAGCAGCGCCCTGCCTTCTTCCTCGGCCTGGCTGAGTCTGCTTTGCATGCAGGGAGCCCAGCCTAGCTGGCTGTAAGAGAATTCTTACCAGGAAGACTCTGACATACACCGAAGTAGACAGAACCGCAAATGTGAACCTACGATCAGCGTCCTTGGTTATCAGCTCACAGCTGGGCTGGCCCTGTGCTGCGGCCGCACAGACAGAGCTTTGCACACGTCTCTGCAGGACTGTGGATGCCCGTGGATGCCTCAGGACCACGTGCCTGCCTGTCTCCTGCGTGTCGTCCCCAGAGAGCTTTGCAGACCACACCGGTCACCGCCGGGTCGGGACCGCCCAGCTGGGCCGCACCGAGCCGCTCCGGGCCAACTCGCCCTCTCCCCTGGCTCTCTTGCCCGACCCTTGTCCGCTGTCCGCATCAGCTTTGTCCTCCTTCCCCTTACCGCGTCTCGGGGCGTCTGTTAACACCCACCATTCCTGGAGCGTTTTACTGCGTCCTGTGGGGAGACGCCAGCGCTCGTCTCTGCCGCTCGGGCCTGTGTGCGCCGTTCCCCGGGGAGTCCTGGGTCTCGTCTGTCCCCCCGCGGGTCTCTGTAGGGCGGGCAGCCACAGCTCCTCACCGCCGTCCGCAGGCGGGCCCGTGCGCGCCGTGTCCTCGTCGCCGTAAGCAGCGCTGCAGCGGGCGCGGTGGGCACGGGGCAATCCGGTCGCGCAGCCTCCGGGTCCGGGCCGGACTCGCTGATTTGTGATGTTTCCGTTTCTGGGCCTTGAGATCCGTCCCGTTGCGGGAGGCCGGGTCACGGCCCACCAGCTCCACCCAAGGCCCCTCTCGCGACAGCCTCTCCACTGGGGTCCCCTCGCCGTGCCCGTCTCGTGGGGTTGGACGCCACCCCGCTGCGGTCGCGACCGGCCGCTCGGCACTGGGCACGACCGGGACACTTGCTCATGCATGTTCTCGTGTGCACTTGCTAACTGGCTCTTTTTAGCCTGGTGTTGCATTACGTGCCTTTCTACAGAGACCTGGGACCTTGCCCTCGGCGGGCTATGCGTCGCGTGAGTGTTTTCTTACATCCGGGAGGAGTCTTTATCGTCGTTACTCGCTCACCCTGGGAAAGGTGTTAAATTTGGGGTCGCCCTGATCTTTTGTTTTGCCGTGTCCCCCTCGTCATTAGAGGGCGCGTCTCGAAAACGTCTTTATTGCTGATGTGAAACGCGTCACCAGCGTTTCCCTCCCTGCGTTTTATTGTTGCACGCCATATAGCTACGGCTTCAACCGCTTGGCCTCTATTTTCGTGGCTGGAGTTAGAGGGAGCTTTCTTGCCTCTCACGGGGCCTGTGCTGCGGCGGCCCCTGCTGCGTCCTGTGGCTCCGGGCAGCTTGCTTCCTCTCCTAGCTCCTCTCAAGGGCTTTTTCACTCCAGGTCTAACTTCCTCTTTGCCCCTACCACTATTAAAGTGCATATCGTTCAACCTCCATGCAGTTCTAACTTTCTTCACTACTTTCTTCTGGGTGAGTTCTAGCTTCACGGCATGTGATCAGAGCGAGTGCTTGTTCTGATTTTGTTCTTGTCGTTTTGACAATTGACTTGTGGCCCAAAGTGCGGTCATTTATTGAAAACGTTCCATATATACTTGAAAAAAATGTGGGTGCAGCCCGCTTCAAGGGCAGTGTCCTGGACTTCCGTTTCTGTCCGCGTGCGTCAGTTCTACTGGTTTCTGCAGGCACAGCCTGCTGGGCCTGGAATCTGAGGGCCGCTGGTGTGACTCAGGAAGTGTGACGCCAGCCCTTTCTGCTGTTCTGCTGCGTTACGGTGAGCCTCTCTCGGACTGCCTTCCTTGGTGGCTTGGCGCTCCTGCTTTTCAGGGGTGACCCTCCCCGCCCTTCTGTCTTGAATGCTGGTCTCGCAGGGTAGAGGATTCCAGACCGGGCATCGTGTCTCTGAGTACTTTACAGCTCTCCGGCCTGTCCTTCTTGCCGTAGTGTTTCTACGGACATGTCTTCTCACGGTCCGACTGCTGCTCCCTGACCAGCCACTTTCTCCGCTGGCTGTCTGGGTTCCTGTCTTAGTCCTTGGCGTCCAGCAAGGACTGGGTCTTCGTGGGTGTGTCTGGTGCTGCTTTGTTTGGAGCTCCGGGCCTCTGGTGCATTTTTCAGGTTGAGGTGATGCTCTGTAGTTATTTCTTTCTTTATTTTAAAAAAGATTTATTTATTTATGCACACAGGAACTGGGGTACAAGCCAGAGGCGTGGGAGGTGAGAGAATTCAGCAGAGACAGAGCGGGGAGCAGAACAGGCAGCTGGACTGAAACACACTGCTGAGGGGGCAGCGGGAGGCAGGGGAGGTCTGCTGTGCCCTGCGGGTCCCTCCCTGGCTGGGGATTGAACTCGTGGATGCTCCACAGTGCGGTGCTCAGCCCGCTGCACCACCAGGGAGGCCCCCTGTAATGATTTCTTTAAAGAAAAACTCCCTGCCCTCCTGTTCCCGTCCTCCTGGGCCCCGCTGACACGGCAGCACTCTCCTGAGGGGCCCCGACGGCTCTCACACCGCCCGCGTTTCCAAGCGCCTTTGCTCCGTGCCGTTCTTCTGTGCTCCTGTCGTGCTCCTGGGCTGATTCTCTGCGTTGCTTGCACCTGTCTGCTTTTGTCACACTCTCTGTGTTCTTAAGCCTGATCACAGTATTTTTTAGATCCGCCATCTCTGACCGTCTCATGTTGTCTCAGCCCTTGTTATGTCCTGTTCTGCGTTATCCGCCGGTTCTGAGTTCCGTGGACGCGGCTGTGACTGGCCCCGGGCCCTGCTCAGACAGCCTCGGCTGCTCTGTCTTTGTTCTGTATCTGCAGCGAGTTCTCCTGTCTCTTCAGGCAGAACCAGGCTAGACTCGGATGCTGCCTGGCTCCCGCCCCTGCCCGCGCGGCTCTGTGCCCCCCGTGGCCGCCTGTCCCCCGGGCTGCCGACTGGCTCTGCCGCAGCGAGGACGGGGCGGGCCGAGCCGGCGTGTCCGCTGCTGCCGTCTGGCGGCTTCTTCACGCGTGTCCTTACCCGGCGCGTGGGGGCGCCCGCCCAGACCCAGGCTGGTCAATAACGCTGCTGCGAGCGGGGTGCGTGCTCCAGCCGGCGCTTCTGTTCCGGGGAGACCTCCAGAAGTGAGCCGCTGGCTTGCGGGAGTCTGCTTTCAAGCTGAGGCATCTCTGGCTGCGGGTCCTGGACCAGACAGGGCCACGCACGGCGCGGGCAGGCTGGGCAGCGGTGCGGCTCGAGTCGGGCTGGGCGGGTCCTT
Organism: Galemys pyrenaicus; assembly: GCA_019455555.1. Taxonomy (NCBI): domain Eukaryota; kingdom Metazoa; phylum Chordata; class Mammalia; order Eulipotyphla; family Talpidae; genus Galemys; species Galemys pyrenaicus. The sequence goes on from JAGFMF010011956.1 coordinate 1,275,134, forward strand.
GGGCCCAGTGCAGTGAGGAGACCGTGACCACCGCCAGCCCCGGCTTGTCCGGCCCCCACAAAGGAGCTGGGCGCGGACTTTGTCTGCCACCTCCGAAGCGTGCTTCCAGAGCTGCGTGTCGCGGGGGCGGCCGGCCCTTCCCTCGCGGGCGTCTGCCGCTGCCCACGTCCCCTTCGAGGTGAAGCCCCGACGGCCTGCGAGGTCACCCAGACGCTGCCTGCCTCCAGCCCTCCCCGGACCGTCTCTCCTGCCGTCGCTGGGCTGAGGCCTCCTCGGACGCCCAGTGCCCGCCCCAGCAGCGTGCGGTGGCTCCCCCTGCCCGGACTCGCTCCCCGAAGCCGTCCCGGACGCGCCTCCGTTTGCACTCAGGCTCGGGCCCCGCCGCTCACCACCAGCCCAGGTGTCTGTCCACCCACCCTCCCCGGCCCGGCTCACGCGTCACGGTCAGGTGACCGTGCCCGACCGTGCGTCCTCTGGGTTCCTCTTGTCTGTCGACCATGCAGATGCAGGCCCAGTGGGGCAGGGCCTCCCCCAGCGCGGCGTCCCTGCTCCGCCTGGGGGCCTGGCCCATCGCGGGTGCCCCGCCGGTGCCCGCTGAGCATGTGGACGGCACCGCGCAGGTCAGCACTGACCACCGAGCCTGCTAGGAGGTGCCAGAGCTGTGTCCTCGGGAGGCTGTGCGGGGGTGGCTGACAGATGGGCAGCGCTGAGCGGTGCAGGGGTCTCCAGTGGGTGAGTGTAGAGGTGAGAGCCACATCCATCTGGGAAAAATTTGGGAAGACTGCCTGGAAGAGGGGCCATTTCACTGGCTGTGTGGGCATGCCGGCTTCGGGCACTCTCAACTAGGAAAAAGGGTATTTTCTGGCCCCTAGACAGCCCGTGCTGAGGTGGGGGGCACAAGCCCGCCAGTTGCAAGGACTACACGTGTCCAGTGTGTCCCCCACAGCTGGCCCGTGCGCCACAGCTCCCGCTCCGTGTCTCCTCCTATGCTCTTCCGGCCAGGACTGGCCTTCCATCCCCACCTAGTGGGCTCTTCTTCACGTTCCTATGGGGAGAGCAGGGCTCGGGGACGAACTGGCTTCGTCGGCCACAGCAAGCTGAGAGCCTGGGCACGACCCGGCCACCGGGCCCCTGGGCGACTCCCCATGCTGCAGGCGGCCGGCCGGCAGGGCCCACTCCCGCCCCAGCCCGCCTCCACAGGCCCGGGCACACCGCAGCTCTTAGACACGGGAGCATCTGGCTGAGCTTGGCGCTGGCCGCGGGGCTTCCTGCACATGTATTTTTGGGTTTCAGTTCTTAGAAGAAGCCTCTCTTTTTATAGTCTGCTGCGGCTGGCCAGCCCACACCGCTGAACATATGCTTTCGCTGTGCCCAGGCCCTCCCGAGCGCCCACGACTTGCAGATCTGCCAGCTGCTCCGAAGGGAGGGGCAGGCCAGTGGCCTCCGGGGCCAGGTGTGGGCCGCGGCCTCTGCAGGCCAGGTGGGCCGCAGCCGGGGGCCAGCAGCCCGCCCTGCAGCCCCCAGAGCCGCGTCTCACTGAACCGTGGGCTGTGTGATGGCAGAAGCCGAGTGGCCCCGGTGCACGTGCCTGGTGCGTGTCGCCAGCTGCGCCACGCGGCTCCAGAGCTGTTTTATTGAAGATGCCCGGCCGGAGAGCCTCCGTGTGCCAGACCCTTCTCGGCCTGCAGCGCCCATGCGCCTGGCCTTCGTCCCGGACGTGGGGAGGTGGCAGGGGCTGCCGAACACGCGGGAGAAACAGCCTCGGTCCCTGAGGCTCCACCTGGAGGAAGCGGCCACAGAGCCTCAGCAACGAGGGCGATGTGCAGAGAAGCTTCTGGTATGCCAGGAAGCGAGGAAAGCAGGTCCTAGAGCGAAGCGCACGGAGCGCAGCATTTCAAAGCCGCTGGGCAGGGTTAGGGCTGGGCCTGGGGCTCGGCAGCGGCTGGTCCAGGGCGCTCTCTGCCTCCTTCCTCTGCGTCTGGTTCTGGGAGGGAACCTGCAGCGTGTGTCACACGGAAACCTGCCTGGCGGCTGAAGTGGTGGACGCTGGGTTGTCGCCTGCTCCGGCCCGCTTCTCCTCCTGCTGGCTGTGCGGCCTCGGCCTCTCGTGGCTCCTGGCTCCTGCATCCTGGTCGGCCGGGACCTCGGCAGTTCCTGCCTCACGAGCTACCAGACCTGCCACCCAGGCACCCCTGGTGCTCTCCACAGCCACCAGGCCCCTCCCCACTTTGTTCCTGATCCCTGCTGCGCCCTGGAAACTTTGGCTCCATGGTCAGATTAGTTTGATTAGTTTTTTTTTTCCACTGCCTTGTCACTTAGCATCGTCCCATCTAGTTCCATCCATGCCTTTGTGGATGACACGGGTCCATCTTTTTTCCTAACTGAGTAGTACTCCACCGCATATAGCCACGCCTTTGTCTCTTCCCCACGGCGGCTCTGTGCCGTCCCAGGGCTGCGCATGCCCACCGTCCCTTTGTGGCCTCGCTGCAGGCCCCCAGCCCGTCTCCTCTCTGCCCCGCCACCTGTTTGCAGAGTCCTTCTCACCTGGCACGAGGTCACCAACAACGGGAGGGCGGGGGTGGGGCTTCCAGTATGACTGTTCCAAAATGCCTGTTGTGCTGGGCAGCCCTGCAGGGGACCCGCAATGGAGCCCTGCAAACAGCCGTCTGGATGCCAGAGCCTTGCACCCGTGCACGCCCTCCGAGTGTCCCCAGACCGGGATCAGCAGGGCCTGCACGTGCGCTGCGGCCTTTTTATAGCTCTCTGTCAGCACGTTTGACAAAGAGATTAATAAAACCATCAGTGACACGCCTCGTAAATCACTCTGAAAACCGCCAAAGTAATTTCTGAGCCTCGCCTTTTCCTTCCAAGGGAGCCCACTTCCTTCATGACTTCTGCTCGGTTGACAGTTCTAATTAGCAGTCATGAAACCTGAGCTTTAAAGCTCTGGCAGAGGAGAATTTTCCAGAGAGCGATAAGCCTCTTTCCAGCAGGGGCACCCGGGTCGGCTGAGGTGAACGATGGGGCGGGAGGAGGCGCAAGTTGCCGGCGATCGGAGGGAGGGCGCAGCCTTGGGCGCCGTGTGGCCTCCGGGGCTGACCGGCCCCTGACCATTGGCTACTCGTGTCCTTGAGCCCGAGCGGGGTCCGGGGACCATCCCGCACCCCATGACTCTGGCCTTGATGCGGCCCAGGAGCTGAGACGTGGCCAGGGGGCGCCCAGTGCTCAGCTGTCAGGGACTTGGGAGCCAGGCTGCGCTCCCCGAATCTGATGTTTCTCAAGCGGGGCGAGCTGTTTGCGTCGAAGGCCTGGGGGAGTCACAGGGCTGTCCCGGGAAGGACACGAACGGGCGGGGTGCCGAGCCCTGTCCCAGGAGACGCCCGGCTCCAGCTCTCCCCACTGCTGCTCTCGCGCCACCCCCTCTTGGGCGCTCTCCACCAGACGTGCAGGCAGGCGCCGAGAGCACGTGTCAGGCCTAGCATGATGCCTGCCTGCTGGCAGTGTCGACAAACGCGTGCTCCCCCGCTGCTCCCCACCAGCGCTGTCCTCCCCTGCCCCCGCCAGCGCCGTGCCGGGAGTGCTGCTGCGGGCGGTGACTCATTACTGGGGACCGTGCATATTTATTTTCAAGATTAGGATGGAAGCAGGAAGGAAGTCTGGGGCCACCATTATCAAACACTCAGGGCTTAACTAGACTCGGCGTTGCTTTGCTCTCTCGTTCAGCTGTTAAAGGGAGAAATTACAGGGGAGTGGATGGAGTTTAGCTCTGGTTGTCCCGCCCTGGAGAGCACCCAAGGGCAGCGGCGCACGAGGGGCTGAGGCCGCCACAGGCTGGTGCCCCGTCTCGGCGATGTATGGGGGAGACAAAGCCGGGGGCAGTTAGGAACACACCCTTTGGACAGCAGCCCTGCTCTGTTCCGTTAGCTAAGGAGAACTAACTCATCTGCCATCTTTATAAGTCTAATCTGCTTCACTCATTTGATTTCCCTGGAGAGAAGTGACTTGGCAGAGGGAAAGCTGCAAAACATTTGCCTCTCCAGCTCCTGATGGAGCCCTGAATGCAGGCACCATCTGGGCGGAGTCTGATACCCACGAAGATCGACTTTGGTACGTCATGACTTCATCGCGGCGCAGCGGAGTCCGGCAGCACAGGCCGGCAGCGTGCTGCCCCAGCTTCCGTGGCTCAGATGCACTGTTGGCCTGGCTTTCCAGGAATGGCTCCATCACAGTAACACCCGTGTCTACTACCGCTTTGTTTTAATTGACATTTACAGAAAGTAAATACTTTGGTGTCATTTGAACAAGCTCTCAGCTGTCTACTCTCTGTCAGGTAGTGAATGAAGGAGTGGCAGCCAGCCCAGCCTGCACTACACGGCCTGGGATTCCGTGGCTCCGGGGGTCTGCCCCAGTAGAGAGGGAAGTGCAGGCTCCAGGCTGGAGCATGTCGGCCAGGGGGCTCTTCATGGTGCTGAGGGCCACAGGACCAGGGGCTCTCCATGGTGCTGAAGGCCACACGACCAGGGAGCTCTCCATGGTGCTGGAGTCTGCCCTGTGTTCACCTGCTGTCCCCAGCACCATGGAGTGAATGCCTCGACTCACTGTAGATTTCTCACAACCTGAGTGGCCTGCCACCATCAAGCACTCCCAGTGATGTTCCTGGTTTCTTTTAGGGGTCCTTTGTGGCCACTGGGCTCCACGGATACCATATACAGGCCCTCTGCTGGGAACTGGGGCAGAGGGATGAGTACAAAGTGGCCTCTGCTCTTAGGAAGCTCACTTTCTTAGGGAGAGAAAGAGTTGTGGAGTCAAAGGCCACATCTTGAGAGTTAACAGGATTACATAAAACCTGGGAGGTTGAGGCAGAGCCACCAACTGTCCCAGCAGGAGGAGGGGAAGGGCCAGGAGAGACCCTCAGAGAAAGCAACACTTGTGCTCATTGTGGAAATGAGCCCACTGGACTGAAGAGGGTGTAGGAACTGCAGGCCGAGAGTCGGAGATGTGCAAACTCAAAGGGGTTGAGAAGTCTGGAATGGGACGAAGCCTGAGGAAGTCTGGCATGCAGAGGAGCGAGAGATGGAGATTAGAAGGAGGAGGAGAGGGAGCGAATGAGACACACATGGGTACAGGAGCCACCAGGAACACGGGTGCCAGCTGTTAAAGGGCTTTGAAGGCCGTGTTAATAGGCTCAGGCTTTATCCCCGGTTGGGGGAAGAATTAACAGAGCCTGATCCGGGTGGTTAGCGGGCTAGACTTGAATGAGTTGAGTGGGCTCTGGGGAGAGAGCCCGGAAGCAGGCAGCCCCCTCCCTTGCACTGTGTCTCTGGCCCATCTGACCTCTTGGCTGCCAGAGCCCACGTGCGGGTTGCCTGGAGCCTGGGAGCCTCACCCTGAAATGGCTGCGGCTTGTTCCCAGTCCTGGCATGGTGAGTCAGAGCAGATGCTGTCTGAGAGAGGGTGCGAAGGGAGCGCGCCACTGGAGTGTGGGCGGCTCTCAGCCCTCCCTCCCCTACTGCCGAGCGGGCGGGGCTCTGTGATCTGCTCCTGGACTCGCTGGGCTGCCTGCTGCTCTTCCCCCAGGTGGCCCAGTGCCCGCAGAATAAGCATTTCTAAAGAAAGCCTCTGTCCTTCTCTCTCCTACTTAAGAACTTACGGATGTGTCCTTTATTTCGTGCATAATATTCAGTCCTTTGCTTGGTTTTCAAAACCCTTATAATTTAATGCTGTTTTCTTGCCTGTGGCTCCCACCTCCCTGCTCCTGAGGCTAAGCCTCTTTGCATCTCCATATTTATGCCCACATGGCTGAGTCCCTCCAGGCTATAGCGTAGAAATGTCTCGATAAGTGCAAACCACGTGTGCTGTCTTTTCAGACATTTGCTGGTTTGCTGTGCTCCTGGCCATCCGCCAGGATGCTGTGGCAGGTGTGGGTTACACGGCGGGCGGGACGGAGGGGTCCTCACCCCCATGGAGGTGCTCCTTGCCTCCCAGCCTGCACCCTGGGGCCAGCAGCCTGCGCGTCACCTACTAGTTCGTTAGCGATGCGAGCCCCAACCCACACCTGCTGAACTTGATCCTCATTTTAATGGGCTCCCTAAATAATTTTATGCACAAAAATATTTCAGAAGCTCAGACCTAGGAGACAGGCTTTGAGAAAGCAACTGTCACTGCATGTGGGGGTATTCTGAGGCTGGGGCGTGTTGTGGGGCTGGGGGGTGTTGTGAGGCTGGGGGTGTTCTG
>JAGFMF010011956.1:1283438-1318915 GCA_019455555.1 Galemys pyrenaicus
CACCACCACCACCACCACCACCACCACCACCACCAGAACCACCACCACCACCACCACCATCACCACCACCACCACCACCACCACCACCACCACCATCACCACCACCATCCCCATCCCCATCATCACCATCACCATCACCATCATCACTATGACATCAACATCATCACCACCATCACCATCACCATCTACTGCTATCATCACCACCAGCCTGGGTGGCTGTGCCCTCTTGCTTCACTTCTCTCTCCTCATGAGGGCTGGGCATCCCTTGGGTGCCCAGACCCCCCTCTGAGCCCAGGCGCAGCCAGGACTCCGGTCAAGCCAAGTTGCGCCATGTGGCTCCCTGCAGGGACGCCTTCATGGCCCTGCTCAGTCCCCCTGGGGTGACCCGCCCACCTCCAATCATCGACCTTGTGACCCTCGGCAGTCGCAGCTGAGAGTGACCTCTAGGCAGGGCTGCCTGCCTCTACTCCCCGCTGTGGGAGTCAGCAACATTGCTTTTCTGTGCCTCAGTTTCCCCTCTGGGAAATGGGGGGCAGGAAGACCCGTGTGGAGGGGGCGCTGGGCTGAATGACCGCGGACCACGCCCTCGCAAGCCCCCGGGTTCTGCGCCCGCCTCTGGGTGCGGCTGCACATGCTCTCTGCTGGGGAGCCGGCGCCCCCACACAGCCAAGCCCAGGCCCCGCCGCGGCCCCATGTCCACTCGCCACTGACCGAGTGACTGCGTCTTACGTCCGTGTGTGGGGTCTGCTTCCTTCTGGGGAGAAGCCGGTCTCTCGGCCTTGGCTGTTGTTTCCATGGGCTCGGAAAGAAGTGGGGGTGTGTCCAGGAAAGCGTGGGACCCGGGAGGCGCCAGCTGACTCGGGGTAGCCCCACCCACGGCCTGTGGGGCTCCTCCCAGGGGCTCCAGCGGGGCCACAGCTGCCCACGTGCTGGCCGCCCAGCCGGGCGCTGCCCTCCCTGGCAGGCTGCGGCCCCGGTGGCCACCCGCGCCGTGAGCCCCCAGCTCCCTCCCAGCTCTGCGTGTGTCTGCCCTGGGCCCACTGTGGCAGCCGGTTGGCGGGCGCGCCCTGGGAGGGTGGGGCTCCCGCCGTGGGTGGACCTGCGGCCACGGTGCCCGAGGAGCGCGTCGCCCGAGGCCCTTCAGCTCTGTGAGGCGGGAGAGGTTCCTGTTCTGGTTCTGAAGGGAGAACTCCCTCGCCTTCAAGACACGGTCGAACCTCAGGTCCAGGGCAGGGGGGAGAGGCGCGTGACCCCGCGCGGGCGGCCGCCCTCGGTGCGGGTGGGCGCAGCATCCGTCCCCCGCGCTCCCCTCCCGTGTCCGTGTGGCTTCGGGCGCTGGAGCATCTGCTCCCGTGAGGCCGCCCTGCGTCGGGCAGTGTCGGGCTCAGGCTGGACGTGAAGGGAGGGAGCCGGCGGCACACGCCTCACCGCCAGCCCGTGCTGCTCGTCCGTGGGGCACGTGGGAGCGGGCTGGGGCAGCCCTTCCCGGGCTCCGCCCCGGCCCTGACCTGTGGGAGCCGGACCCCGGGCAGCCCTGGTGGGTGGAGGTCGCCTGGGCAGGCGGACGCCGCCCGCGCCAGACGCCTGCTGGCCCCGCACTGGCTCTGCACTCCTGAATGACCCTGCGCAGCATCAGTCCAGCCGCCCCCGCCCGCTGCCCGGGGCTGGGGCTGACCTCGGAGCTGACCAGGGCCGACCCTGGCCCCCGACTCCACAGGCTGGGGTGGGGCCTGGGCGCGGCGTTGAGAGCCGCCCCGGGCGGGCTGAGGTGGGGGTGCGCAGAGACCCCCAACCCACCCCGAGCCCCCCGCTTCCTGCAGCACCGGAGGCTGCACGTCTTGTGGCGCTGCCCTGTGACCCGGGTCCGTGTCCTAAGCGAGCGCACTGCCCACGGGGACGTGGTCTGGGGTTCAGGCTGTGGCCGGCAGCTTCCCTGACTGTTCCCGCTGCTCCCGTCCGTCCCAGGCGCTGCAGTGACCACCTGGGCCGGGAGGGGGCGGGGCTAGCTGCAGGGGTGGCAGGGCGGGAGGCCAGGCGTGTTCTTGCCCCCCACCTGCATCCTGGTTGCCATGGCGATTGTGTGGGATGCAAGGTCAGGCCGCCATTGGCCGGCGCCTGGGCCTCTGCTCATTGGCCACCGGTTCCCATGGCGATCACTTTTAGGGTCCCCAGCAATTGTGTCAGCTGGGTGTGGCGGAGGGTTCAGCCCTGCCCCGCTCAGCCTCCAGAGCGAGGGCTCCTGCTGTGTCCCCACCTTCTGGCGCATCTTGCAGCGTCCTCCTCTGTTCCCCAGGGACCATCCAGACCCCTCGTCCACGCCGGGTCATTGAGTCCAGCAAGATCCGGCCATGGGGGACGGGGGCAGCGGGCGGGGGCAGTGGCCGGCTGCACCCTCACGGCGCCGGAGCCTGGGGGCCGCTGCCGGAGACGCACCCCTGTCGGGCCTCTGGCTGCCCCTCGGCCGCCCATCGTCGGGTGGTGCCCTGCAGCTCACGGGGTCCCCGGTTCCGCGTGTCCAGGGCCCGCTGCGGTCTCGCCCCCCGCCTCCCCAGCGCCGTCCGCCAGCCAGTGCTGTCTGTTCTGGCCTCCGAGCGGACCCACAGTCCCCGCTGCGACCCCGGAGCCTGCAGCCCGCCGCGCCCCCGCGGGCTCCGTAAGCCCCGCCCCGGCGCAGACGGCCCTGCCCGCCGGAAGGCCCAGGTCAGCCGGAGCGTTTGTGGCGGCACCCCGAGTCCACGGCTGGCCGCACGGGGGCCTCTGCCGCTCTCCGGTGTCCATGCGGGCCCAGTCCTCGCAGCCCCCGGGCTGGCCCCAGCTCTGTGCACGCCTGGCCTCCTGCCTCCCGGTGCCCGGGAGAAACCCCTGGGGCGCCCGAGCGAGCCCCGTGGCCGTCCTGCGGCCGCCCGGCCCGAGCCTCTGTGCGCACTCACAGCCCGCCCGGCCGCCTCGCTCCCAAGCAGACCGCCCGGGCCGCGGCCACTCGTCCTGGCTCGGGCGCAGGGCGGCCGGACTGCCGTGCAGTCTGCTGGGGGCGGGGCGCTGGCCGCAGGTCAGCACGGTGCTGGGCCAGAGACGCCCGTCACCTCTTCCCGCCTTGTGGACAGAGGACCCGGAGGTTCCTGTCCGGACCAGCCCTGGGCGCCTCGGCAGGGCGCTGTGCTGGCAGCCAGCTGGACGCTGACCATGCGTGGCAGAGCCAGTCGTCCGGCGCCTTTGGGGACAGCAGAGGGAGGGACGCCCAGCTCTGGCCTGGTCAGGGGCCGAGGAGGAAGGGCCCAAGCCCCTGGGGCCGGGGGCGGCGGTGCTGAGTGAAAGCGCGGGTTTTCTCTTCGGGACGGCGCGGGGACGGCGCGACCTGGCCGGCCTGAAGGCGACAGAGGCAACAGCACGCGGCCCGACGCCTCGCTCCGGTCTGCCCGGCACGCAGAGCCCCGGCTCCCTGCCCAGCGGTCACGGCTCGGCCGGCAGCAACGGCGCGGAGCAGCTCAGCCCGCCCAGCAGGCCCGGCAGTTGGGCCGCGTCCCCAGCCTGGGGCAGGACTCGTTCGCGGAGAAGCCCAAAGGGCACGTCCACGCCAGCACAGCGCTGGACGCGGACGCGGGACGGCCGGCAAAGTGCGTGAGGACCCGGGCCCCGGCGGCAGGCCAGGACGTGGAGGCCAAGGCGGGGGCAGGGGCAGGGCGGAAGCTCGCAGGCGCAGGCGCCCGTCAGGCCCACCCTCGCCGGGAAGCAGCGAGACCCATCACAGCAGCCAGGACGGCGGTGCCGTCCCTGCCGCCTGTCAGCCCAGACCCTGTTCTCAGGAGAAGTGCGTCCGAGCGGTCACAGGCCCCGAGCGGGCAGCCGGGCTCGGGGCGCAGTCGCTGACCTGACCCCGCCCTGCCCCGGAGCCCCAGAGCCCCGGAGCCCCGGCCTCGGCACGGTGAGGCACCGGATCCAGCGTGGCCTCCTGCGCACCGGAGCCCAGAGCGGGGGGGGCAGGACCCGGCGGGGAGCCCCGGTCAGGGCGGCGCGGCTCGGCAGGGCGTCCAGCGGAGCCTCCCGCTTCCGTTCGGGGCCGGCGGCTCGGCACGGAGGCGCCCCAGACCGCGCCGGCCGCCTCTGGCCCTCCCGCCCTCTCCGGCCCTGGGGCCACGGTACCGTGACGGGCTCCAGAGCCCACTGGCCAGAGCGTGGCCGGGGCCGCGCCCGGACGGCCCGCCGCGGGCGGTGACCGAGGGGGCCCTGGCCGCGGGAGCCCGGAGCCTCGCGCCGCGTGGAGGTGCAGCCCGGAGCGAGCGGCTGACCTGGGCGAGGTGCCCGGAGCGAGCGGCTGACCTGGGCGAGGTGCCCGGGGCGAGCGGCTGACCTGGGCGAGGTGCCCGGGGCGAGCGGCTGACCTGGGCGAGATGTCGCAGCCCTGCTGCATGAAGGCGCCCAGCGAGAACCACAGGCTGTTGAAGATGCCGAACTCGTTGGACTGGTCGCCGGCCGCCGGCTCGCGGCCCTCCTCCAGCTCCTCGCTGTGCCACTCGTAGGGGCTGAAGCGGCTGACCAGGAAGAGCACCACGCTCACGCCGATGTAGGCGAAGACGATGCACATCCAGATCTCGTAGGCCAGCGGGTCCAGGAAGGAGAACACGCCCGGCTTGGACTTCTGCGGCTTCTTGATCATGATGGAGATGCCCAGGCTCATGAAGGGCTTGGAGAAGTCGATCACCTCCTCCCGCACCAGCGTGATGGTCAGCGGGGCCACGGCCACGTCCGCCCTCTGCAAGACAGTGGGGCCGCGCGGTGAAGCCCGCCGCCCGCCCCCATGCGCTCTGCCGATGCCTGCGCCCAGAGTGGCCCCAGGCCCCAGCCGCCCTCCCCGGGGCACTGCTGGCCGGTGGGCCGGGGCCCGTGTCTGCCAGGCCCGCGCTGCCCCGCCCCAGGGCCCCTGCTCACCCTGCAGAGGGGCCGGGAGGGACCTGCTCTCGCTGCCCCCGCGCTCACCGCCTGGCTACGAGGCCGCGCGGCCGTGGGGACATGTGCGACGCCCAGGTGGGCCAGAGAGCGAGGCCGGTGCGTCCACCCACCGGCTTATTTAGAGCGGTTTATTTAGAGCGGCTTGCCCAGGGGTGCCCCATGGGCACCCCGCAGCCCCCCTCCTCCTTGCACCCTGCCCCTCCCCGTGGCCCTTGCAAGTTCGGGCTCCGTCTCTGAGGCCACACACACGTGCACACGCAGGCACATGCAAACACACACGAGCACACGCAGACACATGCATGCAGGCACACAGAGACACGCAGGTACACACAGGCACACTTGTGCACACACAGGCACGCATATGCAGGCACACAGAGACACGCAGGCGCACTCACGCACACGCACGCACGAGCACACACGCTTTTCCAGGCCACGGTGGGGCCTGTGCGCCGTCTGGGAGGGAGCGGGCTCCGGAGGCCAGGGGCGCGCCAAAGACAGGGACAGCGCGGCCCGAGGGCCACTGGCCCTGCCGTGGGCGGCCGCAAGGACCCCGGGCTTGGCGGGAGGGCAGGCGCGTTTCCTCGGTCAGGGCTGCCAGGGACGCACAGGCAGCTGGTGTTAAAAGGCCCGTCCGGCGAGGGGCACGGGTGCCGGCACCTGTGGGGCGCAAACCCTCAGGCCTCCCAGCCCCCACCAGGACGCCCCTGAGGAGCTGCCCGGCCCGCAGGCGGCCGCGCTCCCGGCTCCAGCCCCAGAGGTGCGGGGTGGCCGGAGCTACGATGGCCGCAGGCTCAGCACCGTGCTTGCTCAGAGACGTGCCCCGCACGCGGTCAGCCCCGCACGTGGTCAGCCCCGCACGCGGTCAGCCCCGCAGACAGCGGCGGACACACGTGTCCCGACACCAGCGGCTCGGCCGAGCGCGCGGCCATCCGCAGCCGGCCCCTGCCCAGAGCCCCGGCCACGGCCCCAGCCGCTGGGCACCGGGGCTCTCCCCCGACCAGACCGGTGCAGTGGAGCCGCAGCCGCCCGCCCACCCAGACCCGCTGCGAGGGCAGCCCCGGGGCCGAGCGGGCGTCAGGGCCCGCGGCTCCGGGGCCTCCTGCGCTCAGGCCCTCAGGGCAGGGACGCGCCCCCGGGAGGGCAGAGGGCCAGGCGAGGACAGTGGACGGAAGGTCGCCGGCCACTGGGGGTCACCACTCAGTCACAACGTGGTCCCCTGGGCAGAGGGGCAGGCTGCTGGGCGGGCTCAGGGACTCTGGCCACAGAGGCGGCCATAGGTGGCCGGCCGAGGGCCGCTCTGGGGTGCTGGCCCCAGCTTGCCTCTGTGTCCGCCAGGGCCCCGTCTGCGCCTCAGGGCCCTGCGGTCCCCGGTGTGCAGGTGGAGGTGAGGGTCTTAGTGATGGAAAGTTGACAGCGGTTGCCATGGGGATGACCTTCCGAGCTTGGTGGAGGTTCCCATGGAAACCGCCTCCAGAGGCAGGTCTGGGGCCATCAGTGCTTGGCTGGAGCGGGAGGGATAAGGGCGCAGCGCTCACCTCCCGCCTCTGCCTGTCCCGCCTCCCCGGTGTTCCCGGCCTCGTGCGCCCCTCTTCTGTGCGAGTCTCACTGTCAGGGCTCGACCGGACAGGAGACGTGAGGTCGGAGGCCCCTCCGCGGTCCCTCCCCTGCCCAGACACAGGCTCAGCCCCACCCTGCTGGGCCGGGCCTTCCGCACTGCCGGGGCCCCTCTCCTGGTGCCCGCTCTTCTGCAGCCTCCGCCCCTGCGCCGGGGCGTCCTGGACCCAGAGCCACGACTGTGCCCTCGCCCGTCCTCGCTCTGGCCTCCACCGCCCCTCCACGCGGCCCAGCCTGGCCGGCGCCGTGCAGCCCCGCTCTCAGCCGCTGCGCGTGCACCTCGGGCGTCTGGGGTGCCCGCTGGGGGCGGCCACTGCCCGCGGCCGGACCCCCCAGGTGCCTGCCGTCCAGTCCTCGCGTCTGTGCCCGTCCAGCCGCTCCTCTCCTGGGTTTCTGCGCACGCACGTGAAGCGCGGGGACGGGCAGACGCTTCTCCCCGCCACCCCCGGGGCATCTACGGGACTGGGCGCCTGGGCTCCTCCCGCCCTGCCCTGCAGCTCCCTGGCGGCTGTGCGGCGATGCCCCGGGCACGGCGGTGGCCGGACGTTGCCTCTGCCCGCCGCGCAGCCGACTGTTCAAGGCGCGGCCAGCCCCAGGCCTGGGGCCAGGTCCTGTGGGCAGCAGGGGCGGCTGAAAGGGACACCGAGTCCTGGCTGGGGAGGAAGAAGTGACTCGGTTCCAGCTTCGTGGGGAGCGTGGGCTCCAGGGTCAGGCGCTGGCAGAGGGAAGCTGCTGGCCGGGCCGGGAGGCCTCCGCCGAGGGAGCCACCAGGTGCACACAGCGGGGCGGCTGCCGCCTGGCATGCCCGGAGCCCCCAGGGCTGCCCGTCTGGCACGGTCCCTGTTGCGGGGCCGGGCTGCGCTTGGCTGTGTCCGCGTCTCCGCCGCCAAGGCCCGGGCGTCGAGCCCTGGACCCCCGACCTGCCGCGGTGGCAGCGCAAGGCAGAGCGCCCGCCCGCCTGCCCACCGCACTCACCCCGTAGACCAGCTCGCCCACCCGCCCGCCCGCCGCACTCACCCCGTAGACCAGCTCGCCCGCCCGCCGCACTCACCCCGTAGACCAGCTCGCCCGCCCGCCGCACTCACCCCGTAGACCAGCTCGCCCGCCCGCCCGCCCGCCCGCCGCACTCACCCCGNGCCCGCCCGCCCGCCGCACTCCCCGTAGACCAGCTCGCCCGCCCGCCGCACTCACCCCGTAGACCAGCTCGCCCACCATGCCATTCCAGGCCTTGGTGTCGGGGTCGCGGGCGCCGTACTTCCCGTCGCTCACGATCTCCAGGCGGTAGGAATAGCCCACGTGCTTGGCGATCTCGGCGGCCAGCTCCACGCAGTAGCCCTCGTAGCGGTCGTTGCCCTCGAACTGGTTGGCGTTCTTCTTGAGCATCACGTACGGATCTTCCTGGAGCGGGGACAGCGGGGGTGAGCGGGCCCTGCCGCAGGACGGGGCTCTGGGGTGGGAACACAGATGCCGTTGAGAAGGGGACGTGGCGTCACCCAGACGGGTGCCTGCGGGGGCTGTGGCTCTTGTGTTTTGGGGACTCTGGGGTCCGAGCTGGGAAGGACGTCCAGCTGACTGCAGCTCCGGAAGAGACCGCGCCCCCAGCAGGCTCGCGCGGGGCCGTGGGGGTGTCTCCCGCGGGCTGGGGTGAGAAGCTCTGTGTGGGGGCCTGTGCCCTCCCGGAGGCCGAGGGCTGGTCCAGGGCACAGAGCGAGGCCGCCGGCGGGGTGGGGCCCGCTCCCCTGCCTCCCGGAGCCGCTCGCCCCCGCAGCACGGCTTGGCCCGGCCGGTGGGTCCGAGCGTGCCCGAGCGGCGGCACTCACGAGGATGGTGGTGACGATGTACGTCCTGTTCTGCACGCTGGAGTTGTCGCCCCCCGCTTGGGCGTCGGTGGCCGCCGGGACAAACTTATCATCTTCGTTCCAGTAGCCGATCTGCTCCGGGAGGGAGGAGAGGGCGGTGGTGGGCAGGGCTCCGGCTGGCCCTGCGCGGGGCCCAGGTGGCCCACAGGGGCTGGCCCGCGTCTGCAGGGCCCACCGGGCTCGGGCCGGGGGCAGTGGGGCGAGAGGCGAGGCTGCCGGGGCCAGACCTGCCGCATTGCTGGGCCGCCTCTGAGGTCTGCACAGGCCAGGGCTCGGGCCCCCCGCCCCCTCCCGCCCCGGCCATGAACCCTCCCCCTACCTCGCTGCCGGCCGCGGGATCACGCCCGCCCAAACACCTTCCCTTTTCCTTCT
Source organism: Galemys pyrenaicus (assembly GCA_019455555.1). Lineage (NCBI taxonomy): Eukaryota > Metazoa > Chordata > Mammalia > Eulipotyphla > Talpidae > Galemys > Galemys pyrenaicus. The sequence goes on from JAGFMF010011956.1 coordinate 1,292,231, forward strand.
CGGGTTAACTGGTTTTCCATCCTAATTAATCTCATGAGTGATGGTTACTTTGCCCTTTATCTCAGTCGCGCTTAATAAAACATGGGGGGCATCAGGAGGTTTTTCATGCCGCCGCCCTCCCTGCGGCCTCAGCAGACCCGCCAGACCCTCCCGTGTGCTCAGCCGGCCCTGGGAGTGGGTTGGGCGTGGCCTCCCGCCGGAGCACCCCTCGGGGCTCCGGGGGACGCGATCCTGGCCCAGCAGCCCGGCCTCTCCGGCCTTGCGCCCGCTCTGCAGCCGGACACAGGCGTGCCGTCGGGCCGCTGGGCCGGGAGCCCACGCGTGGGCGGTGAGCCTGGCCGTGGCCCGCGCTCGGCGGTCAGGGCGTGGAGCAGGCCCTCGCCAGGTGGGCCGGCCTGGCCGCCCCCGGAGAGCCTCGTTCTCGGCCCGCTGCTGGGTGCGCTCAGCCACCAAAAGCGTGGAGACCGTGGTCACTCCCAAGCCCACTGGACAGCGCGGTGTCCAGGCCAGTGTCCTGGCACGTGCTTCAAAGCCGGAGGGCACTACTCGCAGCTCTCGATTGCTCCGATGAGAATTAGAGGAAAGGGCCAGGCAAATCCGCACAGACCAGAGCTTTGTGACTCGGAACGAGACTGGCCTGCGGGCACGGGGGCAGAGCTGGCGGCCAGCGAGGCGTCAGGGGGTCTGCGGCGCCTGGCGGGTGGCCTTCGCACGGCCCGTGGCGAGCACACAGCCTGGGCCCGCTGGCACCGCGCGGCACCCCCAGCCCTCGCTTCGGGAGTAGTCGGCGCGACAGCGTGGGTCCCGCTTGCGGGGGTTCAGGTGAGCCGGCCGGCGGGCGGACGCTGCCCAGGCGCGGGAGGCCGGCAGTGCCGCGGTGGTGCCGCCGTGGGTGGGAGCAGACCCTGCTCCAGAGCGGCTGCACGGCCTTTGATCCTCTGCAGAGGCGGCTTTGATCCAGCCGAGGGAGCCGGGGCCAGGAGTCCGTGGGGGCGGCTGCCCGCGGGAGGGGCTGGAAGGCGCTGCAGGGCGGGGCCGCGCCGGTCTCCTCCTGCGCAGGTATCGCTTCTCATCTCCGTTTCCTCCTGCCTCTGAAGGCTCTTTGAGCGCAGGAAATGAGTCTGGGCGAGAGAGCTGAGGCTTTCAGAAGAGGATGAAGCCCGAGGAGAGCTGGCCACAGGCCCGAGTGTCTGACTGAGGCGCTCGCAGCTTCAGATCAGATCTGCACGCTTGTGCTTCCGGCTGCCTCTCAAACCCAGCCCAGCCTCGGCGCGGGCCCTTGTTAGCGCCTTCAAAGGAGCGTGCTGCCCCAGGCTGCCGGCACGCCGCGCCCCCCCAGCAGAGGGGGCCGCCGGCGCAGTTACCCGCAGCAATTAAATCTCCAGTTCTCGGAGCCCAAGAGCTCACTCAAAGAGGGTGGACTTGGAGTCTGGACTCGCGGGGACTCCCTCCGTGCTCGGCTCGCAGCGCCGTCTCGGCGGCCGCTCTCGCTCTCCACCTGCCGGGCCCGCCCCCCAGCAACCTCCGCGCACAGCCCAGCAGCGCCAGCGCGGCCCGCGGGCGCTGAGAGCCCATCCTGGTGCCGCTGTCTGGGGCTGGCCTCTGGGCGACACGGGCACCCTGCAGCCGGGCTGGGCTCGGGAGCTCAGCAGAGGTTCGGCCCGGCGGCGCGCGGTCCGGCGGGGCACGCCGGGGGTGGGGGCGCAGAGCGGAAGCTGTGTCGAGCGTGCCGGCGCCGGAGCGCTCGACACAGACGTCTTGGTCTCGCCGTCGCCACGTGCTGTGGCGTGGTCACTCTGACTGATCAGCCGCTTCCGGCACGGCCCTCTGCTCGGGGCGGCAGGCAGCAGGAGGGGGCGAGCGCGGAGCCTGTCAGCCCCAGGGCCAGTGAGGCAGGGGACGGCACCGCAGGACGCGGGCCAGAGGGGCCGTGCGGCCAGGCCCAACGGCCCTCCGGGACGCCCCACGGCGGCTTCGCTGGCGCTGAGGCGGGGTCAGCCAGCCCAGGCAGGGAGCCACGGGGGAGAGGAGCGGCCAGGCACGTGCCCCGGGGGGGGCTTGACGGGCTCGCGCTGCGGAGAAGGCGGCAGCGCCAGTGGCCGCGCTGGAGGCAGCTTTGCAGGGCCGGCCTCCAAGTGCTGAGGCCACGCGGGGCGCCCTCACCGGCGCAGGGGCTGCCCGCCGTGAGGACCCTGCCTCGCTTCTGGGGCGCGGCCTCGGGGGCTAACACGGTGTGGTCAGGACCGAGGTGTGTGGCGTCGGCGGGGCTCGGGCCGAGCTCGGGGGAGCGGGTTTAAGGAACTAAGGGCGTGTGGCACGGGGGCTGCGCACTGCTGGGACCCGAGGTCCCTCTGAGGGCCCCGGGGCTCTGTCACCTCAGTCCCCCAGATGCACAGGAGCGGGACTGGGTGAGAGGCAAGCTGGCCGGGGAGCCTCAGCCGTGGGGCCTGTGACAAGGGCACTGCCGGCAGGCCGGGGCGGCTGTGGCCGAGCGGCGGGCATTGCTGTCAAGGTGCTGGGCGCTCGCGGGAGCCGGAGGACCCGCCGTCTCCAGGCAGCCGCTTACCAGGACGTGAGGCTGGAGCTGACGCGGGGCTTCCTTTGGGCAGAAGCCCCAAATCAGCAGCGACCTTCCCTGAGCGGGGGCCCCGTCGGGGGCTTGGGCAGACCAGCTGCGGCTACACCCCAGGCCCCGGGGCGGGTGCTTGGCGCTCAGCAGCAGTGCAGTGCAGTGGCGGCCCGACGAGGGAGGGCCTTGGCCCCAGCATCAAGGGCTCCTCGGCACTGCAGGGGAGGCACAACTAGGTCGCCCGGGACTGAGAAAGTCCTTTGTTGGGAACGATTGAGAAAAGGGCCCCATGCCAGACGCGGAGGGATTGATTTTCTGAAAGTCAGATGCCTGTAAGCAAAGGACGCCTGAGCCCGCAGCTAAGAAAGGATTTAGTCATTGGGAAGTTACTTGAAAAATAGCCACAGGATCCGGAAAATAAGCAGAGGCCTTTGCGTGTATCTTAAGGGCACTGCGTTATTTCTGCCGGTGACTTATCCCTTCCTTAGCCTCACTCGCTCCAACTCTGGCTGACGTAAAGCCCCCGTGGCCCAAAAGGGGAGTTTAAACCGACCGACCGACCGACCGACTGACCAGTAACCAAACATCCGATCAACCAACCAGCCAGCCAAATGGCCAGCCGGCCGGCACCAGCACCAGGGTCCAGCGAGCCAGGGCGCAGGGCGACCAGACAGACCCGCTCGCGTGCCGCGTGCCAGCACCACCTGTCCATCAGGGAACAGCGGTGTCCCGAGGGCACATCTGAGCCTCCCGGGGCAGTCTGGGCCGCGGCTTCCTCCCCGGGCGCGGGCGGGCGCCTGAGGCCTCCCCAGGACCGTGGGGCAGCTTCCCTCGGGGGCGGTCCCAGCGCAGGACGGAAGGTGGTCCCGGCCCCTCGGCCGGTGTCCCTCTGGCGCCCCCAGCCCCCGCCCTCAGCACGGAGCGCGGTGTCCGGCCCTGGCCGTGCTGGCGGCCACAGGGCTGGGGTCCGGCCAGCAGAGGGCCCTTGAGCCAGAGCTCGCTGGGAGCCCAGGGCCGCCTGCGGCCGCTCTGCCTGTCTGCCGGAGAGGGGCCCCGAGGTCTGGTCCCTGCCCCTGCAAGGGGCAGCTCACGGGACCACGGCCACTCAGCGTGGTCCAGACTCGAGACACCCACCCTCGCGGTTGACCGCCGCCCCCCGCTTTGTGGAGTGGAGGCACGAGGGTGAGGGAAGCTCTGGGGCGCGGGGCCGAGCATGGGGTGACCACGAACTCCGACTCGGTGACGTCGACGGGCACCCCTCATGGTGTGGTCAGTCCTGGGGGGCGTCCTGCTGTGCCCCAAGTTTTGCTGAAACCTGGGGGTGCTCGGGGGGCTGCGCCCCGTCCCGGCTGGGCGCCCCGGTGCTGCAGAGAGCGGCCGCCACGGGCCCGGCAGCCGGTCCTCGGCGGGTGCCGGGAGGGGGCGGCTCCGGGGGGCTCCGTGACGGGCGCCGGCCCCGGGGTGGTGGGCAGGAGGACGCAGCAGGCGCCTCTGCAGCATGTCCCGGAGCCGCCGGTGCTGGTGCCCTCCCAGGTCCTGGGTCCTCAGGGACAGGGCCCGTCTGAGGCGGACACTCAGCCGCGCAGGACGGCGCGTGTCCGGAGGACTGAGTGCGGCTCCGGCCCCCGCGGCCCCTCGGCACACGGCCCGCGGGCCTCGCTCCGGCTCCGAGCGGGGAGGGTGCCGGGCGAGGTGGTGGGGGAGGTCGCCACTCCCCACCGGCCGAGCTGGCCCTCTGACCCCTCAGCCTCGGCGGCTGTCCCGCCCGGGCTGGAGGGCCTCAGAGTCCCCTCCCGGCCTGGTCCCCCCGAGGGAAGGCGGGCGCTCAGGCTCCGCTTTGCCGGAGCGCGATCAGAGGAGAGAAGGGAGCTGCCCGCACCGACGCAGCCTTCGCAGCGACTGCCCTGCCCGTTGGGGCCTGGGGGCTCCCCACGCTGGAAGCCCTGCCCCGTGGGGCGGGGCTCCCCAAAGCCGACAGCCGGCCAGCGGGAGGGCGGGGCTCACCTTGCGCACGCCGTCGTGCCGCATCTCGATCACGTGCAGGGTGTAGTTGGTCCGGCGGCCTTTCTCGTTGAACTGCACGTTCCCGGTCAGGCCCTCGAAGCGCACCTGCGGCACGGCCTGCGGTGAGCGGGGCGTCCGGGCCGCGCTGTGGCCCCGCTGCCCTGCCGGCGGGCGTCCCGGCCCGGGCCGCCCCCACTCTGCGGTCCTCGCGGCACGACCGGCCCCGCCTCCGGCGCACGCGGAGCGCAGACGGCAAAGCCGAGAGGCGGAGCCAGGCGGCCGCTGGAGAGCGCACGGGCCGAGGCGGTCCGGGAGCCGGGGCGCGGCCGGGTCGGAGACAGCGCACACGGCCCCTCCCCTTCCCAGCACAGGCCCGGCCCTGTCGGACCAACCCCGCAGCAGGACGTGCCCGCGGCCACGGGCGGCCGCCCAAGCCCTCGCTGCTGCGCCGCGTCTGTGCCGCTGCCGCGGAGGGAGGCGGCGGCCAACCGGCCTGGCCCCGCCGCCGGCCGCCGCCCTGCCCAAGAGCCGCCAGCCGCGCCGCCGCCTCACCTGCTGCAGGGCCCGCTGGATGTCGATGCCCTGGCCCCAGGGCACTGCGGGGTTGGCGAGGCAGTCGCCCGCGTTCCCGCGGCGGGAGATGTCGATGCGCTGCCGCCGCAGGCTCTGGAAGGCCTCGGCCATCACCTTCACCCCGTCGTAGGTGAGCGCGGACGTGTACTGTGGGCAGGCGCAGAGGTCAAGGGCCGCCCGCCCCGCCCGCCCGCTGTGCTCCGGCCGCCCCGCCCTCCCGGGCCCTCCGGCCGCGTGGCCCTGTCCCCGGGAGGGCTCCGTCCCGGCGCACGGCCGAGCTGCTGCGGCTCCGGGGCGGCCCGGCCCGCCCGTGACCCGCCGCGCACGCGCTGGGCTCACGGCGGTGGCGGCGCAGACGGGCACAGGTCCCCGCCTCTGCCCGTGGCCCTCTAGCGCTTCAGGCGGGCCGCCCGTTCCTCCCGGGCCGCAGCTACCGGCCGGCCGAGGCCTGCCCCGTGGCCTGCCCCGTGGCCTCTGTGGCTCCGCGGCTCGCGGGCTCTGCGGCGGCTCGCGCTGAAGCAGCTGCGTCTCTGGGCGCAAGCCCACCTGGGCCCGCGGGCGCCCTCCGGTGCGTGCCTGCGCAGGGAGCCGGGCGAGGGGGCGTGAGCCGGCCCGCCTGGGACACGCTGGGTCTCAGAGCCCGGCAACTCTGCCCGGCCCTCCGCGAGCTGGCGGCCAAAGAGGGCGCCTCCGGGTCCGGGGCGAGGGGAGAGCAGACGGCCAGCGGTGCCGCAGGCCGGGAGGGAGGCGGACCGGCGTGGGGGCTGCTCACCCACCGCTGACAGACAGAGCAGGGCGTGCCGGCGCTCCCGCGTGCAGAGCCGAGGCCCAGCCCCGCGGCCCGCCCCAGGCCTGCCACGGACGGGCTCCAAGAGCTGGCTGCAGCCCACAGACGGAGCTGCTGCGGCTTCCCGGGGGCTCGTAGAGAAGCACCTGCCGGCGGGGGGACGCCTGGGGCGCTCTGGGGCAGCAGCCGAGACGGGCCTGGGGCGCTCTGGGGCAGCAACCGAGACGGGCCTGGGGCGCTCTGGGGCAGCAGCCGAGACGGGCCGGGAGTGCAGGCGGGGACGGGCAGCGGTGTGGGTGGCCGTGGCGCTGTCCCTGCGCGCGCCCCGTTTCGCCCACACGAGAGAGAGGACCGGGGCGTCTCGCTGAGCCGCGCTCCCCGTCTTTGTGCACACCCCTGGCCCGAGCGAGTGCGCCCCAGGCCTGCTCACCTTGGGCCTCTTCCAGTCCACCCGCGTGTGGTCTCGTGCGTCGCTGCTCTTCCACTGCTGCATGATCTTGGCCGGGACGGCGTCCGTGTAGTTGACCAGCTGGAAGCCCGTCACGTTCGCGCCACTCTCCTTGAACTTGTTTAAGTCGATGTCCATGAAGCCCTGCCGGGGAGGGGACACGAGAGGGGCTCAGGACCCGCAGGTTCCCTTGGAGGAGACACGCACCCTCCTGCCCCCACGGGTGGCCGCTTAGCACAGAGCGCAAAGCAGCCGGGAGCACCAGCCCAGGAGCAGTGGCCTGGAGCACCAGGCTGGGAGCACTGTCTGGGAGCTGCTGGCTGGAAGTCCTGGCTGGGAGTCCTGGCTGGGAGCACTAGGCTGGGAGCACTGACTGGGAGCATTAGCCAGGCGCACTGGCCTACGGGAGCACCAGCCCATGGGAGCACCAGCCCATGGGAGCACTGGCGGGAGCACTGCCCCACAGGAGCTCACTGCTGGGTCTCGGTGCCCTGCGCTGAGCTAGCGATGGCTCCCTTCTCCGTAACGGGGTCTGGAGGCTGGGAGAAACTCAGGGTGCAGGCGCCAGGCGAGGGGGTCAGGCCACTGGGCCTGTGGCGGCTGGGGCTGTGGACGCCACACCCCGACAGCACAGACACGGAGGGCCCCCCACCCCAGCCCTCCACGGAGCCCGAGGGGCCCCCAGTCACAGGGCGTCCAGGGAGGCTGGTGCTGGGGGTCCAGCACCCGCCCCCGTCTCTCCCCAGAGGGCCCATCATTCCACGCCCGTGAAGCTTTCTCGATGGGAAAGGAAACTGCCCCGGCCCAGGAGTCTCGGCTTCAGCGGGGAGCCTCGATTTGCAGTGCGCCCCGAATTCAACAGTCACATTTCGTGGCCTGCGCCTCCGTGCAGGGGAGAACTTCTGTGTCTGTCTCCCTGACAGACGGGCCGGGGCCTTGCGGCCGTTCACGAGTATTCTGCAGAGGGTCTCAGCCCTGGAGCCACCCTGCGCCCTGCACACACCCCCGCTTTACTGGGGTGCAGGGGCTCCGATGTGCTGGGGTGCCCTGAGGCAGCTGCCACCGAGCCGCTGAGGGGGCGTCGGGAGCTGAGGCGTGCAGAGCGCTGTCCCCGCGTGGGCGCTGGAGGCCCGTCCGCAGCGGCCGCTGGGCCCGGGGGCGGAGCCCGGGCCGGGCTGAGGGTCTCGGTGCGGCCGACGCCCCTTCTCGGCTCACGCCTCTGACTCCTGCTGTGGCTTCCAGGATCGGCACCCCAAGGACCTCCGTCCTGAATCTCTCCTCAGCACCTGCTCCTGGGGAGCCGCACCACGCCTGTCTGGCCTTCTCGGGGCCCTGGGCGCCTGGCGCCCCCTTCCCCAGAGCGGGTCCAGGAGCCGGGTCGGAAGCGCTGGTCGTAGGGCCGGGTGCTCGCGGGCGGAGGGGCGGTCTGGGCACCCCGGGCTTCGGCCGTCCTGGGGCCGTCGTTCACGTCAGCACGTCGTCCGGCCCCGGGGCGTGGGCGCTGCGATGCTGATTCCAGGCCAGCGGCTGGCTGCAGGATGGGGGCGGGCAGGTGTGGGCGGCCGGGGCCGGCGCTCTGCTCTGCCGGGGCCAGGACCTCGTGCAGGGCTGCTGGCGGCGCGGCTCCCGGCACTGGCCCGCCCTGTGCCTGCTGGCCCCTCGCCGCCGAGCCGGGCCCTGCGTGGCCGGCCTGCGTGACTGCGTGGCGCGTGGTCGACGCCCCAGGCCGCTGGGCAGAGCCGCACCGTGAGAGGCCGGACGGAGGTGCAGCTCTCGGGGGCCGGGCCCAGCCCGGGTGCGGCGGCGGGGTGCGTGCTGGTGCCGCGTGCGGGGACCGGCGCCCTGGAGAGCCGTGCGCGCTCCGCTGCTCTCGCCTCGGCGCAGGACCCGTTGGGCGTGAAAACTGGGGCGAAGCCCGTTCTTGGCATCAGCCCTGGGGGCCCCACGGGCCCCGCTGGAAGGCAGCAGACCCTGGGGCTTCTCAAACACGCCTCAGGCCGCTGGGCCTCTGCGGTGCCGGCCGCGTGCCTCTCGTCTCCTGGAGGCTCGTTGCCGCTCCCGGCGTTGGCCCGTGTCCAGCTGGTGGCCGCTCGCTCTCGTGGTCCGGAAGAGCCCTGCGGACGCTGGTCTGAGTCACGCCTGGCCCCAGCACGCGCGGCGCGCGGAGGGGGTGTGCAGCAGACGGGTCCCCCTCCGCCGAGGGCCCCACGCCATCCTGCGCCGGCTCTCGCCGCCCTGCCCTGGAGCCGCGCCGTGCTGGGCTGCGCGCGCCGTCTGCTCTGGGCGCGGCGGCTCCAAGGCCACAGCTGTCTCTGTCCCTGCACCCGCCCGCGCCCCCTCCATGCGGCCAGCATGAGCAGCGCCTCGCCTTCCCAGGGTGCCCGTGCTCCGTGGTGGACGGGCCTCCTCCTGCTGCCGGCCCGCCCCCCCGCAGGCTGGGGCTGCGTCCCCGTCTGGCGCTGTGAGTGCGGATGCTGTGGCTCCTGGGGTGCCCAGTGGCGCCCCGGGATGCCGCGTGGCCACTGCGGGGAGGACCGGAGGACGCCGCAGGGCGGTTTTATTGTCCCCTGCCCATAAAGCTCTGCACCCCCAGCCTCCTTCCCTACTCTCCTCTCTTCTGACAGCCCCACAGCTGAGCCCCAAGGCACCCCCAAAGTGACCGGCGAGGAGCATGTGCTTCGAGGCCCTGCCTGCCTTCCGAGGGGGCTCGGGGACAGCGTGAAACCCGCCGGAGCCCCTGGCTCTGCCTCGGGAGTCGCTCCCCGCCGCACGCCAGAGAGCAGCCTGCGGCCGGCCGCGGGCTGGCGATGCGGCGGAATTGCTAAAAACGCTCATCTTATAAATGTGTTATTCCTCTGAAGGGGGAGAAAAACACACCACGTACTTGACTATGTTTCAAACTGAATTAATTAGTAATTTGAAGCCTAATTATCAGCTAATCTATTGGAACAGGCAAGTCTTTTGTGTCGGATGGTGCCTGCGATTTGCATCTTATTAGCGGCGTTGCAGGCTCTGGGAGCTGCTGGGTGGAGGAAGAAGGTCACGAGGAGAGGGCAGGCCGGGGCTGACGCGGGAGGTCGGCCGGGTCACTTGCAGCGGATGGAGGTGTGACTACCGGGCTGTGATTATCTGGAGCCGGCAGTGGCTGGGGCTCCAGGCCCCGTGTTGGCTCGGCAGGAGGGGTTCGGCCTGGCTGTGCGCCTGCCCACGGCCTGCCCTGAGGGGCGCCGGAGAGGGCACTGGACGCTGCTCGCTGCCCCAGGGCTTCCCCGTCTCTGTGCTGACTCCTGTGGGCCCGGGAGTTTCCCTACAGCAAATGCGACTTAGTTGGGGGGCTCCCCAAGCCCCCCGCACGAAGGAGGTGGGGTTCCAGAGGAGGCAAAGGTCTCCTCTGTGGCACTGCCAGAACAGCCGTCCTCACAGGGCTTCTTCACGGTTACGATCCTTGGCTCCCCAAACGCCACCGGACAGCCATCCCCCATAAAATGCACAGAGGGCCTCCCTGGCGGCGCAAGGGGCTGAGCGCTGCACTGCGGGGCTTCCGCAGCCGCTGCAGCGTGAGTTCGATCCCGGCCAGGGAGGGCCCCACAGGCACAGCAGACTCTCCTGCCTCCCGCTGCCCCCTCAGCAGTGGGTTTCAGTCGACCTTCCTGTTCTGCTCCCCGCAGGGGCGAGGGGCAGGGCGCAGGGGCCAGGCAGGGCCGGGCACGTCTGACTCACCGAGCATGGCCAGACAGGCAGCTCCGGCCCTTGCCTCCACCGCTGCCGATGTGACCTGTACACACGGGTCTCTGCCTTCCTGCTGCTGCCAGCCATCTCTGCCCCCCAAACGAGCAGAGCAGTCAGTGCCCTTCGACCCGGAGCCCGGGACACTCGCAGAGCTGAAGACACGGGCAGAGGGCGAGGCGCCAGGCGGCCGTGCCCGTGGAGAAGCTGGATGTCCCGTCTTCACGCAGAGCGTCACAGAGGGAGCAGGGCAGCAGACGCCGCTGTGAGGGCAGCGGCCCGGCCCACCCACGCGCTTCGTCCGCGTGAAGATGCGTCGTGGGTCGGTGGGAGAAGCCGCCACGTCGGGAAGTGACTTTGGAACTCCTCAGACGGGACTGGACCCCGTGTGGCCCCAGCCCTGGCGGCCGCCCAGCGTCCTCGCAGCGGTCAGTAAGCGGCCAGCCCGCTCTGCCGCCGAGGGGGTGCGAACGGGGGTCTCTTGCGGGGGTAGGACGGACGGGGGGACGGCGGGCACCTGGTGCCGCGGGGGTGCCGGGAGGGGCCAGGCCAGGGCGGCTGCCTGTCGGCGGGCGCCGCGGAGTGGACGCTGCTTGTCCAAGCTGGGGGCGGGGTGTCTCCTTGGGGTGATGAAAAGTCTAATTCTAAACCACAGAGCTGACGTCACAAGGCTGTGACTGCCGGGAACCCAGGTCTCAAGAAAGCGCTTTTGGGAGCTGGACTGACGCAGAGTGAAACGGCCTGGCTTGGAAAGCGCCCGGGCGAACCAGACCGCGCGGCCGCAGACAGGCCCGTGGCGGGACGCGCCAAACGCGGCCCAGGACGCACGGCCGGCCCGGGCGCGGCGGGGCCCCTTTGCGTCGATTCCGGCCTCGCGCTCGCGAGGTGGGGATGCCGCGCGCCGGTGGGAGCTGCCCCCGCTGGGATGAAGCCGACTGCGGACGCCGTTGGTCTGCAGGGCCGGACCGCTGGGCCGTCAGCGGGCGTGCGGGCCTGGCTTGTCCAGCCCGTCCGACGTGGGCGCCGCCAACTGCCACGCCTGAGCGGGCGGCAGAGGGACGTGGCCGTGCTTGCGGCCGGGGCGGGGAGAGCCCCTGAAGGGCGGTGTCCGCTGACCGGGCCCGCGATGGCGGCGAGGCTGACCGCCATGCTGCTCCGGAGGCCGGCGGCCCGGGCCGGGCCGGCCGTGCTGGGGAAAGGTGAGGCCGGCGCCCGGGCCCAAGCTGCCCCCGCCAGGCTGGCCGCGAGAGCCGCCCCCGAGGCCCGCCCACGCCCACTCACCAGGTTCGCCAGGATGTAGTGGTAGCCGATGCCGTTCTTCTCCAGCTTCACGATCTGCAAGACACGGGAGGCGGTCGGCCACTCGGTCGGCGCCGTGGGAGGAGCAGCAGCTGGCCCCGAGCCGCGGCGCCCTGCTCTCTGCGGGCAGGCTTGGTCACGGCCGTCCGGCGCGTCTGTGTCCTGTTTCACAGGCGGGGCGGAGGCGGGGGCCGGCCCGCTGCCACGCGCAGGTGGGGGGTTTCCGCCAGGCTGTGTGACCACAGCGAGGGGCTCCCCAGCCCGGCTCCGCAGAAGCACCTGCTCCTGCCCGTGAAGCCCTCCCTCCGCGTGGAGATCCCGGGGTCCTGTCACCGCGCTGAGCTCCTTAGTGCCGTCACGACAGCAGCTGCCGCCCAGATGGACGGAGGTGGGCAGGGGAGCGGGCGGACAGATGGAGAGGTGGTCAGCGGGTGGGTAGGGGCCAGGTGGGGGTGGATGGTTACTAAGTGGATGGATGGTCACCTGGTGGGTGGTGGCCAGATATGTAGGTGGACGGTGGCCAGACGGCGGGTGGTGGTCGCATGGTGGCCAGATGGCGGATACACGTCGGACGGCGGGTGGTGGCAGGACATGTGGGTGGGTGGCTCCATCCCAGGGTGGGTGGCCCCCTCGCACGGCCCACACCCTCCTTCACGTCTCCCAGTCGAGGGCCAGCATCAGCGGCCACCTGGTGCCGGGCAGGGGCGCCAGGCCGTCCGGTCGCGCTGTCCCGGAGCGTGGGGGGCCCAGCGGGGCAGCGGCTTTCAGACCCTGTAGCTGTGTGGACGCAGCATGGCAGGCCCGGCTCTGCGCCCGCCCTCTGGCCCTGACGTGGCCGGTCCGCAGGCCAGGCCCCACGCACGCAGCGCAGACGCCCCGCGCCCTTGCAGCAGGGCTCGTGGGGGGCGGGCCCAGCGAGCACCTTCGTTCTTCCTCTGCTCGTGCGTCGATCGGGGTTCGTGCTCCTCTCGAGCCCCCCCTCCCCCTGTGGCGGCTGTGAAGCATCTGAGATGCCCTCGGGCTTCCAAGCTGGACAGAGGCTCATCAGAGCCGCACGGGGACGTCTCCTGTCCGACGCACGTGCTCTGGCACAGGCCAGTCAGCGCGAGGCTCACGCAGGCTCCTCGCCACAGTGGCTGTGGGATTGGGCCCCAGAGCTCCGTCTGCTGGGCTGTGAGCCTCATTAATGATTCCCGTTGCTTTCTCCTCTCCCCACGGAGCGCTCTGGTGCCCTCTTGGCAGCGGGACGACTCCATCCCAACGCTGTGTTTCGAATAAGCACGCAAGATGGCAAACGGGATGCTCGGGCGCGGTCTCTGCGAGGCGGAACTGCAGGGGAGCGCAGGGGCCGGCGGTGCTGCCGGCGAGGGAGAGGTGCCGTCGCGGGTCCTGCAGCCCCTGCTGCCCGTCGCCCGGCCTGCTGCCCGGCCCTGCCGCCGCTCCCGGCCCCCTGGGCAGCTTGCACGAGGCTGACACTGCTGGCGATGGCGCGACCAGGGGCCTCCCTGCTGCAGGCCGGCTCGCGGGGCGCAGATGCAGAGAGGTGCGGCGGGGTGCGTTCGGCCCTGGAGCCTGGGGATCCCTGGCCCCCCTTCCTTCAGAGCCCCCTCCGAAGCACACGGTTCGCATCTCTGTCTGGGGCACCGCCTGTGCTCTCTGGCTGTTCACAGCTCCGAAGGCCAAGGTCTCGGGCCTCGTCCCGGTGAAGTCTTCCCCTTGCCAAGAAGCCGTGGTGCGTGTTTGTCACCGGCCGCGCACTGGCTCAGGCTGGGCCGCGTGGGGACAGCAGACACTCGCGTGGGGAGCGGGCGGCCAGTGCAGACAGTGAGCGCGGCGCCTTCGCGGCGGGAAGCTCGTGGGGGTGAAGCAGGGCTGCGGCCATGGGCCCGGTCTGGGCTCACGCTGGCTCGCTCTGAACCTCAGGCCGCCTGACCCAACCTGGCCTCAGCTGCCCACGGGGCGCGAAAGCCGAGTCACCCTTTTCCTGCTCACAAGCCCCGCCAACTCTCCAGCTCAGAGATCGCCGAGCTCCGGCCCTTCTTCCAGGGCAAGCCCCAGCATGTGCTCCCGGCATCTCTCTGGAGCGCCTCGCCCTCCGCTCAGCCCCGCCGGCCCTCCCGGCCCTCCCGCGTGCGTCCTTGCACCACCTGTAGGCGCTGGCCGGCTGGCCGCTGCCTGATCTCCAGCCCGCTCCCCTTTGGGGTCTTTCTTGGAGCCTACTTTGGCTCCCGTCTTCCCATCCACGCAGACCCTTCTCTGTGGACGGCCTGTAAGCGCCAGGCACGTGGACGTGGCCCCAGCCTGGAGCGCGTATCCGGGTGGGGGCTGACTCCCTGTTTGGGGACTGGCGTCGCTGGGTCCTCCTCATTTGTACTGGGCGAAAGACCCCGTTGCTGGGAATCGGCCGTCTGGCCACGCTGGGGGTCGGGCCGCAAGCCGGGCCAGCCCAGGCGCCCGTGGCCGCCGAGCAGCTGCTGAACCCACGGTGGTCCGCGGCCGTGTTGCACTGGCTGTCTCTGTAAGCCGAGCGAGGCCAAGTGGTCAGCTCAGGAGGGCAGTGGCCAAGTGTCTCCGAAGGTCTTTTCAGTGCTCTGATCTCACATGTGCAAGGCTCTCCGACGCCTTAGAACGCTGGGAGACGGTGGCCTGGAACGCTCGTGCAGACGGCCACTTCCTGGGGACATCAGCTTTGCTAGTTGGCAAGGGCGTGCCCGGCTGGTAAAGGCGTGCCCTTAGGAGGCTGGGCCCCACGCCTTGTGGCTGGCCCCGCGGGAGTCACTCGCTGCCCCTCTCGCTGCGTCCAGCGGGCCGAGCCTGTCTTCGCTTGCGGACGAGCTCGACAGGCGTGTTCGCGGAGCTGGCCTGGGGTCGAGCGGGCTGTGTGCGGCGTGGCGTGGTGGCCACTGCGTGCTCCTGGCCGGAGCGGCGAGCCGTGGCCGCCTCCTCCCCGCAGGGCAAGCCGACGTCTCGGAGGGGCACTGGCCGGCGCTCGGCGCCCTGCCTCAGGTCCCAGGTGGCCTCGCGTCGACGCTGCACAGTGGGGCGGCGGCACGGGAAGCCAGCACCACCCGCACTGAGGGCGGCAGAAGGGCAGTGTTCATGCGTTGCTTGCTCGGGCTCGTGCTTTCGTGTATAAATTCCCTCGCCAGAGCTGTGGTGACGGAGGTGGTGAAGGTGGTGGTGATGATGTGATGGTGGTGGTGATGGTGGTGGTGATGATGGTGATGGTGGTGGTGATGGAAGTGATGGAGATGATGGTGGTGATGATGGCGATGGTGGTGGTGATGGAAGTGATGGAGGTGGTGGTGGTGATGGACGTAATGGAGGTGATGGTGGTGATGGAGGTGATGGAGGTGATGGAGGTGGTGGTGGTGATGGAGGTGATGGAGGTGGTGGTGATGGAGGTGATGGAGGTGGTGGTGATGGAGGTGATGGTGGTGATGGAGGTGGTGGTGGTGATGGAGGTGGTGGAGGTGGTGGTGGTGATGGAGGTGGTGGTGATGGAGGTGATGGAGGTGATGGTGGTGATGGAGGTGGTGGTGGTGATGGAGGTGGTGGTGGTGGTGATGGAGGTGGTGGTGGTGATGGAGGTGATGGAGGTGGTGGTGGTGATGGAGGTGATCGAGGTGGTGGTGGTGGTGGTAGTGATAGAGGTGGTGGTGGTGATGGAGGTGATGGAGGTGGTGGTGGTGGTGGTGGTGACGGAAGTGATGGAGGTGATGGAGGTGGTGGTTGTGATGGAGGTGGTGGAGGTGATGGAGGTGGTGGTGGTGATGGAGGTGGTGGTGGTGATGATGAGGATGACGGTGGTGATGGTGATGACGTCAGCATGATGATGGTGAAGGTGGTGGTGGTGGTGACGCTGTGGCTGGCGATGATGGTGGTGGTGACCTGAAGGTGATGGTGATGCCTCTTTTCGGACGGGTAACCTGAGTGGTGAGCGAGTTGGCCCCGGCAGGAGGGCAGAGCCAGCATACACGAGAGCCGGCTGGATCCCCAGCCGGGCGGGCGCTGGCGTCTGTGCGTCACCTTCACCGTGTGCGGCACGTTTAGCCAGAGCCAGGCCTCTGCTTCCAGCCCTCACGCTTCGGGCTCAAAGGGACGCACTGCTGCCGGCTTCCCCGCCTGCGGGAGGCCAGTCCGTGCTCGGCAGAGCGGAGCACGCGAACGCTGCTAGGCAGCCCGACCGCCGCCTCTCCTGCCTGGGGGAGGCCCGTGAGTGGTTGCCGAGTGCTCTGGGCTCCCTGGGCCCGGGGCCTCGTGGCCGCCAGCCAGCTCTGCCGTGTTGTCCGGCGCCCAAGGCCACCACCTGTAGTCCCGTTGCTGGGCCGCGGCGCCCGCACACCCACGCCCTGCAGGCCCCAGACACGCCGCGAGCCGAGCCGAGGCCCGCGGCACGCAGAGGCGCTGGTGCTGCCGGGCACGCTCTTCTCTTCTGGGACTGGAGGCCCCGGGCTCAGCGGCGTCGGCGTGGGACCGCCAGGCCCCAGCTCCCAGCACAGATGCGGCGCCCGCTGCCTTCTCAGCCGCAGGAGCGCCATGGAGACAGCGGGAGGCGGTGCCCCTGGGGCCGGTCCCGAGCCAGGCGGTGGGGTGCCAGAGGCTGGGCGGCCGTGACGGCCGAGCCCAGCCAGGAGCCTGGCGCTGCAGGCCGGCCTGGTGAGGGCTCCCCAAACCCTAAAATGCTGGGCCGTTCGCCTTGCAGCGGGGAGCCCTGGCGGCGAGCGTTGGCCGGCTGGCCTGAGTGCCCCCGGAAGCCCACTGGGTCTCCGTTGCGTGCATGTTTCGTGCACGTCGGCACGGACGTCGGCGCGCTCCAGGTGGCAGGCAGCAGAGCATGGCCCGTGGCTCGGGGCCCCCCGCCCCGCAGCACCTCAGCGCTCCCCACCCACCCGCCCGCCCCGCGGCACCCCTACCTGGCCCAGGATGGCGCTGAGCCGCTCCGACTCGCAGTCCACCACCACCAGCCGCTCCTTCTTCTTCTCCAGGTCCTGGAACAGCACGCGGTAGCCCTCCTCCGTGGTGGTCAGGACGTTGACGGCCGTCACCTGCCAGTTCTTCTCGGCTGCTGTGTCCAGCACTTTCTGCAGGACGGACAGGCCTGGAGTGGGCGAGCAGGACAGAGAAGTGGCCGTCAGCGCAGACGCCGTCACCCGGCAGGTACCCCAGCCTGCGCCACAGACCCAGCCCCTCTGACCCGGCCAGCCGGGCTGCGGGCTCCAGGCCGCGCTCTCTGTCCCCAGACACGGCCCGCAATGTGGTGACCCCAGGAGCGGCCGAGGCGCGAACCCTGCGCTTCCGCGTCCTGCTGCCGGCCCGGCCGCGTGCGCGCCCTCCCCGAGCTTGGGCTCCTTCGCGAGACGTGGTGCCGTCAAGCGCACGGCCGGTCGTCACGGAGACTAGAGGAGACAGGCGGTGGACGACAGGCTTTCAGTGTCCACCGGGCCTCGCGCCGCGGCCTGCCAGTCGGTGCGGGGCCCCAGGCCTGGGCTCTGGCCTCACAGCCTGCACGGCCCATGCAGCCCCTGTCCCCGCGCCCGGCCGAGTGAGCAGAGGCCTGCGCGTCCTTCTGCCTCCTCACCCGCGACGCAGGGGTGCCTTGTCCGTGTGTTGGTGCGAGCGGCCGCAGGTGCTGCCCCCGCCCCGCTCCTGGAGGGCGGGCGTTGGGACCGTCGACCCGCGTGCAGGTGCGCGAGGCCGACACGGCCCAGAGGTCCTGGCTCTCTGGCTGTCGCGTCTGCAGCGCGCGTCCTCAGAGCCAGGCCCGGCCGGTCCGTCCGCGCCCGATGGGCTCTCTTCTCTTGCCCGGCTCCGCGCTCAGGCCCCGCGTGCCAGGCCGCCCAGACGCCGGCGCGGCTGCCTTCAGGCCACCGTGCGCATCTGGACGCCCTGCGCCCGGTCCAGCCTCCTGCTCGACCCTGTCCACGGGCTCGCTGGGCACGTCGCTGAGGGCGGGGGCTGAGGCGGTCATTGTACAGATGCCCGCCTCCCGGTGCGGGCTGGGCCGTCCGCGGCAGCCACGGGCGCCGCCCCAGGATCCCGCGGCCGCATCCCGCCTCTGCGCGTGGCTCCTCGTGCCCGGTGCTTGGTGCGCCCAGCCCTGCTTCTTGAACGCGGGCCGTCTGGGCTATTTGGCCGCGGCCCTTCCTGCAGCCCCTGACCCCCGCGGGGCGGCCCCGCTGCTGTCTCCGCTTCGTGAGCGGGGAGCCGAGGCTCAGAGGCCCCGGGCCCTGGCCGGGCGGAGCTGGCAGCCGGCGGCGCCCGAGGGGGTGGGCACCCAGGGCGAGGCGCTCCCGCCGCCCCCGCGAAGACCCTCTGCGCTCCTGGGGCTCGGCTGCTCCGAGCTCTACGCCTCCTCGTGTCTGGCACAGCCCCCGGCGCCTCTGCGGCCTCTGCTGCCGCAGCGAGAGGGAGGGACGCGCAGGGCCTGCCCACTGCTGGACGCCAGCGCAGGCTGCTCCCCGCGGGCCGCGACAAGACTCGCCGAGGCACCTCTGCCCAGCCCCGGCTGCGGCACGTTCGCCAACTCGCACCGGTGGTGACCGCGCCCGGCGGGACGGGCCCCGAGCGCGGGGAGTGGACAGAGACTGCGGGACGCCGGCTGGCGCTGCGGGCCGGGGCGAGGGCCTCCCGTTCTCCTTTCCTTCACGTGTGCGCGTGAGTTGGAGGACGTCGCTGAGCCCGGCCGGCCATGCACGATGTGCACCCGCAGCCGCCGTGCCCTGCCCTGACGGTCACGGAGCGGCAGGCACGCGCGGCCAGCCTGGGCCCTCGTGGGCGAGTCCTGGGGAGACAGTGCCGTCTGCGCTCAGGGGCGGGCTCTGCGCGTGGGGCTTGAGAAGGAAAGTGTGTCCCGGGAGACAGGACAAGTGAGTACGATGCAGAGAAGACAAACTTAAGGAACTATTCGGAGAATGTGGTGCGAAATGAAAAATTTAGGTGGAAGCAGAATTAAAAAGGAGGCCTGGGAGAGAGGATGAGGAGGATGATGGTGATAAGGATGGTGGGGGTGGTGGGGGTGGGGGCGATGGGGGTGATGGGGATGATGGTGATGGTGATGAGAACACTGAGGGAGTAATTTGAGCTGGCACTATACAGTTGCGTCCAGTCGTTATCTTATTCAGTTTATCTTCACTGCTGCTTATCCCCATTGTAGACAGGGAAAGAAGGCGCAGGGAGTTTGCCCCGTCCTCCCAGTGGGCAGGTGGCGGCACGGGCCTTGCTCACACAGCGGGAGGGGAGAGGGGTTGGGCCAGGCCCAGGTCTGTCCTCCCCGGGGCTCCGAGTGCGAGCCGGCGCCTGCGGTCCGTGGGCACTGCGCTGGACTCCGGGCTCACGGGAGCCGGCGTGCCGGGGGCGGCTTGGCGCCGAGAAGACGGCTCTCTCGGAGGGACGTATGTCCACACCGTGCGGGGAGCGTGCCGCGGCTGCTGAAGGCCAGCCCCTGGGAACAAGGCGTTTCCGGGGGCTCCCCCGCGCAGAGCGTGCCCCCAGCCGGCCGCGCCCTTCGTCCTGCGGCGCCCTCCGCCCTGCTTACCCCGGTCGGCATCATAGATGTAGACGAACTTCTGCCACTTGTAGTGGTCGATGATGCTGATGAGGGCGTCCTGCAGCTCCGGGCGCAGCTGGAGGACGAACTGGTTGGACGTGTCGACGGGGAAGCTGGGCGTGATGAAGCAGACGTGGAGGGCCCCGCAGAAGGAGGTCAGCATGTTCACGGTCCTCCGCTCGTAGAACCCGAAGATGGCGTACACGCCCTTGGAGAACTGGGAGCAGACTGCAGGGGAGGGGCGGTCAGTGGACGGGGCCCGCGGCCAGGCGGTCAGAGGGCGCCAGGCGGGCCACCACGCATCCTGCCCCGCCCTGCCCTCCTGTCTGTCCCAGCCCTGCCACCCGGCCGAGAGGCCACCGCCCTCCCAGCCAGCCCACCGCCCGCCCAGCTCCCATCGCCTCCCCCACGCGGCCGTCCCCGTGCCCGCCTGTCCTGAGCAGTCCGTCCAGCGCCAGGCCCAGGCCAGGTGTTGCCATGGCTACGGGTCCCCGGCCTGCACAGAGCCCCAGAGCCCATGCGACCTGCGACCGCAGGGAAGGGACAGGGATGCTCGGGCCACCTTTGAAAGGGAAAACCCAAAGCTCGGAGACTGGACGAGTCCGAGCCGGCCCCACGGGGCTTCCCTGAGCTGGGCGGACATTTGGGCCCGGCCCACAGCCCGATTCGAGGCGGGGCTCGAACAGACGCCTCGGGAGAGGCCAGGGGCTCTCACGCCCCCGCTCCCAGGGCCGAGCCCCGCGGAGCCGTCCTGGCGTGCCCGGCTCGGCCGGCCGGCCCTGCACGGCGGAGGGAGGCCGAGCCGCTCGAGGGCCCGCGTGCAGCGGCTGCTGGGGGTCTGCACTCAGCTGGAGCACGGTGCTCGCGAGACCGGGCCCGGCCGAGCCCCCGCCGCGCTGCCCCGGGCACTCTCCTCCTGGTGCTCAGCCCAGCCGCCGCAGAGGAGAGGCGGGCGGGCAGGCCGAGCCGTGAAGGCGGGAGGCGGACGGCGGGAGGAAGCAGACAGGCGTGGGCGCGTGGAGACCCGGGGCGGCAGCGGGTACGCGGAGGCCGGGCCAGGGAAAGCCGCCGGGGCTGGCCGAGAAGCAGTTTGGCGGCGCCGCGCGTCCCGGTGGCCGTCCACGGGAAGGCGGGCTCGGGACGCGCTGGCCTGGACGGGCGCTGGACGAGTGTCGGCGTCGGTGAGACGCTCGCCAGCCCCCGCGCCCCCCGTGCCTCGGTTTCCCCAGTGTAGAGCGAGGCAGGGCCCTTGGCACTTGGCGCTCCTCGGCCTGCCGCGCCTGGCCTGTTCTCCGCGTACTGGCGGCTGTGCTGACCGGCCGCGGCCACTCGTGGCAGGACGCCGGGCCCAGGCGCCGACCGAGCCTCGGACCGTGGGTCTGGCCGCCACGAGGGCCGAGCTCGGATCTCATCGCGGGCGGCTGCGTCTCCGCCTCGGGGGCAGGGTGGGGCCGTGGTCGGCTGCTCACACAGGGCAGCCCCGGCCCCGGGCCCCGACGAGAGGCGCTGGCGGCTCTGGCGCCCGTTCCGCAGTGGCTGTTGTCCGTCCTCCCCTGCCCGCCGGGCGCCTGCTCTCGGGCTTGCTCCCCGAGCTTCGGGGCTCATCCCGACAGGCCAGGCTGGCCACACAGGTTCGGGCGCCCGGGCAGCGGGGCTCGAGTGCTGCCGTCCCGTGCGGGCTGGCGGGTCTGGACCTGCGCACGGCGTGGCGCAGTGGCCGCCCCGCCCATGTCCACCAGCCACGGGAGGGGGAGAGCGCGCCCGCTGCACCTGCCACGTCGCTGCCGTGTCCGCGCTGACCGGCCCCCACGGCGCCACCCAGTATCCGCGGCTGACCGGCCCCCACCCCCACTGTCTGCGCACCAGGGGCTGCTGCAGGGGCCCAGGACCCGGGCAGAGCCCCCGCCCCGAAGCTCTCCCAGGCAGTGGGGACGCTCCGTGGGCATCTCTGTGGCTGTGCCCACCCAGGGGCCCCGTGGACGTCCCACGCTCCCTGCGGAGCCCCAGCTGCTGGCCCGCTGCGAGCCCGAGGCGCTCACCCCTCCTGCCCGCTGACCACCAGCCAAGGCCTGGGCTGGATGCTGCGAATCCCGCAGGCCTTACGGCGTGGGCTCGGCCACCAGCCCTGAGCCGTTGCGGCCTCCGACGTGCCCGTGGGCGCAGACCGGCCGCACCGCCGGCACCCCGGGACAGGGACAGGGGCGTGAGTGTGCTCAGCAGCACACCGTGGGGAGAGGGGACGTTGCCCTGGCTTCAGCTATTCCCACAAAAACCCCAGATGCGAAGTCTAGCACCTGAAAGCAGCAGCGGCCCCCGGAGCCACAGCGGCGTCGGCAAGGAAGAGAGAGACGGGGGAGCAGCACGGCCCGGGGCTCCCGGCGCTGTGGCCAGCGGGAGGGCGGGGCCGCCGGACCGGACGAGCCACTGCTAGAGCCGGGGCCTCGGTGGCCGAAGACAGGACAGGGCGGAGGCACAGAGGCCGGAGGGCCTGGAGAGAGGCGCGAGGACCCTGCGTGCGGCCGGAGGATGCAGGGAGGCGCGGCCGGGCCTGCGGTCAGCCGGTGCCGGCTCTCCCGGCCGGACGTCGGGCAGCGGCTCAGCACCCAGGCGGCTCAAGCCACAGCAGGCACACGGGGGCCCCGCGGCGACGGGAGGAGCCTCTAGGGCAGGGCCGGGCAGCCCAGGGCCCGCGGCCGCGTGGAGCCCGGCAGGCCGTCCGAGGCCGGCCCAGGGAGAGAAGCCCCCGCCCGCGCCTGGCGTCCAGCGCCGCGGGGCCAGGGAGAGCCTAGCGGGGGAGCTGCCCTGAAGAGCTCGCCGGAGCGTTGTCCAGTCTGACGCGCCCATGGGCGCCGCGTGACGAGCAGCACAGGACAGGAAGGCGGGAATGGAAAGTCCAGAAAAGTCGCGGGTCTGGAGGAGGCAGAGGCGCTCCCCTCGCAGGGAGGCGGGCTGCAAAGCCGTGCGCCGGGGTGGGCGGAGCTGCACGGCCGGTGACCGGTGACCGGCGGCCTGTCGCAGCCCCGGCCAGTCGCGCAGGCGGGGCGGGGCCAGGGCAGAGACCGAGAGAGGAGAAGGGCCCGAGAAGCTCCGCGCGCGTCCAGCCGCCTGCGGCCTCAGCGCCGGCCCAGGCAGGGAGCCCGGCGCCACGGCCCTCGGGCTTGAGACACGACGCCGGGCGGAGAAGCGGCCAGTGCTGCGGCCACACGCCCCACTGCCGGGACCGGCTGGCCGCTGCTGCGACCGCGGAGCTCTGCCCGGGTGCGGCGGGCGCGGGGAGGCCAGGGCAGGCGGGCGCTGGGCCTGCAGGCGGCGCCGGGCCGGCCAGGCGGAGGGCGCCTTGTGGAGGCGGCCGGACCCGTCCTCGTAGCCAGCGGGCGTCCTCGGTGAGGGGCCGGCTGGTGAGGGCCGGAGCGCCACCCTGGCCAGATGGGCGAGGAGAAGGCGGCGGCGGACTGGATCGCGCCTGCAGGAAACCCAGAAACACCGCTGGAAAGTGCTAGAATCGCTGAGTGAGCACCACAAGGCCACTGGACGCTACGTCGGCATAAAGCGGTCATTTCTGTGCCATCTGACGAGCCAGCAACGAGAAGCCGCAGTGTGCGTTGGAGCCATGAAGCACCACGGACACAGGCCACAGCCCGTCTCAGCGCGCTGGAGTGGCAGGCCGGTGTTTGAAGCTGCCGATTCCACAGTCGTGCGCCAGTTAAATGTGACCCCAGCTGAGCTCCCTCTGGGTTTTTAAGAAAGCACCGCGACGTGCGGGCTCTGAAGTCGCTATGAGAACACAGAGGCAGAGCGTCGAGTGCAGCAGTTTCGGAGCGCGAGGCAGACGCTGCTGTCCTGGTACCAAGGTGGAGAGAGCTGGACCGACGAGACAGACCAGCGGAACAGGAAGGACGGGCAGACGCAGAACGCGAGTGCCTGGCCACCTGACCTCGGCATGGACGTGCTGGAGTTCGGTGAGGAGAGGTGGCTTTTTTTCCTCCAAAGACTTTATTTATTTATGCACACAAGATACGGGGTGCAGGCCAGAGGCGTGGGTGTGAGAGGACTCCCCAGAGACAGAGCGGGGAGCAGGACAGGCGGACCTACTGGAACCCACTGCTGAGGGGGCAGCGGGAGGCAGGAGAGGTCTGCTGCGCCCTGTGCGTCCCTCCCTGGCCGGATCGAACTTTCTGCTGCGGTGGCTGCGGACACTTCACAGTGCTGAGGCTCAACCCCAGCGCCACCGGGGAGGGTCCTCTTTTCCTTTTTTAATTTAAGATTTATTTATCTATGCATCCAAGAGCTGGGGTGCAAGGGGTGAGAGGACTCCCCAGAGACAGAGCAGGGAGCAGGACAGGCGGACCTACTGGAACCCACTGCTGAGGGGGCAGCGGGAGGCAGGAGAGGTCTGCGCGCCCTGGGGGTCCCTCCCTGGCCGGGGTCCAACTCGCGCTGCAGTGCCGCGGAAGCCCCTCAGTGTGGCACTCGGCCCCTCGCGCCTGAAGGATGACCTTTTAAACAAAGGAAGCCGTTGGCTGGACGGCTGCGCCTGAGGTCCGTGCCAGACCCGTCGTCACACAGCACGTGCAGCGCTTCCAGATGGGTTGTGCGTCTGCACGGGAAAAGGTGGCGCCGGCACAAGGGAATGCGGCGGCACTGCACGCTCCGGGTAGGATGCGCTTACGCAGCAGGCAGCTTCCCGCACCGGACGAGCGTCCCGCTAAGCTGGCCGCGTGGGCACGAGCGCTCGCCACCCTGCATAGCGAGAGCGGGGGTGGGACCGGGCGCAGGGAGGAAGACGAGCTCGCACCACGCGCCGCTCTCCGAGGCCCGTGCCGCCTGCGGCCCTGCAGAGGGCAGAGGCCGGGCTGCTGTCCCCCAGCGCGTGGGCGAACCGGCCGGCACGCGGCAGGGCTGGCTCGCGAACACGCAGGAGAACGGCACGTCAAAATCACAGGCGGTTGTCACTCCACCCCCACGGCGGCCGAAATTAGCACGCGTGACGGGCGGGTGTTCGAGAGGGGCGGGGCCCGGAGACGGGCAGGCTGCTGTGGGCGTGCGAGCCGCCAGCCTCGCGCCCTCGGCTCTGTGAGCGCAGCGCCGGCCACCGCAGGCCGACGCCGGCAGGGCCCGGGCGTGCACGGGGCGTGGCTGCACGGGGCGTGGCTGCACGGGGCGTGGCTGCACGGGGCGTGGCTGCACGGGGCGTGGCTGCACGGGGCGAGGCCACGGCCCTGCAGGCCCACGCGCAGCCGTTGCTCGGCTGCCGGCTGGGAACGGCGGGCTGGCCGGCGGCGGACGCGCCAAGGCACGAGGGAGGTGCTGAGCCGAGAAAACATGCACCGCTGTGCCGGACGGCCGCCCGCTGGACAGTCCCGCAGGGACACCGGAGGATGTCGCCGTGGGCCGGGGGCGCTGCGGGCCGCAGGGAAGGGGCGTCCTGGTGTCCGCGCCGCTGTGCCTGAGACGCACCGCCCCGCTGTGCGTTTGCTCCGGGCTCACGCGCTCGCCGTGACTTTAGAGTCGGACGTAGCGAGAAGCCGGGAACCTAGATTTCCAAGTGAAATTCCTGGAGTTGAAAGCGTGAGAGCTAATTTATGAGAACCGCGCAAGTGCGTGGGCGCGTGCTCTCGGCTGGGCTGCTGTCCTGACAGAGCCCGCTTGGTGAGGACGCTCGGCTCCGGGCCAAGAGCCCGAGAGAAGGGCCACCGGCTGGAATGGGCGGCCGTGGGGCAGGGGCCAGGCCCGCGCCGCTGCCCGCCCTCCCCTCCCCCGTCCCGTGGGTCGAGGCCCTGACCTGAGAGCTCAGCCGCGGGGAGGGGCGTTGGGCCTGTGCGGTGCTGCCAGACGCGATCAGCATCACCCGAGACAGACGACGGGCTGGCTGCGGGCTCTGTGCGCACCTGCAGGCTGAGCCCGCCGCGGCCGGCCGCACCGCCATTGGAGGCGCGTGCTGCTGACCCCGGCGGCCAGTCCACCCCGCGCCCGAGAGGCAGGGGCCGGCCCGGCGCAGAGAGCCGACCGAGGCCAGTGGCAGCGTCTCCCGGGCCCTGGGCTGTCCGTCTCTAACTGGCCGCCCTGGCCAGCCCCTCCGGCCCCTGGTGCCGCGGCTCCGGGTCTGAGGAGGGAAGAGGCTTCGTGGCGGGTGGATCAGCGGGAAGCAGGAGGTGGACGCAGCCTGCCCCCTGCCAAGCGAGGCACTGGGTGCAGAGGCTTTGGGGCCGGGGCCGGCCAGCGCTGGCTGGGCTGCAGGTGGACGGCCACTTAAGGGGCAGCTCCTGCGGGGACCAGCGCGGTGGGGCCCTCCCACCCCGGGGGCTGACGTTCCCTGGTGGCCCCGACCCGGGCAGCCCCTCCCGCCTGTGAAGGCAGCTCCACGGTGACCTTGGCGCCCAGCTCAAGGTCGGCTGGAGCCTCTGCAAGAGCAAGTCTTGGAGCTCAGCGGGGAGCGGCGCCCGGCTCAGCTCAGGGCTGCGCGGCCGCGGCTCTGGGCGTCTCTGGGCGGGCGGGGTCCTCCAGCTGGAGCCCTCAGCAAGCGAGGGGCTCCCCGCCCCAGACCCACGCCCACGCCCAGGCCACGCCGAGTTGGACCTGGGTCCACGCCTGCCCTTTGGGCCTGGCAGGGCCGTGAGTCACACACTTCAGGGAAGCGGAGACTGGGGCATGGACACGGCTGCCCTCGGGCGGGCTGGGAGACTGGCCGGAGACGGAGGCCAGCCCCAGGCCACGCCGCCCCCGCCCGCCCGGGCTCTGCTGGCCGCCCCCCGTGTCCCTTGCAGAGGGGCTTTGAGCTGGGCAGGGCAGGCGGTGGCTTCTCGTCCCCTCCCTCGGGGCAGCGACGTCAGCTCCGCGGACCCCAGCCCTGCCCGCCTCTCCCGGCCACGCGGGCCTCGCCTGCCCTTCACTGCCTCGGCCAGCTCCGGCTCTGCCTCCCCACGGCCTCCAGAACCTGCCCCTCGGCCTAGACTTGGACATTTCGTTTGGGCGTTGGCCAGAACTCAGGGCCGACTTCCACGCCCCTGGCCACGGCTGCGAGGCTGGCGCCCACACGGGGCCAGCCTCTCTGACCCGCGGGGCGCAGGCACCCGTCGGCGTGTGCGCTCCTGCGGGGCCCCTGGGCCTGACCGCGGAGGGGCGGGTGCCGGCACAGGCAGAACTTCTGCACGTCAGCAGGCAGCAGTGCGCGGGGACGCCTCCCGGTGCGCCTCCGCGCAGGAGCCTGCACGCCTCGCGCCCCAGCCAGGACACGCAGCCCGCGGGAAGCGCGGGGCATCGAGCCCCTCCCAGCAGGGCGGGCGGGAGGCCCTGGGAAGCTCATGGCCGGTTCCTGCTAGAGAGATGGGACAGAGAACGCCACACCTGAGGGCACCTGAGAGCACCTGAAGGCATCTGACGGCACCTGACTGAGAGCACCTGAGAGGGCACCTGAGGGCACCTGAGGACACCTGAGAGTACCTGAGAGGGCACCTGACTGAGAGCACCTGAGAGGGCACCTGAGAGCACCTGAGGGCACCTGAGAGCATCTGAGAGGGCACCTGAGAGCACCTGAGGGCACCTGAGAGCACCTGAGGGCACCTGACTGAGAGCACCTGAGAGGGCACCTGAGGACACCTGAGAGTACCTGAGAGGGCACCTGACTGAGAGCACCTGAGAGGGCACCTGAGAGCACCTGAGGGCACCTGAGGGCACCTGAGAGCACCTGAGAGCATCTGAGGGCACTTGAGAGGGCACCTGAGAAGGCACCT
>JAGFMF010011956.1:1326241-1428736 GCA_019455555.1 Galemys pyrenaicus
CCCCATGTGGGCTGGACACTCTGTGGGCTGGACACCCCGTGGGGCTGGACACCCCGTGTGGGCTGGACACCCCATGGGGCTGGACACCCCGTGTGGGCCGGACACCCCGTGTGGGCCGGATGCCCTGTGTGGGCCGGACACCCCATGTGGGCTGGACACTCCGTGGGCTGGACACCCCGTGTGGGCTGGACGCCCCGTGTGGGCTGGACACCCCGTGGGGCCGGACACCCTGTGTGGGCCTGGACACCCCGTGGGGCCGGACGCCCCGTGTGGGCCTGGACACCCCGTGTGGGCCTGGACACCCCGTGTGGGCTGGACACCCCGTGGGGCCGAACACCCTGTGTGGGCCTGGACGCCCCGTGTGGGCTGGACACCGTGGGGCTGGACACCCCGTGGGGCTGGACGCCCTGTGTGGGCGTTGTCCAGGGAGGGAGTGGGGTGCCGACACCCCTGCCCGGCGGGCTCCCAACACAGGCCCCGATGCCAGGCCTGACCCTGACAGACCCGAGGAGCCAGCTGGTGGGGGCTGGCCCCCGCCTTCCTCCCCTCCCAGCGCAGCCGGCCCTCGACTTGGCGCCGCCTGCTGGGGGCTGGCCGCTGGGCAGTGGGCTCGCCCGTGAGTGGCCACCTCAGCCGCAGGAGCCGGCCCAGCGCGCTCGGCCTCACGCTGCCACCGCCGCTCCTGACCCCGAGTCTCCGAGGCCCCGTGGGCTCGGGCTGCTCCCCACGCAGGGCGGCGGGTCCTCGTCCGCCCGGCCGCGCCTGCGCCCAGCCCTGGCTCCGCCTTCCCCTCTCTGCTGCGGCGGACGGCGCTCTGCCTGTGCCGCTCCCCGCCTGATGCACGTCGCCGGCGCCCCAGAGCGGCTCCAGCACGCGGCGGCCCTCGCTAGAAAGCCGCTCTGCCATGTGCTCGGGCGTCCAGGGCGGCCGGCAGGCCCAGCACCCGCGCCCCGGCGGTCCTGCAGGCGCGGGCCGAGGGCTGCCAGGCCGCGCGTGAGCACCCAGGGCGGGCTGTTTGTCTCCAGACCGACTCGCCGCTGGAACACCCCGGGAAGGGGCGGCCGGGGCAGGCCAGCGGCTCGGAGCCGTGCACCGAGACGCACGCGGCTCCCACTGGGCGGCCCCCGGCAGAGGTGGCCAGGCCTTCTCCGCACAGCCGGCAAGCGGCGAGGGGACCGGCGGGCTCTCACCCGTCCGTGCTTCCTCGTGGCGCCGCGGGGCCACGGCCCGGGGACCGACGCTGCCGGCCGTGAGGCTCGTGCTGGTCCCCGCTGACCCCGTGACCCGGCGGGGCCACTTCCCCTGCCTGTCTGTCCAGCGGCAAGCGCCCGAGGGCCCTTCCCTCCTGTCTCTGAGGCCGTTGGGCGTGAGGAGCGGCTTAGACTTGAAGACGGCCCCGGCGACTGTCCACGCGGGGGCTTCGCAGCCCAGTGCCCACGCACGGCGGCCAGCCCGCACACCCGCTGGCCAGCCCCGAGCGGAGCGGCCACACACTGCGGCGGCCTCGGGAAGAAGCGCCGAGCAAGCACGGAGGCGCGCTCAGCGCAGAATCGGCCGTGCCGCCGCCGTCTCTGCGGCTCTGGGCTCGGCCGGGGCGTCCAGCTGGCTCTGTGCCCGGCCGGCCGTGCAGGGTGCCCCGGGGCACCGCAGGGAGGGCGTGGGGCTGCTTGTCTTCCTGACGGCGGAGCAGCTTGGTCCCGGAGGACAGCGGCTCTTGGAATAAAGACCCGGGCTTCTGTTTGGCCTGGCGCCTCGGCCGGTGTCCAGGGCCTGCTGCCGGCCTCCGGGGCGGCCTGCCCAGCGGCCTGGTAAACAGCGCTGTTCGCACGGTTGCCGAGCTGCGCGGGCCCGGGGCCCGGGTCTGGCCCGCCCGGCCTCTGTCCTCGGGCTGCAGTTGCCCGCACGCAGCGTCCCGCGGGGGGGACGGGCTCGTGACCGCCCAGCCTAGAGCCGGCGCCAGACACCGCTCTGCCGGGTGACCCTGCGCCAGGCGAAGCCGTGCTGGTGCCCAGCGCCACGGGCGACCCAGCGACCGGAAGGTGCGGGCCCCGGGGCCGGAAGCCCACGGCCGGTGGGACGGGCATTCCATGGAGCAGGCCCCTGGGAGAGGCGCCGCCGAGCCTGCGGGCAGGAGCCTCAGCCAGACCTGACCGCCGGCTGCTCCCGAGGCCATCCGGTCACGCTCTGTCAGCCCTTCGACAGCTCGGAGCCCAGCAACGCGGATGCCCGCTCGACGGGTGGGTGGCCCCGGAGCCCGGGTTTCTGGAGGTCCCGGCGAGGCCTCGTGGAGGGCGCGAGCCCTGCGGCTGGTGAGCGGCCGGCCCCGCTCTGTGTCCAGGCCAGGGTTGGTGGCCCCGCGCGCTCCGGTGGGAGGGGCCGCCGTCTCCAGTTGCGGGGCGGCTCCGTCGCCTTGCCGGGGCCGGCAGGCGGGCGGGAGGCCTGGGCTCTCGAGCCTGCCACCTGCTCCGTGTGGTCCTGGAGCGAGGAACTGGGACGGTGACTCTGCTGCTGTGTCTGGGGCCGGGAGACCAAGATGCAGACGGCCTGGAGGGCCTGGGGGCTGGCGGGGGGTCAGCGCCTCATCAGAGCCTCCAGAGAGCCCCAGCCTGGAGCTCGCAGGCCCTGAGTGACAGCCTCGGTGGCCCCGGCTCCCCCCTCGGATGCGAGAAGGCGGCACGGGCGCCCCAAGCACCAGCGTTTATCCCTCACGGCGCCCAGTGGCTGGGACGGCGCCCGCTCATCCCGGCTCGCCGGCCTCCGATTAGACTTGGAAAAGCCCCGAGCTCTGGCACCGCCTGCAGGCCCTGGCCCCTGCCCACCTCTCTGGCTGCACTGTCCAGCAGCCCCCTTCGCCTGGGGCTC
The DNA here is from genome assembly GCA_019455555.1 of Galemys pyrenaicus. Classification (NCBI taxonomy): domain Eukaryota; kingdom Metazoa; phylum Chordata; class Mammalia; order Eulipotyphla; family Talpidae; genus Galemys; species Galemys pyrenaicus. Next base: position 1,329,104 of record JAGFMF010011956.1, read on the forward strand.
CGCCTGGCTTCTCTGCCGCAAACACAGGGCCTCCGGTCTGAGCCTTTGCGCTCGCCTCGCCTCTGTGCTGAAGACAGGAGCTGCTCACGTGCGAGCCCCTTCCCCCAGGCCTCGGGCCCTCCCTCAGCCACGCCTTGGCGGCTCTCCAGGGACGACAGTCGGCAAGAAGCTAAGCGTAAGGTCCTAGCAAGGCCACCCAAGAGCGAAGAAAACGTGCCCACGGACGACCTGGACAGGAGGGTTCACGCAGCCTCGGGCCAAGAGCCAGAAAGCGGAAACAGCCAAGTGCCCATCAGCTGACGGGGCGTAAACAAGCTTGGGCAGTCACGGCGGAGTAGTATGCAGCCATGAAAAGGAGCAAAGCACTGGTCCGTGCCTCTCACAGATAAATCCAAGAACCACGCTCAACGAAACGTCCACCCAAGACCCCCTCTTGTGATCCCGTTTCTCTGAGATGTCCAGAATTGGCCAGTCTGTGCAGAGAGAAAGCGGACGCGTGGTCTTAGGGCGAGGCCCGGGGGCCGCGGAGGACAGTGAGTGGCTTCGGAGCGTCTCTTGGGAAGGCAACGCTCTGCGATTTGCTGTGAGCCTGACACCTCTGCCACGGCGGGGACGCTGGGCTCAGCGGGGGCGCCGTGCGCCGGCCGCGGGGGCCTGTCTCCACAGAGCCTCCGGGGTGTGGAGGACACGCCGAAGCGGGCGCGGGAGGGCTTTCGCTCCCACGGAAGGAGCGCCACGCTGTGTCACTCCCTGGGCAGGGCGGTGGCGTGGACACAGTGCGGCCAGGCACCCGCCCCTCGTTCTGTCTATTTGGGGCCGCCCAGAGCTCAGGGCGGGTGCAGGAGCGAGCCAGAGCACGGCGGGGCGCGGGCCCCTCCCCCCACCTGCCGCGCCGCCAGCCCGCGGCTCTCAGCAGCAGCACCGGCCGAGCCACAGCAGCACCGGCCCCGCTGGCCTTCCCAGCCCTCGCCAGCCCGGCCACGGCGGCGTCCCCCGCACCACGGCGGCACGCAGGGGCTGACAGGGCGAGGGGATGGCGGTGTCCACGGAGCAGCCGCACAGGGGCCTGGTCCGGCCGGCGCACGAGCTTGGTGTGAGGCTGCGACGGTGCTGGGCGCCAGGGGGTCGGGAGAGGGTGGCTGCCGAGGGCCAGGGTCTGCTGTGAGTGGGCTCCAGGCCCCGCCGCGTCTTTGGCCAGGGCCAGTGGGCAGATCAGGGCCCCTGAGAAGCCCTCGTGTGTCAAGGCCCGAAGGCGTGTTACGGAGGAGCCGAGCACGGGGAGAGGACGTGCTCGGATACACGGCTGGGAGACGCGCCTGCGCCGGCCTTGGGCTGACCTTGGGCTGGCCCAGCGCTGACCTTGCACTGACCTTGGGCTGGCCTTGGGCTGGCCCTGCGCTGACCTTGGGCTGGCCCTGCGCTGACCTTGCACTGACCTTGGGCTGGCCTTGGGCTGGCCCTGCGCTGACCTTGCACTGACCTTGGGCTGGCCTTGGGCTGGCCCAGCGCTGACCTTGCACTGACCTTGCACTGACCTTGTTCTGGCCCTGCGCTGACCTTGGGCTGGCCCTGCACTGACCTTGGGCTGGCCCAGCGCTGACCTTGCACTGACCTTGTGCTGACCTTGCGCTGACCTTGTGCTGACCTTGTGCTGGCCCTGCGCTGACCTTGGGCTGGCCCTGCACTGACCTTGGGCTGGCCTTGGGCTGGCCCTGCGCTGACCTTGGGCTGGCCCTGCGCTGACCTTGGGCTGGCCCTGCACTGACCTTGCACTGACCTTGGGCTGGCCTTGGGCTGGCCCTGCGCTGACCTTGCGCTGACCTTGTGCTGACCTTGTTCTGGCCCTGCGCTGACCTTGGGCTGGCCCTGCACTGACCTTGCACTGACCTTGGGCTGGCCTTGTGCTGGCCCTGCGCTGACCTTGGGCTGGCCCTGCACTGACCTTGGGCTGGCCTTGGGCTGGCCCTGCGCTGACCTTGGGCTGGCCCTGCGCTGACCTTGGGCTGGCCCTGCACTGACCTTGCACTGACCTTGGGCTGGCCTTGGGCTGGCCCTGCGCTGACCTTGCGCTGACCTTGTGCTGACCTTGTTCTGGCCCTGCGCTGACCTTGGGCTGGCCCTGCACTGACCTTGCACTGACCTTGGGCTGGCCTTGGGCTGGCCCTGCGCTGACCTTGGGCTGGCCCTGCACTGACCTTGCACTGACCTTGGGCTGGCCTTGGGCTGGCCCTGCTCGCCTCGCGGGGAGCTGCAGGCACCCCCTGAGCCTGGGCCGCTCCTCTGCGTGCTGGGCACCCCCAGACCTGCCACCTCGCGGTCTTGGGGCCCAGACACCCACCTGCCAAAAGCCTGGGCCCGTGTGGGGCCCTCAGCTCGGGACCGGCGGCCTGGATGGACGCTCCTGCCCCAGCCCCCTCCGGGCCCCGCTGTGCTGCGGCCGGGCACTTGTGGACACAGCAGTAGCAGGGCCGTGGGCCTCCCCCGCGTGGAGGCTCGGCGCCTGCGCCAGCCTGCAGCCCACAGCTCAGCCGGCGGGCACCCTGGGCCTCTGTGCGGCCTGGGCAGCTGCCTCGGGAGGGCGGGCCCCGTCCCGCCCCAGCAGAGGCCCCGGGGCCGTGGGCGAGGAGGACCGGCTGTCTCCTTGAGTCAAGGAGGCCGATGAGGGAGGGAACGGGGACGAACACCCACTTCTCTCTAGAAACGCCTCGGCTCCGCTGCCGTCTACGGCTCTGAGCCACGCTCCGCGCATGTGAGGTCTCCGAGCTGAGGCTCCCGCCGTCACGCGGGCGTCAGTCTCTGGGGCCTTTCCCTGCGAGCAGGAGCCCTGGGGACGCTGGGGCTGCTCTCCCGCCGGCGGGCCTGGGGGCCTGCGGCCAGGCCGCACGCACATCCAGAGCCGTCGGGGTGGGGCGCGACTCCCTCGGCCCTGGGCGAGCTGGGCGGAGCCGGGCGGCCGCCGGGGCCTGCAGGTGGCGGTGTTTGAAGCTCCCGGGTGGCCCTGCGCCTGGCACACCCCCAGGGCCGGCGCGGTCTCCGGCGGGCACTGCGGTGGGCCTGGCCGGGCCGGGCGAGGGCGCCCCGCTCCTCAGAGCGGCCTTGACCCCCGGTCAGCGCCGGCGGCCTGGGGCAGCGCGGCCCACGAGGCACTTGCTCAGGCAGATCCCAGAGACGAAGCCAGCCTCACACATAGCAGCGGGGTCCGCGGGGCCAGCGTGCGGCGGGGAGCCCGGCTGCAGGCGCCCCTGTGCGCCCACAGCCCTCGCGGCTGCCCCGGGCGGGCCGGCTCCTGGCCTCCTCTTCCGAGGGCACGGCCGCCCGGGTGGCTCCCCTCAAGCCAGCCTCTCCCGAGACGCGGCTCGGGGTGGGGCCCAGCCATCTCCCGCAGCGCAGCTTTGGTCCTGCCCGGCGGGCCTGGGCGCATGAACCTTCCAAGGCCCCGGCTGTGTGCACTTGTCTCTCCTCCTGGCAGCTGAGTGAACTGCCACTTTGTTTGCACTTTTTATTGCACTTTTTATTGTGCCGACGTGAACTTATCACGCCGTGCACGATCTGGAGGTGGCAGGTCGCCTTAAGACGTGGCCTGCCTACCGGTGGAATACCACTCAGCCAAGAAAAAGATGAGCTCTCACCGTTTGTGCCCACACGGGTCAACGGCTGGGGTGATGCTGAGCTAGATGTAAAGGTAAACGCTAGATGAGCTCACTCGTGGAGAATGGGAAGAAACAACAAAGCAGCGGACAGAACAAACCACCCCTAGAAGTCTGACAGAACTGGGGCTCTAGGGAACCGGGGAGGGGTCTGGACGTGGGGTGGTGCTTCTCTTACTTGTGATGCAAACTTCAAAAGGTGCAGGCGAGACCGTTTGTTTCCACTCCCTCGTCTGCAGCAGATTTGGGGCCTGATTTTTAAATGGCTGCCCGGAGCCTGGGGCTTATTTCCAGAGGGGGCATCCACAGCGGGGTTGCCGGACTGGCCTTTAGGGGGGAGAAAGTGAGCAGCCGGCAGCACTGCCCAGGGCCTCCTGGCTGCTGCCCGAGTCCGCCAGCTCTTCCCAAGGCCGCCAGCAGCTCCTGTCTGCGTGCGGCCGAGCTCCGCCGTGCCCAGCGAGCGGCCGGGGTGGGGGCTCCTCTCGTGGGTCCGAGGGTCGCTTTGGCACTGCAAGCAGCAGAGCGACCCATGCCGACGGGCTCTGCCCTGGCCCCCCGTCCATGATGCGGCGGCAGGGCAGGCCCGCACCCTGGGGTGCGCGGGCCGCTGGTGGAGAGGGGGCCTCTCGGCCTGCGCCGGCCGCTCGAAAGGAGAGACACACCTCACGCCAGGGGCTGCTGGCCGGGTCCGGCCCTGGGCTGCGCCCAGCCCTGCCCACACCGCCTGCCAGGAGCCGCCAGCCCCAGCCCCGGGTCAGACGGGTCAGCGTCCGGCAGAAACGGGCCTTGGTCCAGCCTGTCGTGGGGATGTGTGGGTCTCGGCGGCGCCTGCTCTCGGGGACTGGCTCTGGCGAGGGCGTGCAGCCGCCGTGAGCGAAGCCCTCTGTCTCGGAGGCCGCCAGCGCCTGAGCTCGGGCATCACCGTCCCGGCTGTGACGCGCCCCAGCTCTGCGCCTCCTCCGCTCGCGTCCCCCGGGCTCCCCAGAGCCGCCCCCCACTCTTTGCGGCCGCTCCGCCTGTTCCGAGCTGCGGTGGGCCCCGGGCCCCACGACCCGACCTCGTCCGCCCGGTCCGGCCGCCCGCCGGCGCGCAGGCCGGCATCCCAGACGGTCTCTGCCCCGGACGCTTTAAGGAGGCGCGTCCCGGCGGCCCTCTCTTCACGCGGTGCGCCCCCACCCGCTCCACCCCCGCCGCCGCGCCCCGTCCCCGTGGCCCCACTCCGGGCGCAGGCGGGCGGTGTCGAGTTCTGCCTCCACCTGTCACTTGCAGGCGGCTGACCCCAGGTAGGACCCGGGAGCTAAGGGAGCCACCGGGCAGACGGCAGAGGGGACAGGCAGCCAAGCGGCTCTGCTCGGGCCAGCGCCAGGTGCCCAGGTGGAAACGCACTGCGGGCACGGCCGTCATGACGTGGCTTTGGGAAAACGGCAGGAAGCGGGTGCTCCACCCGGTGCGGCCAGGCGTGGCGGCGTGTCCAGCGGCCTCCGGCTGCGGTGGCCACAGCGCGGCGTCCGAGGCCGGCCGTGACTTGGGCCAGTTGTGGCACCGGCGCGGGCCTTCCCGACCCCGGTACACGTCGGAGAGGGCAGGAGCCCGTGTCCAGCCTGCGGCCACCCCCCGGCTGCCCGGCAGCCCTCTTCCCGCCGTCTGCCATGCTTGCTGCTCCTGCCGGGCCGGGAGCTGACCGCGGGCCTCACGTCCACCCCGGGGACTGCCCGCGAGGAGCGCGGGGCGCGGGCTCAGCGGGTGCCCGATCCGCAGCCGGGCCCCTGCTCTGCACACTGTGCTGCCCCGAGGGGCCGTCGGGGCGGCCGGGGGCTCGCTCCTCCAGCCGGTGCCCATGTGTGGGACGTCCAGCCGGCCTGTGGCCAGGCTGGCGGGGCCGAGCTGAGCACGCCGCAGGCGCGGTGTGGGGAGCTCGCTCTTCGCGCAGTGCCCGTCGCTGCTGGGCTGCCCTTGCCAGGAGGGCGCCGACGCGGGGGCACCTGCCTGGGAGCGGCGGACGCCGCAGGCTCTCTCGGCAGCGGGGCCGGGGTCCCCACTTAGACAGCGCCCGTCCGGCCGTCCTTAGGCTTTGGGTCGGGGTCCCGGCAGGCGTCCGCCTCCGCTCCTGGGGAGGGGTCAGCCGCGGACACCTGCGGTCAGGTGCTGATGTTGGGAGACAGCCCACAGCCCGGGCCCGGGGCACCCCAGTCAGGACCCTCGCTCTCTCGGGCACGCAGCCATCCGCGCACTCACTTGTTTGTCCATTCACGCGTCCACTAATGAGCTCATGATGAATGAATGACTTCACTCATTCATTCACTCATCCATCCACCATCCATCCATCATCCATCCCTCATCCGTCCTTCCATCCACCCATCTAATCGTTCATCTACCATCCACCCACCATCCATCCTTCCATCTGTCCATCATCCATCCATCTACCATCCATCATCTGTCCTTCCATCCACCCATCATCTACCCACCCACCCATCCCATCCATCATCAACCCACCCTCCCATCCATTCTTCCATCCACCCACCATCCATCCTTCCATCTGTCCATCATCCATCCATCTACCATTATCATCCACCATCCACCCACCATCCATCCCCCATCGACCACCATCCAGCAGGCCCCACTGAACACTGATGGAGACCGAGAAGGGGAGCTGAAGAGAATGAGGTGCCAGCCTCCAGCTTCCCTTGGGCAGATCAGACGGGTACACGGGACTGAGGCCTGGACAGTCACTGTGGGGAGGAGCTGAGGGCAGAGGGCGCAGCGCCTGTATCCGGGTGGCCAGGCGTTATGCAGACTGGCAGCACCTCATGGAGCAGGCGCTATGCAGACTGGCTGACCAGAAGGATAGGAGTTTGGGGGAAATGAGGGTGCACTTCTGGGCGCAAGTGGAGGGAGCAACATGTGGGTTTGGGGGCCGTGAAGCTGTGTGGTTGGCTTGGAGCCCACGAAGAGGTGGACAGTCGCCTCCCTGAAGGAACAGGGGGATGCTGGCCCCGGCCCCTACAGACCCACCCGCCCAGGCCAGGCGGACCAGCCCGACTGCCGCGGTGCACCCCCAGCCTTGGCCCAGCCCCATCCGTTGTCAGCTCCCGTCTGTCCCTGTTCCTCTGTCATCTGTCAGGCTCCATCCAAGCTGGCGACGGGATTAAAGGAACAAAAGCCGTTGCTAGGGAAGCAGACGGTCTCCAGGGCGTGTGAATGGGTGCAGACTTCCTGGTGAGCAGGCAGAGATGAGCAGGGCGTCTCCTGCTGCATCCTCCCGCGGCCCCTCTCTGGAACTGAAGGTCGGCGTCCACGCCGGGCCAGGAGACCTGGCTCTTGCCACCCTCTCGTCCACCCACTGTCCCCTGCAGGCCTCTGCCCAGGAAGCTCCTTGGCCACCCTGTGCCCACTAGCCCAGCGCTGTGCTCTCAGACACTGTGCGTGTGCCCGCCGGCCCTGGGTCCCGACGAGCCGTCTGCGTCTTTATGCGCTCTGCCTCGTCCACGGCGGGTGCTCACCGGGTGGGAGATAGGCGCCACGGGGCGTAGCCTGGACACCCACTCGGCGGGAGGTCCTGGGCTCTCGTGATCTTGACGGTTTGGTGACCCCCCGTCAGGCAGGGGCTGGCAGGGGGGCTCTCGGGCCTCCCCGCTGGCCGCGGGAGCAGGCCGGGCGCCCGGAGGCTGCGAGCCTCTGCGCTAACGCTGGGGCGCCCTGAGATGCCTGCGCCAGTCCAGGGGGTGCTGGTGTCACTTGCCCGGGCTCCCGCTCGGAGGACCCTGCCCTGCGCCTCGCGTGTGCTCGCGTGTGCGTGTGCTCGTATGTGCGTGTGCTCGCGCGCGCGTGTGTGCGTGTGTGGAGTGTGTCATGCGCGTGTGTGGACTGTGCTCGCGTGTGTGCGTGTGCACGGACCATGTGTGCGTGTGTGCACAGCGCGTGTGCATGGCGCGTGCGTGTGCGGAAGGAGGAGGCGCGGGGCAGCGGCCGGTCCCCCGCGCTCTGTGCGTCCCACACGCCCGCGCTCACGGACGGGAGCAGCGCCCGCCGCGCCTTCTCCTCGGCCGAGAGGCCCGTGCGGCCCCCTGGCCCGCCGCCCGCCCCGCAGCCCAGGCCGCTGGGGTGCCGTGGACAGCGAGTGTCCCGCCAGGCGGCGCGGCCGGCAGTGACCGGCCGGCGGGTCTCGGGGCCGGCGCTGGGGTGACGACGGGGGCTTGGCTGAGAGGCCGAGTGACCGAACGAGGAGGGGCTGCTGGGCGCCCGGCCTCGCCTCCACCCTGGGAGCAGGGGTCAGCCTGTAGTGCCCACGCGGGCCCGCATCTCCATGCCGGGGGCCGGGGCGCGGTCGTCAGAACGAGAGTCCAGCACACGCTCGTGGTCCCCAAGGGCCGTGGGCGAGGACCAGGACATGCAGGCTGGGCCGGCACCCCCAAGCGCAGGGCCTCCCTGGGGGGGGCGGTGGACCCCTGGGACTCGCGCGTGCCAGTGGAGAGCGCGGGGTGAGCTGCCCCTCAGCGCCCCTCCCCACTCACAGCCAGGTCGCCGCCCGCAGCGCCTGCGCCGGGCCCCGGTCCGTGCCAGCCACCGGGGGTGTCAGCCCTCCGCCCCGAACCCTGAGCGTCTCAGAGCGCCGCCGGCGTCGGCTCTTCACTCGGGTCAGCGTCCGGAGAATCGCGGGTGCTGGAGGCTCGGGAGCTCTCGGGGCTTCGCTCGCTGGCTGGGGCTGAGGTTCCCCGAGAGATGCGGGAGGCGCTCTGTCTCCTCCATCCAGACTGTGGCCCCAAGACGGCTGTCGGGCTTCAGGAGCGCCTGTGCAAGGTCCTGGCACACAGCAGGTCTTCAAAGCCTCGTTCGCCCCGCGGCTGCCCCCACGTTTCTGAGCAGGAGCCGCACACTTGCATCCTCCGCTGTTTGCCGTGGGCAGGTCTCGTGCCATCTCATTAGACGGCAGGCGCCCAGGCCGCATGTCCCGCATGACCGGGCAGCAGGGAGTGCCGGGGGCCGGGTGGACGTGAGAGGGCGCGCCGGCACCGAGGAGGTGGCGCTGCAGACGGCGATCGAAGGCAGAGGCTGAGCAGGGATGTGGGGCGAGGCCGCCTGGTGCCCTGTTTCTCTCAGAGAAGCCGGGAGTTTGGATTTTCGTGCCACGTTGAGGCAGGTCAAGCAGAGTAAGTGCGCGGTTAGCGGCAGACTCGGAAAACGAGACCGTCTGGCTGTGGCCAGTGGCCAAACAGCAGCCGCTTCCTAGGTGGCCCCGGGGCGTGGGCTCGTCCAGGCCCTCCCCTGCGTCCTCTGGGCTGCCGGTGTCTGCGGCCAGCGAGTCCCTGAGTCTGGGGCGTCTGCGGGCGGAGCCCCGAGCCGGGTGCCGGCAGCACCAAGCGCAGAGGTGTGTGGCCCCCACCCTGGCTCCAGCCCACCCGCTGTGGGGGGTAGAGCTGGCCGGCTGCAGGCGCTGTAGGGGGCGGTGGTCGAGCCCCTGGGGTGCCAGTGCCTGGGAAGGACTGACCGTGGGCCCCAACCCTCCCGGCCTGGGGGCCCCAGCCTTGCTGGTGGAGCCGACAGGACAGAGACCGAGCGCCCAGCGGCACTCAGGCCCACGAGCCCAGGCTGTGCCCAGGGGCCTGCGTGGCGAGGAGAGGTCCAGCGTGGGGCGCCGGGGCTCGGGGCCCCCGAGGCCCAGCGTCCTCTCCGCCTCTGCACACCCGCCCCGCACTGCCGCTTGGCCCGCCCGGCCTCCGTTCCGGAGGCCTCTGTGCGCCCACCGAGGCTCGGCGGCCCTCCCGGAGAGGCCGGACCCCGGTCCTGGCGGTCCTGCAGAGCAGACCGCTCCCTGGCGGGCTGCACGTGACTCGGTTTGGGACGCCGGGCTGCCGGGGCGAGGCCTGGCACCGGCTTGTCCACTCGGCCATGCCCGGGCCGTCAGGGGCGCTCGGTGTCACGGGGGACAGAGACGTCTCCGTGACCCCGTGGGAAGCAGCAGAGCCCCAGCGCCAGCTCTGGAATCCCCCGTCCCGCAGGCTGAGCAGCCCTGGGGCCTGGTGAAGGTGCTCGGGGTGAACCGCTGTGCGGTCTGCAGAGCTCAGGGACAGCGGTGGCACCAAAGAAGGCTCGGCGTCCTGGCTGCGGTACGCGGGCCGGCACAGCTGGGCTCCCCGGCCGCCGGGAGGGCACCGGCTGCGGGTGGCAGGCCGTAGGGGAGCAGCCGGCAGGGCCCCGCGGGTCTCCCACGCGGCTGCAGGGTGTCCTAGCCCCAGCTTGACGCCAGCGCCCGGCACCGGGAGGGAGAGGCGGCTGCTCCCGGGGCAGAGTCCCCGCACATCCCTGCAGCGCTTGGGCCCCCGAGGCGTCGGAGCCGGTGACCTGTACTGGCCGCCGGGGAAGCAGGAGGGCAGCAGACAAGGCTGGCCTCGCCTCCGGCCACCGCCATGTCCCCTGCCATGTCCCCAGACCACTGGACCTGGCGGCATGGCACCCCGCTGCCCACAGCCCGGCTGGATGCTCATGGCCCTCCACCTCCCCTTCTGCGCCCTCTGCTGGGGGGACGGCGAAAAGCAGGACGCCCAGAAGCAGACGGGCCGGCGGCCAAGCAGGGCCGCTGTCCTGGGCTAGGATCGGACGGCCAATTCAAGGTGCCTGCTGGCCCGCAGCGGCACGACGTGCATCGAAGTCGCTGCTTTCTTGGTTTCTGTGAGCCTCTCCACTCCCTGGGCGTTTCTCACTCAGTGCAACTTGGGCCCAGATCAGTGAGCCGCGCTGACCGGCCTCCCGGGGCCTGCCGCCTGTGAGAGTGGCCAAGGGCCCCCAGGCGGCCGCGCGGATGAAATGCCACCACGGCACCCAGGTGGCCAGGACTGAGCCCAGAGAGAAAGAGGAAAACGAAAGGTCCACTTCCAAGAGCCCTGCTGTTTCCCAGACAGTCTCCTCGGTCTCTGACCTGCGTGCCCAGCATGCAGTCAGGCCACGGCGCACAGATCACGGCGCGCAGGCCACAGTGGACAGATCACGGCGCATAGTCAGACCACAGTGCACATTCAGGCCACGGTGCAGTCAGGCAATTGTGCACAGTCAGGCCACGGGGCATAGATCACGGCACGCAGGCCACAGTGGACAGATCACGGCGCATAGTCAGACCACAGTGCACATTCAGGCCATGGCGCACAGTCAGGCCACGGTGCAGAGTCAGGCCACGGCGCACAGATCACGGCGCGCAGTCAGGCCACGGCGCACAGATCACAGCGCGCAGTCAGGCCACGGTGCAGTCAGGCAATTGTGCACAGTCAGGCCACGGGGCATAGATCACGGCACGCAGGCCACAGTGGACAGATCACGGCGCATAGTCAGACCACAGTGCACATTCAGGCCATGGCGCACAGTCAGTCCATGGTGCAGAGTCAGGCCACGGCGCACAGATCACGGCGCGCAGTCAGGCCACGGCGCACAGATCACAGCGCGCAGTCAGGCCACGGTGCAGTCAGGCAATTGTGCACAGTCAGGCCACGGGGCATAGATCACGGCACGCAGGCCACAGTGGACAGATCACGGCGCATAGTCAGACCACAGTGCACATTCAGGCCATGGCGCACAGTCAGTCCATGGTGCAGAGTCAGGCCACGGGGCATAGATCACGGCACGCAGTCAGGCCACAGTGGACAGATCACAGCGCACAGTCAGGCCGCGGTGCAGCCAGGCCATGGCACGCAGTCAGGCCACAGCACACAGCCCACAGTGCGCAGCCAGGCCACGGCGTGGAGGACACGTGGGCAGAGGACACTCTCAGAGACCCGCCCAGCACCCAGGCCTGCTGCTCAGGCTCCTGGCACACGGACCCCACGGCCGGGTCCCCCGCCGCACCCAGCAGGAGCCAGCGGCCCTGCAGACCGGCCCGGTGGAGTGGTAGCACACCGGTGCCACCTTTTGCCTCTGAACGTCTCTGATGTTTGCCTTTTCCCGCCTCGTCCTGGCCGTGGGTGTCTTGGCCCGAGGAGGGCGGTCGGCCGCTCTCCCACCCAAGCTGTGCGGCGGGCAGGCCTTGGCGGGCTGCAGCAGCACCGGCCTGCCCCGCGCCCCTCTGGGCCGTCAGCGAGCCTTCCCGAGCGGCCCAGGAAGCGAGCGGCACACCAGAGGCAGGGCACGCTCACACCCACGCCGCCGCAGCGTCACGCACGCCCCTCGCCCGTCCCAGCATGCCGCAGCGCCGCACCGGTCACCGGAGCTGCCTGGCCCCCAGGGGGACGGCGCCCCGGGCCAGCTCGACTGCAGCGCAGCAGCCCTGTCCTGGGAGCCGCGAGGCAGGACCGGCCTTGGTGCCCGGGGTGGCTGCTCTGTCGCCCGGGACCGCCTGCAATGCTTGTTATTCCCCACCACTGAGGGCGCAGCGAGAGGAGATGTGGGGAGGGTGGGACAGCGGCTGGGGGCCCCGGCTGTCCACGCTCAGCAGAGCCCGCCGCGGCCAGGCCGGGAAGCCGGGGCCAGCTCAACACCGGCTGGGCTCCGGTCGCTCTGCCTGCTCAGCCCCCAGCCACGTCGGCCACAGGTGCCTCCGGAGCCCAGCCCTGGGGGAGGCGTCTCCGCGGGCCACCCTGTCCCCGTCGGGAATGCCTGGACTCCGTGCCGTGCGGCGTCCCTTGGCTGAATTGCCAGAGAAGCTCTCGGCAGCTCTCAGCCTCCGGGAGTCGGGTTACGCTGCCAGCTGGCCTGGGGTTCCCACGGCAGGGCGCTTGGAAACAGCAAGGACAGGCCACTTCCCACACTCCCTGGCCCAAGGGACGGGCAGCACTCCGCCAGCCCTTTCTTGAAGGGCTCTGGGGATGTCCTCTGCTTTCCAGCTGTGCACAGAAGTCCTGAACGGTTTGAGCCACCGCCCCAGTCAGCCGCGTTCCTTCTAGGCCCTTCCACGCCCCCGAGGGTGAAACTCCCTCAGGGACCGGCAGGCCTGGCTGGAGAGGCGCCCGCCGGGCGTCCGGCGTGCCGTCGCGGCAGTGACCGTGCGGGGCGGCTGCCGCCTCGTCCCGGTGCCCACGCCGCCGGTCGCCCCCGGCCAGGCCCGCACCTCCCACGAGACCGACCGGCCCGCGCGGGGAAAGGAAGCTCGTGGCGAGCCGCTACTCACATCTGTAGGTCATCTCGAAGCTGTCGCTGATGTTCACAATGTCGATCTGGGGGAGCAGCTTGGGGGGCTCTGTGAGCTGCGACAGAGCAAACCTGAAAGCCGCATGTTCCTGGGACTGCTGGTTTGGAAACAGCCCCCCTAGGAGGAGAGGAGGCAGCGTCAGACGTGGCGAGACGCCCGGCAGCTCGGCCCTCCCTGCGCCCCGCGAGACTGGCCGGTCCAGCGGCCCCTGTGGGGGACAGGCGCACAGGGCCCGCCGGCGTGGGGCGTCCCTCAGGAGGGCTTGCTGTGCCGCGCACCTGGCGCCAGGCCGGCGCCCGACTGCCACCCTCGGCCCGCTGTGGAGCCGTGGCCTGCGCTCTCGCACCCCGACCTTCCCATCCGCCCGTCCCCAGCCGGCGACCTCCAGGGTCAGCTGTGCAGGCTGAGGCAGCATGCTGGGGCCTGCAGGCCACTGGCCACCGCTGGGGCTCGACACTGGCCGCTGCTGGGGGCTCGGCACTGGCCCTTGCTGTGGGGCTTGGGCACTGGCCGCTGCTGGGGGCTTGGGCACTGGCCGCTGCTGTGGGGCTCGGCACTGGCCCTTGCTGTGGGGCTCGGGACTGGCCCTTGCTGTGGGGCTTGGGCACTGGGCACTGCTGGGGGCTTGGGCACTGGCCGCTACTGTAGGGCTCGGCACTGGCTCCTGCTGCGGGGCTCGGCACTGGCCCTTGCTGTGGGGCTCGGGACTGGCCACTGCTGTGGGGCTCGGGACAGGCCGCTGCTGCGGGGCCCGGGGTTTCAGCCTCGAGACCTGGGTGTCTCACCGCCGTGGCTGACTGTTCATTCCCTCTGAAAACTCTTGATTTTCTGCAAAAGTGTTTTGCTGCTTTTTTCACCACTATCGATCCAGCTACCTGAGAGTGGCTTGTTACATAAGGGGTGGCCATTGTGTGGGTTTGCACAGCAGGACGTGGCCTGGGCTTCAGAATGTCAACACACAAGGACGGTCCCTCCCAGCCGGCACGCACGGGCGCCCGGGGCTGCGGCTCGGAGCAGAGTACAGGCGCCCGGGGCTTAGCGCTGGACACGCAGACGGACTCAAGGCACTTCAGCGCTTGGGCACGGCTGCTCCAGAGGCCGCACCGTGATGAATGTTTACACAGAAGTTTATCTCGGGGCCGGGGAGGGATCCGGCTCCAAGGGCACGCGCTTCCCCTCGGCACCAGGGTGCGTGGAGGTGGCGCGGACCGTAGGTGGACGACTCGGCGGGCGTCCTCGAGCGGGTCACCCAGAGGGGCCCGGCCGTGATACCTGCGGCCTTTGTTCCGTCATGTGACGTTTCTACCTCTAATTTGAAAACAAAAGCAACGGTTCTCTGCTGGACACGAGACGGACTGCAGGGACACGTGGGCGGGCGCAGGCGGCGCCGTGACCCCCTCGGCTACCCGGTTCCGGGCCAGGTCTGCGGAGGAGGCCGCGGGCACGGGGCCACGGCCGCAGGGCACCGGTGAGGCCGCCCACCGCCAGGCCCAGCGTCCGAGCCCCACGCCCCCAGCGTATCAGAGCCGCATGCCGGTGCCTCCCTGAGGGCTGCGCCCGGGCGCCAGCCGCGGGGCCGGGGGCCGGGGCCAGGCCGGGCTGCGGGCACAGCCAGCATCTGTAGCAGGAAGTTTGTTTGGCGCGTGAGGCACTGACACACGGCACACGCTTCAAGCGTGTGGCTAACAGGTGTCAGGAAACAAAGCAAGTTACTCCCTCCCGTCCCCACCCCCTCGCGGCACGGGGGAGGCTGCAGGGTGAGCCGCGCACATGTGCGCCCAGCGTCCCCGCGCCGCCTCCCCGGCACAGCCTGGCCCGGGGCGCACGCGAGCCCCCGCCTGCCGGCTCGCCAGGATGGCGGCCGAGACCCTGGCCAGGGCGGCCGGGCCGCGGCTCGGTGCTGCCGGCCCCGCTGGCCCTTCCCACGGCACCCGTTGTGCTGGGGCCCTCGCGGCTGGGCCCCAGTGGGGGGCGGGGGTCTGCGGGCGCAGGCGGCAGGGCTGGCCGGGACAGAACAGAAGGCAGCAGTGTGGCAGGAGCCCGGCCCAGCCGGCAGCAGGGAGGGAGCGTGTGCTCGTGCGTGAAGCGGGCTCCGGGGGCCGGGGCTGCAGGGGAGGGGGCCGCGGGGCAGGGGGAGGCGGGCTGGGAAGTTGAGGGGTGGAGGCCGGGCTCAGCCAGCATGGCAGCCGGGAGGGAAGGCGCGAGAGCCCGCAGCCCACCGGCCCCTCTCGCTCGGGCCCCCCACGGAGAGGCGACTGCCCGCCTCCATGCGATATCGATGTGCACATTTAATACACCATCACACACGTAAATACACACCCCACACACATTTATCTAAATAAATGAAATCGCACCAGCATCCGCCGAGCCGCAGTTAACTCCTTGCTGCCCGGCCCCTCTTGCCTGCCGCCTGCTTTTTCCTCCCAGGCAGCTTCCTCCATTTCCACGCGGGGTGGGAGTAGGGAGCGCGTGTGCGGGCACCCACTCGCCTGCTGCTCTCGCGGCCACGGACGCCCCCTCCCCACGCCCGGCTCAGACCCTGCCCCCCACCTGGCCGGACCCCGAAAGCCCCTCCCCAGGCGGCCCCTCTCGCTCACCAATCTGGATGTTGTTGGGGAAATTGGCACCCACTACCGTGCCCAGGAACCCGGTGCAGAAGAGGGCGAGGATGTGCCGCATATTCCTTGTTGCATTGGCGAGAGGGGAGCCGAGGTGCAGTCATGGGCCGGCCGACCCCCTCCCCGCCGCGCACCGCCGGCCGCCGGCCTCCGCGGTCCTCCCTGACCGGCTGGCTTCCTCCCGTCCCTCGGCGCGGTCTGCCTGCTTCCCTGGGAATCGGAGCATTTAAACTGCAGCCTTAACACCAACTGACAGGCAGATTAACTGAGCGCCGAGGCGCAGGGCTCATGCTCGCTGGAACGCTCCCTCTCTCTCCGCCGCTCCCGCCCGCTGCTCGCTCCCCCTCACACTCACACAGGCTGCAGGCGCTGAGCTCCCCGCCACAGCTGGCTCCTCCCTGCACCCCAGCCTCCTCCCGCCTCCCCCTTTCTGTGGGGGTGGGGGCGGGGGTGACCCCTGGAGCGCTGCCCTGAAAAGAACAGCACCCCTCCCCCGCCACCCCCAGCACCCCGCCCCTGCCTCCGCCAGGCAGGTGCTCCCAGAATGTGGGTGCAGCTGGGAGTCAGTAGGTGGCGGGGTCCCCGCGGTGGCCGCGCCTGGGGCTGCTCCATCTAGGCCACGTTCCTGGGAGGCCGGCCGTGCGCTCCAGCTCCGCACTCCACTGGCCCAGATACTCCTGCAGCCAATTCCTGGGGGGAGACCCCAGAAGCCCTCCCAGGAACTTTAAAGGGAAAAGGCCTTTTCTCCCCGAAGGGACAGATGACAGGAAGACGGGGGCTGCGGGGGGCTGTGGGGGCCGCGGGGCCGGCCAGCGAGCGGTCTGCTCGGGCGTCGGCCACCCGCGTGCCTCTGCCAGCGGGGCCTCCCCGCCCGGGCCTCGGCAGGGCCTGCCGTCCTGCGTGCCGTGTCGGGGCCGCGGGCCGCGTGGGCGCCAGGAAGGCTGCGCGCTCGCAGGAGCGGGTCCGTGAGTCACTGTGCGGGGAGCCGGGCTCGGGGCTGGCGGTGCTCGGTGACTGCCGGGCCGGCTCCCGGAGCGGGCTTCGGGTGGGCTCGGGCTGTGTGAGATGCAGAGAGCGGGCGCCGGCAGGGCCTCGGGCGGCCTCCAGGTGCCTGCTCTCCGTGCTGCCCGTGAGGCGGCCCGGCCCGCTCCGGCCAGCGGACGAGGCTCTGTGGCGCCAGAGACAGGGCCTGCGAAGTGCAGCCTGGACGTGGGGCCAGCCGCAGTCCAGCCTGTGCGCCCGCCTGGACCAGCCCGTGCACAGGGGTCTGACCTGTGCGCGTGGACGCTCTGGCCGTTACCCGCTGGCCTGGCACAACCACCAAGGACAAGAATCCAGGGCCGAAGCGCCCTCCTGGGGTCGGAGAGGGGACAGAGGGGCGCCCGGCTGGCTCGGTCCCAGACGGGGCCTTTTCCCTGAAACCTCCTCCCACGGCCGAGGCTGTGTCGCCGCCGCCCAGGGCCGGTGCGGGCGCTGCCGGAGGAGGCCTCGCTGGGCGCGGCCCGAGGTGCCCGTGGCTGCCCGCGGCCAGCTGCAGGGGGGCTGAGCCGGGGCCTCTTGCCGCACTCTGCACGGGCCAGCGCCTGGAGGCGCGGCGGGTCTGACGCGGACGCCGGCCTCGGCCCAGGCCCCACCCGCCGGGCAGCGGCAGGACGGTCAGAGGCGTGGGCGTCGGCTGGGAGGGGCGGCCGGCCGGCCCTCCGCCCGCGCTTCGCCCCTTGCTGCCCTGAGTGGGCCGGGCTCCCGGAGCTGCGCGTGCGGGCGCGGTGACAGGCTGTCAGGGAGGTGTCGCGGCGCCCGCCGCCGCTCAGGCAGGCCGCGAGGACGACCTGGCACCGCCTGCAGCCCGCCTGGGGGAGGAGGCTCTGTGGGGCTCCCGCGGAGGGGCGCTGGAGGAGCGGGCTCTGCACCCCGCGAGCCAAAGCCGCGTGGGCCTCCCCGATCGCACGCTCGTTTGGGGCGTGGAAGCGGGGCTCTCGCCTCGCATGTCCCCGTGCGTGCGCCGTCGTCCTCATGGCAGCTGGCCGTGCACAGCGGGTCAGCGGGGGCCCTGGGTCAGCCGGGGACGGGCCTGCCCCCGGCCGGCTGGCCACGCCTGCGGGCACCCCTGGTCTCACGGCCAGGCTGGGCCGGCCCTGGCGGTGCGGCGGCTGCTGCTGGCCGGAAGCCGCCGGCGCCGTCCCCATGGTGGAGCCTGAGGGACGCCCGGAGGTGCTGGGGTCCAGGCGAGGGTCCCGATGGCGACTGGCCGAGACTGGCCCCTCCCGTGTGGCCGAGTGGCCGCCCTGGGCCGGGGAGAAGGGCACTGGGCTCCGCGGGCGTCGCGCCCGGCAGGGAGGCGGCTCGTGGGCGAGCCGGGCGCTGGGGCCGAGCTGGGCGTCCTGCAGGAGGTGGGCGTGGCCAGCGGCGGCCGCGAGGGTGCTGGCGCCTGCGGCCGGACCATCTCGTCTTCCGGGAGGCGGGAGGCAGAGCCGCGTGGCTTTGGATACTAAGTGGCACAGGGGCGCCGTGGGCTGACCGGACCACGCGCGCCCGCTGGCAGAGAGACAGGGGCGCGGGGCCAGCCCCCGCCCCACGCTGCTGGGGTGAGTCCGCTGGCCCTTGGGCCTTCAAGCCGCACGCTGAGGGCCGAGGCCAGGCCGGGCGGCCCCGGCTGTCGGCTCTGACCCTGCAGTGGAGGCCAGGCCAGGAGGCGGCCGGGCTCGGGTCTTGGCTTCTGTGCCCGCCCGCCTGAGTGCAGGGTCTGCCGAGCTCCGCGGTGGGCGTGTTCGCTCTCGGCGTGAAGCGGCTGGGGGGCGGGATGCTCCATCCGAGCACAGAGCACTGACAGACGGGCCGGCCGCCCGGAGGCGCCGCCGTGGCTGCAGAAAGGCCCCTGCTTAAAAGACGCAGAGAACAATAACGCTGATGCTCCCGTGGGGGAGCACAGGCCCTCCAGAAGGCTCCCAAGCACTCCGCAGCCCGCGTGTGGCGAGAGCCCCGAGAACGTGACCCCACCCTGGCCCTCCGCCAGGCCGCGGCGCCTCTGCCCCGCCCGCGCCCGCGCCCGCGCCCGCTTCCAGGAGCACTGCTGGGTAATGAGGGAGCAGCGAGTCCCGGGGCACCCTGGGGCAGAACCAATGCCTGGGAAGAAAGGGTCTGTCCCGGCGCCCACGCAGCCCGAGGTTCTGCAAGAGATTGGCAGCGCCGACGCTCCAGAAACCAGCGGGGCCTTCGGAAGGGGCCGCGCTGCAGGCTGGAGCCGGCACGGCTACCGCCCGTCCCGGCAGGCCTGGCACACACTCGGCGGCGCAGGGCCCTGCAGGAGCCGCTGGCAGGAGCCGGGGCTCCGTGTCCTGCTGGGGCCCGCCTGAGGGCTTCGCCGTGCGGCCGGGGGCGAGAGCCTGGCCAGGCCCCGCACAGGGAGGCCCCGCTGGCCGTGACCGCCCGGAGGAGCTGGCCGGCGCGTCCTGACACCCTGGACGGAGCCGGCCGGCCGTCTGCTTCTGGAAGCCTCCCCTAGCCTCTAGTTGGCTGATTTCTGCAGAGCCAGTGCCACGTCCCCAAACCCGCAAAATACTCGTCCGTCGGGCACAGCCCTGTGATTCCAGCTCCCAGCTCCCCGCCGCCTGTACCAGCCCTTTCCACTCCCGGCTCGGGCGGGGCTGGGCAGCCCCTCAGCGAGTCGGGGGCTTCTGCACGCAGCCCCCCGCCCCCCACCAGGGCCCCTCTCGGCCCCCCGGCGGGGCTGCACGCTTCTGCTCCGCAGCGCCAGCCAGATTTTGTGTCTCCCGGCCCTGAGTGCTGTGGACCCCACACCAACTGGGACTGGCGGCCGGAGCTGGCTGCTCTTCAGCCCCGCAGCCCATGCCTCCTCCCTGCTCGCTCTGTGCAGCACACCAGCCCCGGCAGCCAGCAGACACGCGAAGCACGTCCTGCCGCAGGGCCTTTGCACAGGCCTCGCTTGCTGCCCGGAAGGCTGAATCCTGTCTCACGCCGCCCCAAGTCCCGCCCGAAGCCGCGCGCTTCTGCGTCTGAGGTGCCGCCCGTCCCTCGGATCCCGTCGCCCGTCTCTGCGGCGCTTACAGGACCGCCATGTCGAGGGAGAGCACGCCTGCGGGACGTCCTGGGCTGGCCGGGTCCTGGTCCCACCCGTCGCTCGCCACGCTTGTCGGTGCCGGCCGGGCCCTGCAGCCTGCGTCTCGGGGAGGCCGCGGGCTCTGTCAGGACGGGCTGGCCCTGGACCAGCCCTGTGCCCCTTGCAGGCCCCCCGCCCGGCTCCCCGGGAAGGCACTGAGAGCCGTCGGAAGCCACGAGCAGCCTGCAGTTGGCTTTGAAACGCCGACGTTCCCGAAAGGGCAGGTGCCAGCGCCTCGCGCCCACATCCGGGAGCCTCCGGGCCAGCAGTAATTACAGAGCCGCCGCGTCCTCACTGCCCCATGGCCGAGGGGAGATTTTAATCCTTTTCCAGAAGACTTGGAACATAAATGACCCTAATTGACTGTCACATCCTAGTGTCACATGCCACTGCTTGCCTCACCCCCGACCTCGCCTCTGTCACTCCAGGAGACAAACCAGGCAGAGCACAGGGAAGGCTGCGGACGCGGAGACCACGGCCAGTCCTGCGGCCAGGCCCGGGGGCTGGGCCGTGCAGACTGTCGCCTGCCATGGCCGCGGCAGGGGCTGAGTCCTGTGCTGGACGGCGTGACGCCCACATCCTCGGTCCAGAGAGGCCACAGCTGCTTCCTCCCGGAGATGAGTGCGTCACCCGGTCCGTGGCCGCGGGGCTCCCCGCGAGCTGACACGTCAGCATCACAGACGGGGGCAGAGTTAGGGCGCAGCTGGGTGGTGGGGGTCCCCGAGAACAGACGCAGGCAGGCGTTGTGAACCCCAGGCCTGCACAGAGACCTCCGCTGAGACCCCCTGGGCCCTCTAGGCCTCCCTTTGTTCTGTGTGTTCTCATCATGCTGCGTGAACTTCACGGGGTTTTATTATGATGTTGTTTCTGCAGTGACCTTGGTTGACAACGCTGTATGATCTAGGGGTGCAGGTTTACACTTCAGTGCTGGTCACCACCCCACAGGCACCGCCCAAGCACCCACATGCTCCACCACAGCCGCCGGGCATCCTCTGCACTGGGACCCCGGCCCCGCCCCACCTTGCAGCCTGAATTTCAAAGTCATCATTTCAGGTTTTGTTTGGGGTCAGTTTTGCTGGGTTTCTTGATGTTCCACACGTAAGTGAAACCATCTGTATTTGTCTTTCTCCTAGTTTCACTCAGCGCCGTCCTCACCGATTCCATCCGCATTGTAGCAAACTGTAGGAATCCATCCTTTTCGCAGCTGCGTAGTATTCCACAGGTAGCCACCATGCATCCCCGCCCACCCCTCCGCCACGGGCGCTCAGCAATGGTCCCTTTACGTGGCTGTCCCGAGCGGTGCTGCAGAGGACACAGGACGGGGTCCGGCTCACGTTCCTCTTCCAAGTCAGCGCATCCCGACTCAGTCAGGAGCATCATCTGGGAAAGCAGACTCAACCTCAGGCTGACAGGCTCCCCAGGGAGGCGGGGGTGCCATAGGCCTTTTAGGAGTGACCCCATCTTACTTGGGGGAGGAGACACTGGTGGGTGCAGCAGAAATGCTTACTGCAAGTCTTTCTTAACTCGATGTGGATGACGATCTCCGTTGTTTGACACCAAGGAAGGAAGGGGCTGTGCTGTTAGACACTGGGGGGAAACTGGCGGCTGGCGGGCACCGGGTGTGCTTCAGAGGGGAGGATGAGCGGCCACGGGCCCACCTTTGCGCCTTGGGCACCAGCCGGGAGGTGGGGGCGTGTGGGGGACGAGCCATAGCCGAGAAGGGTCGGAGATGCTGCACCCCTGTAGGCAGCTTGTGGGGGCCGGCCGGGCGAGCGGGTCGGGGCACGCCCGGGCACCGGGCGGTCTCGGGGTGTCGGCCCCATCTTCTTGGGGCGGGTGAGCCCTGGATGGAGCAGTGGTAGGGTGGAGGATGGATGTGGAGGGGAGGGGCGGAGCTTGGCGTCCACCAATATTTTAGGGTGAGGTAGACCAAGGTCTGTCCACCCGAGGAGAGATTCCAGAGCTGGAAGGCTTCAGGGACTGTTGTCATGGAAACCAGGGAAGGAAGCCCTGGGAGAAGGGAGAGGTGGACGGAGGTGTTGGAGGCTGGAGAAGTGGCTGGGCTGAGGGGCCGGGGGGGACGTGCGGCCGGTGAACGGCCTGCAGAAGGCCACTTCCCGGCGTGAGGGGCCACTGCGCCTCCCTCGCTCCGGTCACTCGTGGGACCTGCGCCCTGCGAGGGGCTGGCACCGCTGCCTGCCTGCGGGTGCCCAGCCAGGTGCTCGCAGGTGGGGCCACAGCAGGTGACGTGGCACGCTGTCCCGGCGAGGACAGCAGCGTGCACAGCAGGCAGTGGGGTTGCATCAGGGAAGACTCCCTGGAGGAGGTGACACCCAAGCTGTAGGGCGAAGAGGATGCAGCCGTGGGGGCTGGGGCTGGGGCTGGGGAAAGAGGCCGGGCTCCAGACAGAAGGCTCAGTGCGAGCGGACCACAGAGCCGGAGACCCCCGCCGGTCTCCACGGCCGGACAGAGCCAGAGGGCAGGGGAGCCCACACGGGGCTGCAGGCTGAAACTGGCCGGTGACCAGCCCCGGGCCGACCGCTGGCATTTCGTCCTGGGCCAGGTTGCCTGGGGAGGCCACAGCTGATCACTGAGCCCGGCTTTTAGCAGCTCCTCGAGGCTACCGGTCGACTTAATAGCGCAAAGCCGGCAGGCCAGCGGCTGCAGCGCGCACCAGGGAGGCGCGTGAGCAGCGTGTGGCCGGGCAGAGAGCGCAGACGGCCGGGTGCTCCCCTTCCCTCCGTTTGCGAAGCACCAGCGAGCCGAGGGCCCTGCGGGCGCGCCGCTTCACTTCCCGCGTCTGTCCTCTACCTTTGCGCGGCTGCGGCGGCCTGTGGTCCTGACTTCGCTTCTGCGCTCGAACGCGGCCGCCTGAGGGCGCAGCGGGGCCTGAGGGCTCACGTCCTGCTCGTCCTTCTCCGCTGGCCCCTGCGCTCGCGCACCGCGCGGCTGGGACCTCTGCCCCAGCGGGTGGGCCGGCCGGCGCCCTGGCCGCGGTGGATGGCGGAGGAGGCCGAGCGCGGGAGGGGCGGGGCCGCGGGGGCCAGGAGCAGGGCGCCACTGGGCTCGCGCGGACGGCGAGGGGGTCCAGCGTGGCGGGGCGGGAGAGGCCGGGGGCCGGGGAGGAGGCCGCGGGGGCACCGAGTGGGGCAGCTGTTGGGGAGCTGGCGCCGGCCCCTGTGGCCGTGGGGTCTGGTGTCACCTGCCGAGGAGACCCCGCTCTGCATCTGTGCCCGGGGAGCAGCCCCCGCAGCCCCCAGCCACGGCCTGAGTCCACCAGCCAGGGCAGAGTGGGCGTCAGAGCGCAGAGGGGCGCTGGGCCTCGTGAATTAGGGGTGGCACGGAGTTGGGGTGCCGGGCCCCTGCCGGGGCAGCCGGGCAGGTGAGCGGGTCGTGATGTTCTCTGAACCCCCATTGTCAGGCAGGGCCGGGGGCTGAGAGGTGTGGGTGCTGGCGTGGAGGTGTGGGGTGCTGGGAGGTGTGGGGTGCTGGTGCAGAGGTGTGGGGTGCTGGTGCGGAGGTGTGGGGTGCTGGCGCGGAGGTGTGGGGTGCTGGCGCGGAGGTGTGGGGTGCTGGTGCAGAGGTGTGGGGTGCTGGTGCAGAGGTGTGGGGTGCTGGCGTGGAGGTGTGGGGTGCTGGGAGGTGTGGGGTGCTGGCGCAGAGGTGTGGGGTGCTGGCGCGGAGGTGTGGGGTGCTGGTGCAGAGGTGTGGGGTGCTGGCGTGGAAGTGAGAATGTGCGAGGTGCCTGCAGGGCCAGCGGGGGGGCGGCAGCTTGAGAGCTGGCGTGAGAACTGCGCCCCAATCCCCAGGCCGAGGCCGCCGGCTGCCCCCTCTCTTCCGCTCGGTCAGCTCTGGCCTGGGTGTCACTGCCCCCCGCCCCCTGGGGCTCCGCGTCTGCCACGGGATTAGATGGGGGTGTGCTTGGGTCACACCTTTGTCAGGCCTCAGTGCAGCTGCAGAGTGGGGCTGTGTGCGAGTGTGAGTGTGGCCCACCGCGGGGCGTGTGTGAGTGTGCGAGTGTCAGTGTGTGAGCGAGTGAGTGTGAGTGTGAGTGTGGCCCACTGCGGGGCGTGAGTGTGGGTGTGGGGTGAGCGTGTCGCCACAGGGGGCGTGGCGTGGGGGGGCTGGTGGCGCTGTGGCCGGTGGCCGAGGGCGGGGCTGCACGTGTGTCCAGGCCGTGGGGCGCGGGGCTGTGCCCTGGCCAGCTGCCTGCGCGGGGCCTGGGCTAGAGTGAGGCTGCCGGGCTCTGCGGGGCCTGGGGGCGTAGGGGCTGCGCCTGGGCGGGCGGCGGGGGCTCCGGGCAGCGCGCGGGCAGGGGCTCAGCCTTCTGGCAGCCGGGGCCTCTGCGATCCGCGCGCCTCCGACCGCGGGTTCTGGGCGCGGAGCAGACACACCGTGTGGGGTGCCGCCGGTAGGCGCCGCGGAGGGGAGGGCCGGCCCCTCGGCCACAGCCTGGCGGGCGCGGCGGAGCTGGCAGTGGACTGGCTTGCTCGGCAGGCCTGACCCCGGGGGACGAGGGGAGCGCGGAGGAGGGGAGGGGCTGCAGCTGGGCCTGGGGGCCCGCGGCTCCTGGAGCCAGCCAGGGCAGGGCAGGGCGGGCTGGGGTGGCGGGAGCCGCTCACGCCCGCCACTGAGAGCCGCCACCCACTGCCCGTCTCCGCGCCGCCCCCGGCCGGCTTCGGGGCCCCAATGCCACCAAACACCAAACACCAAACAGTTTTGCTGAGGCTGGCCCAGCGAGAGTCTGCTCCCCGCGGAGGGCCTTCTAGGGCGGTCCTCTGGCCGAGGGGGCCGCTGCGGCCGCCTGGCCCTGGAGGGGGAGCGGTGGGCAGGGGACATGGACCCAGAGGGATGGTCCCGTGTGGGGCTCTGACGCCCGCCGAGCCGTGGCCCCCCAGGCCCCTGCTGGCAGCAGACACTGGGGCTGGGCTGGGCTGGGGCGGTGGACTGGGCTCTCACCGCCGCCGCGTGGGAGTCGGGCACGTCTCTCTGAGCCTCAGCCCCCCCACCCTGTTGAATGGGGGGAGCCCACTGGCGGTGGGCGGAATCTGGGGTGGGCCCGGGGAGCAGGGTCCTCGGGGCCCGGCAGTGCTGCCCGTCCCCGTGGCCTCGTGCCAGCTCGAGCCGCTGCCTCTCCGGCCGGTGCCGGGCGTGTGGTCAGCCTGGCTGAGCCTGGGGCCTGCAGGGAGGCACCGGCCGCCTGGTGGCCTCAGCCTCGCCGACCGGCGGTGCGCAGCGCAGGCCTGGCCATGCCCCACGCGGCGGGGGTCACGCCGCTCTCAGCCCCGCTCCTGCGCGCCGGAGCCGGAGCGGTGGCCGCGGGCCTCCTGCGCCCTGTGGGCTGAGGCAGGAAGGGCCGGCGCCGTGTCCGGAGGCTCCTCGGGCCTGCAGGGGTGGTGGCGGCAGCGCTCCCTGCTGGACCATCATCTGGCTGCGGGCCGGGGACACAGCGGTGGGGCGAGGCGATGCCGCGTGCCAGGAGCAGGGGCTGCTGCCCGACGCGGCCGCTGGAGGCCTCGGGCCTGTGCACGGGGTCGCAGGAGCGCCTCTCCCAGGGCCGGGGCGCCCGCGACGGCAGCTCCGGGAAGGCGCACGGGACCGCGGCGGGGGGGCAGGCTGCGGAAGGGGCCAGCCAGGCTCTGCAGGCTCCCGAGGTGCGAGTCTCGCCCGGGGCCGGCGCCTGCGGGCTGAGCAGCGGCTGCCAGGAGAGCGGCAAAGCTGTGGCCGTTAGCCTCTTCTCGGGCGGCCGGGCGCGGGCTTCACCCTGAGCGTGCGGCGCACCCGGGCCAGGGGTGCCCGCTCACAGCAGCGCGGCTCAGAGTGCCCGCGCCGCCGTCCAGGCCGGCGCCCGGAGGGCAGGCTGGGCCCCGCCTCGCCACGAGTCCGCCAACGAGGGTGCCGGGCCGCGCGTGTGCCCTCCAGCGTGGGTTGGCGCTTACACGGGGGTAGGGGTTTCACTCTGCGCCTCGGAAGTGAGGCCGCGGGGGCAGGTTGGGGTGTTGCAGGGCTGCGTGAGGGGCGCCCAGAACCCCCAGGCCTGCCCGCCCTAGCTAGGAGCTGCCGTCCGCCGCACGAGGCTTTGAGGGGAGGGGCTTCGAGTGGCCTGAGCGCGACAGAGAGACGGGAGGGGACAGATGAGGCCGTCCCCACGCCAAGCACCCGTCACCCCTCCCGCGTGGGCACGTGCCCAGCCCGACCGGTGGCCCAGAGCGCGGCCGCTGAGGCCCGGAAGCTGCCCGTCTAAGGCCCCCCAGAGGGCCCACAGGGGCAGGGCGGGGCCCGGGCGCTCTGGGCAGAAGGAGCCAAGGCCAATGGATCTAAAAGCAGCGTCGTCGCCTCCAGCTGGCCTCTCCGCACCTGCCACAGCCAGTCTGGGGCGCTGTGCAGGGGCTGTGCGGGCCGTGGGGGGCCGTGGGGGGCCATGGGGCACGCGGGGCTGGGTGAGGCTGTGCGGGCCGTGGGGGGCCCTGGGGGGCCGTGGGGGGCCGTGGGGCACGCGGGGCTGTGTGACCACACCCTGGGTCCCTGGCCTGGCTGCAGGGCTGGCAGGGGCGGTGGGGGGCCTCTGGCACATCTGCCCATCGTGACCGTGCGGGAAACAGCGGCCCCAGGGCTTGGGAGTGCCCGAGCCGCCCAGAGCCCCTGTCAGTGTCCGTCGACCGTGGCTGGCCTGTGGGCGTCCGGCCCGCAGCGAAGATGGGCCTGGCCTGGTCCTCCCGGGGCCCTGTGCCCGCTGCCGCCCAGCCAGTGGCTGCGGGTCTCTATTTTAAAGTGAGTAATGAGTCTTCAACAGGCCGCAGAGCGGGGGTGACCCGGCCACCCTGTCAGCTGTGGGAGCCTAGCAGGCTCGGGAGGGTTAGGGTTAGGGTTAGGGTTAGGCGGGGCACCCCGAGGGAGAGAGGGAGAGTGGCGGGCCTGCGGCCAGTGAGGACGCCCCACCAGAGACGTGCCCGCACCCCCAAGGAAGCGGCAACCTGAAGTTTGTAAAATCAAACCGAGCAATAAGCTACAGGAGCGAGTAGGGAGAGTGCAGCCCGCTCAGGCCCAGCCAGAAGGTGCCGGTGAGAGGCAGAGTCCAGCGAGTCCTTGGGCAGGAGGCCCTGGCGGTGGGCACGGCGCTGGGCTCTGCCCGAGCGGGCTGTCTGCAGCTCCCAGCCCAGGTGGCCCCTGGCCCGCCGGGCGTCAGCTGAGGCACAGCTTGCTGCCGGGCGCCGCGAGGGAGCTGGGAGGTTCCCTTTGCCCAGGTGGGGATGCGCAGCTCACGCAGGTAACTTGGGGGTCACGGACGGGCACCTGCTGGTCACACCTCAGTGGGCTCCAGTCCAGCCCGCAGGCTTTCTAGACAGCACGATGCGCCATCAGAACCAGGGTGAAGACTCACCGGAGGGTTCGGGGTGCTGCCCACTCGTTCCCCTTCATCAGAGTTCCGTGCACAGCTGACTGCAGGGTGTGTGCGCCACAGGCGCAGACAGCTCAGAACACTCACCTCGTAGAAGCCTCACTGGCCGTGGCTGGAGGCGTCTGGCCCAGCCCCCGGGCAGATGAGTGTGGCGGCTTCTCAGAATGGACCTGCCTTGGGCCCAGCAACCCCACTCCTGCTTATCTACGGTAACTTGAAGGGGTGCTTGCTACTACGTTCACCGCAGCACTACGTACACAACAGCACGTTACGGGAAC
The DNA here is from genome assembly GCA_019455555.1 of Galemys pyrenaicus. NCBI lineage: Eukaryota > Metazoa > Chordata > Mammalia > Eulipotyphla > Talpidae > Galemys > Galemys pyrenaicus. The sequence continues at coordinate 1,356,272 of JAGFMF010011956.1, forward strand.
CCTCAGTGCGCCAGGACAGAGCAGAAAGAGCTGGTATTGACGCACCGTGGAATACTACTCAGCTGCGAAAAAGGTGGAACCATGCCATGTGTCACCATGTGGATGAAACTGGAGGGGACGGTGCCGAGTGAAATAAGTCAGGGGAGAAAGACCGGTGGTGCCACTCTCGGATACACTGAAAGCAAGAGGGTGGACGCCACTAATGCAGAATGCACCCCAGGAATCTGACCCAGCACCAAGGCCCCGGGGGGGGGAGGGTAGGACCGGACAACGGGAGCAGGCCCCTGCACTGCGGCAGAGGGTTATCGGAGCTTTGGTGGAGGTGTGGTGTGGCCACATGCATCTGAGGGGGTGTGAACTGCACCCCCAAACAGAACCAGTCAATAAAAACAACGCCAGAGGGGCCCCGGTCACCGCTGGCCACCCACGGGTGCACACACGCTAGACCGAAACACACCGCCGCCGAGCCCTGGCCGCCGGACTCTGTCTGCCCCCGCGGCCGCCGGCGCCTCTGAAACCTCAACCACCCGGGGTGTCCGAAGCGCAGGCCCAGGGAGCGCCCACCTCCGCGCTGCCCCGTCACACGGCACCCACATGTCACGCCGCTGGGTCTTGAATCGTCGTCAACCTAGTTGCCTTTCGGCTGTGACCACAAACTGATTCTGGGGGGCGAGGCCGGACGCCCCGCCCCCGGGCTCACATGGAACCCCTGCTCCTCCGCCTCCGCTCCGTGGCGTCTTCCTCCCGATGCTGTGATGGTGGAATGTCACCGTGGAGACCGTTCAATAATCTCTTCAAAACATAAATGCCACTGAAAGGAAGAGCTACCCGGTGGCCAGCCCCGGGAGACTGGGCTGGCGTGGCCAGGCGGGCTGGCCCCGTGGAGGGCGGCGACGGCCACGCCTGCCCCTGGAATGACCCTGCTGCGGCCGGGTCCCCAGGGCGGGTCACGGGACAAAGTCCCAGAACCGAGCCCCCCACGGCAAGGGGCACGTGGAGTCCAGAAACACGGCCAGGTCGGGTGTCTGTCGGGGCCCACCGGGGCAGGCAGCCCACCGGAGGGGTCACGGGGACTGCTGCGGAGCGAGGGGCGCCCACGGCAGCTGGTGCGCGCAGGGCAGCCACCGGCGCCTGCGGGCTGCACGGGCCCCGCTCTGTGGTTTGCCTGGCGCACCGGGCAAGAACACACATGTCGTGCCGAGCCTGGAGAGAGGGGTGAGAGACGCCTGCTCCTGAGAGCCGGACAGGACGGCGAGGGCAGCCTCCTGACGCATGACTAGAGGCTGCGGGAGCCTCGGACACGGCCGGCTGGCGAGTGTGAGTGCAAAGGCCCCTGGGAGGTGGCCCCTGGCTCCAGTGGACCTGCCTCTGAGGCTGCCGCCCTGAGCTGCTGACCACCAGGGGGCACTTACCAGGCCCGGTGGAGGTTTCCGCCCACACCCCTCCTTCCCTCCTCCTGGAACAGCGTCAAGTGTGGCTGCTTGCCCAGCCTCCACCACAGGCTGAGTTCTACGCGGAAAACGCCGGTTGGGACTTGCAAGTCAGCTGACTTCCCCGGGGCGATGCCCCTTTGCCCATTTTGCCCCCTCCTTCCACCTGCCCGGAGCATGGGCTGAGCGGCCAGCGCCTCTGCAGCCCTGCAGGACCGCGAGGCCCCTGGGGTGGAGCAGCCCCCAGCAGAGTGGCGGAACAGGGGAGGGCGCCCGGGCCCTGGTGACGGGCCATCTCCTGTCTTTTCCATGAGTGAAAAGTAAGCTCGTGTCTTAAGATGTTATTTTGGGTATCTGTCACTATCAGTCAAAGAGAACTCTTAAACGCTGCGCTGCACATTTTATAAACACTTTCATCCGGGATTATTGAGCCATCAGCAGAGAGGATTCAGTTTCAGAGACGGCAGAGACTCCAGTTTGTCCATTGTTCTTTGCACTGGAAAAGTGAGAGCCGGCCGTGCCTTCGTTAGAAACAGACACTCGCGGAGTGGGGAGGACTTGCCAAGGTCAGGGGCGGACAGAGCCCTGCCCCGGGAGGACGGCAGCGGGGCTGGGGCGCCGGGACAAGACGCCCACCCCACTGAGCGGGGGGTCGGACTGTGCAGCCGCACCAGCTGGGCTCGCCCCGGCCTGGAGGCAGCGGCGCCGGGAGTGCTTTACGGAAGTGTGTCTGTGCACAGAGGGGAGGGGTGTGGGAGACCCCTGAGCCCCAGAGACCCCTGGCGTCGGGCGGGTGGGCTGTGCGCAGGGGTGTGCAGGCCGCTCCCGGGCCCTGCCGGAGCCAAGCCGGCCGCCCTGGGGCCGGGCGAGGGGCAGGCTTCCCACTCTCGCTGCTGCTCTGGCCGGCAGTGTGCCCTCTGGGGGGCTGGAGTCCAGTGCCGGCCCAGCTGCTGCTGGCCTGGGGCGGTGCCGGAGGAGCGCGCCTGGAGGCAGAGATGTGAGCTTGGCCAGGTCCTTGGCAGGAAGCCCTGCGAGGGCAGGAGACCTGGGGGGGGCGGGGTCACGGCCAGTCAGGGCGTGGCTCCGGCGGGGGCGGGGCTCCGGCGGATGGGCGGGGCGGGCATGCGCATTGGGCACACCTGGCCACCTGCCCCACCCGTCCCCAGTGCCTGGGGCCCCGCTCCCCTGACTACCCGTGGGGGAGGCAGCTCCAGGCCCTGCTCCCCGACCCCTCCTGTGGCCGGGGTCGCCCCTGCCCGCCCACCCTGAGCGGCGGGACGGCGCCGGGCGTTCAGCAAGTCTACCCCCTGTCGCCGGTCGCGGTGGGCGCGGGCTCCCCCGAAGGCCCCTCCGCGGGTTCCTCCAGGCCGGCCGAGGCAGGCGTCCCAGGGAGGCGGCCGGGAAGGGCGTGTGGTCGGCAGCGGGGCCGGGCGGAGGAGCGCAGGGCCCGGCCTCCCTCGCCCTGGCCATGGGGCTGCGCTGTGCCCGCCCGCCCTGGTGCTGGAGCGGACTGCTCCTCCCCGCCACCTCCCGTCAGCCGACCGGAGGCCCAGGCCGTGGGCACGGGGCAGGCGGGCGTTGTGGTGGGTGACGCGCCGGGGCTCGTGCCCTTGGCGGCCGGCCGGGCCCCGGAGCACAGGACGTGTGCTGAGAGGAGCAGGGCGGCGGGTGCTGGGGGGCCCGCTGTGCGGCGGTCCGGGGCAGGAAGGCCCCTTGAGTGTGGCCCTGCCCGCACGTCCAGCCTAGCTCCCGCCATGGGGCGTCACGGGGGTTCAGGGTGAGCCCCGAGTGCTGCCCCGCACTGCCCGGGAGTTCAGGAAGGCGAGGCCGGCGTGGCCGTTCGGGGGGTGGACGGCACCGGTCTGACCGGCCACTGGGCTCCGTTAGGCCTTGGTTCGCTCGGGGAGTAACTGCTGACCGTCTGCTTTGTGCAGGTCCAGCGTGAGGAGCGGCGGGGCCGCGAGCCCAGCCCCAGCGTGAGCAGACAGACGGATGGACGCCGGCCCCCGGAGCGCGGCCGTGGCCTCCCCGGTCCAGGCAGAAAGCGGAGCGTGAAGCTGACCGATGGACGGGCCTGGCCGCCGTTTGCCCGCCACTTGTACGCCGTCTAGGCGGCCAGCCAGTCGCCCCCACGAGAAGGGCGGGAGGCGAGACTGAGAAGGCTGGGCCGGCGCTGGCCTGGTGTCCTGCTCCTTCCGGCCAGCCCTCCCGCCGCCCGCCGGCTGCTGGGCTGCGGTCACAGACACTCAGCGGACGACCTGCCGGATCCCGGGGGCCGTCCCTGCGCCCACAGGCCGTGCCCAGGGTGGGGGCTGCTGCTCCCCCATGCAGCGCCCGGCGTTGGGGCGTCTCGTGCAGCGGGCTGGGGTCTCTGCTGTTCGCTGAAGTTGCTGTGGGCTCGCGCTGCCCCAGCCCGGGAGAACCGCGCCCCTGTGCGCGCTCAGCTGCAGGTGGTGCCTCAGACGGACTGGCGCGCTGGAGCGGGACTCAGCGTGGGCGTGGGGGCCTCGTGGCGACGGCGCCGGGTGGCTGCAGAGCACAGGTGAGCTTTGCCGAAGCCCGCGATCGCGTCCGCAGTGGCGTGGGCGGCACGGGGACCGGGGACGGCCCTCTGCGGGCGCAGCGAGTGCAAAGGCCCCGGGGCGGCGGCCGCTCAGTGTTCTGACGATGGGGCGGCCGGCGGCACGATGGGGTGCCCGTCTGAGCTCAGGGCAGCGCTCAGCTCCTTCCGGATTCACAGGGGAGCCGCAGCGGGGTCCAGCGGGCTGAGCCCCAGCCCCTCCTGCCCCGGGCTGTCACTCCTCGTCTCGTTGCCCAGGGCCTAGTCACGAGGGACAGCGGGTGCGGGGAGCATGGGGGCTCCCCAGGCAGCTTTGGGACTTGATGGGCCTCCTCTCCCCGCCGCCCTCTTTCGGGGTGCAGAGCGGGGCAGCCCCACCTGGATGCAACAGGCAGTGGCCTCGCCCGCGCTCTGGCGGCACCCCTGGCCGCGCTGCTTTCTGTGCGTCGTCCTCTGCACTGCGCGCTGGCGAGCGGCTGGGCCCTCCGGGCACTGTGTCTTGGGCAGGGTCCTCGTCCAGCCCCCTCGCTGCCGCTTCGGTCACTGCCCGGCAGACACAGAAGGTCGTCAAGCAACGTCCTTTCAACTGGTGCTGTTCCCCGCCCGCAGGGCGGCGGCTGTGACTGGGGGCGTCTCCTGCGCTGGACCGAATCCGCTCGCTCTGTGGGGGCACCGCGGCCCCCTCTTCTCTTCCAGGGCCGTGGCTGCCGTAGTCGTTCACTTGGCATGTGGCAGAGAAAAGGAGAGAAACGGCTTAAATTTCAGACGTGCGGGGCCCGCAGAGACGTGCGGCCCGAGGTGGTGCACAGCTTCTGTGCACCCCGAGCGCCGTGTGGCCTGGGGTCTCGGGGAGCGCCGGGCAGGAGGGCATGGTGAGCAGGCGTCTGGAGGTCTCCCAGGCCGAGACCCTCAGGCCGGCCCCCCAGGCTTGGGAGCGGCCAGATGTCTGGTCTGCTCTGTCTTGGAAACACCCCCAGGCCGCGGGCCCAGCATGGGCTCAGTGCGGAAGCCGTGGAGCCTCTGGCCCCAAGAGGCCAGGGCGCAGGGCGCGCCCCAGGGCCTCCCGGGGTGTGAGGGTGCCCCAGGGTGAGGTGGCCGTGCCCTGGCCCCGAGCGAGGTTCCCAGCCTGTGAGCCAGGCTGGCGGGGGTGGGTCGGGTCCCGTGCGTCCGCTCCGTGCGCGGCGGTGGTGTGCGGGCACCAGGTGTGGGGCAGACGTGGGCCTCGCCTGGCCACGCCCATCCCCGAACCCTCGGTGTTTACTTCCACTTCTGGGGTGTCGGGGAGGGGAGCGCCTGGAATGGGGCACTCGAGCAGGGCTGAGATTCCAGAGCTCTCGCTACAAATGTCGCTGCCTCTTTAAAAAAAAAAAAAATAGAAAGAAAAATCACAAGACAAAGCTTTTCAGCAGCCTTGGCATTGAACTCGAATTTCATTTGGAAGCATTTATTCATTTCCCTGTTATTCATCCTGGTTCTGTTCCTTCCTCCCCCCACCCTGCCCTCCCCAATGCCAGAAAGCCCCCCCTGCCATTCACTTAGCACTTCAAAGCGGGGAGGATGTGCCCAGAGCAAACACTGCTGGCAAAGCGACACCCCGTTTTGCAGGCCCCCTAACAAAGCCTTTGATTTGAATGTCAATGCTGTGAGTGTGATTAAATGTAAGATTTGCTTGTACAGTTCCCAGCTGCAAAATAAGTTGTACAGTTCAATTCGTTCACCACGTGGCTGAGGATGCAGCCCCTCGGGTTGCCATGGCGACGCCGCTAATGAGCGCGTGGCTGCGATGGAGGGAGCGCGGAGCCGGCCGTGGGTGGGCAGGACGGCGGCTTCCCCTGCGCCTCCGGAGCGGCTGTGCCCTGCCCTGGGGTCTGGGATGTCTGTGCCACTCGGGGGTGTCCTTCTCTCGGGAGGCGAGAAGGCCGGGCCGGGGTTCGGTTTGCCGCCCACGGCCGTCGCGTTGGCCCAGCTCACCGCCATCCAGGGGGGCAGCTGGGAGGAGACCCCAGGAGAGGGCAGGCCCGGCCCGGCCCTCCCGCTTCCGCCAGAGCCACGCCGCCCCGCCTTGGCCAGTCCTGTCCGGCCCGGGGCGTGAGCACAGCCCGAGTGAGGTCGGCACAGGGCGGGCGCCCGGGGCAGGGGGAACCCGGGGCAGGGCGGGTGCCCGGGGCCAGGCTCCCACGTGGCCCTCAGGTCGCCCGGGGCCCAGAGCCAGCCATCCACGCCCTCTGGGTCCTTCGTGGCTGGCAGGTCCGCCGGCCGGAGGGAGAAGTCCGGAGAAGCCCAGCAATAGCACGTGGGCCTCCCACCCGCCCAGAGGACCCCGCAGGGCAGGTGCGCCCCAACAGCTGGGCAGCGGGACGGGGGGCCAGTCCGGTCCGGGGAGGGCGCCGCGGACAGAGCACGCCCAGCTCTGCCTTCCCGCTGCAGGCGGCTGGAGGTCTGGGGTGCGCAGGAGCGCGCCTGCGCGCCCGGTCGGCGGCCTCGTGACCGCCCGTGCGGGGCAGGCGCCGCCCCCGTGGCCCTTCCGTTTCCCCTCTGTGCCGCGGCCGTCCTGGCGCGCGCTCCCGCAGCCCTGGAGCCTGGGGCGGCCCGAGCCGCGGGGCGGGGTCCCCATGCCGGCTCTGCGGGCCCCTCTTGCCGAGGGCCGGGCTTGAGCACGGGCTCGTGGGGGCGCCCACGTGGCAGAGGACGCGGGGTGGGCCGCTGCGGATCCTGCACCCCGCGGCGGGGCGGCCCCAGGCATGGACATCCTCACTCAGCCCCATCACGCTGGCGAGGTGTTCCGTAGTCTCCTCTGCAGGCCCCGGGGAGCGTTCGTCACAGCGTAGAGCGACTTGAGGACCCCAGGAGAGGGCGGGCTGTCCTCTGGGAGGCTCATGGGGCGGGCGGGCGGCGGTCTCCAAGGCGCTGGAGCCAGCAGCCACGGGGCGGGCCTGGAGGGGCCGCCTCCGCCTTTCCCGCGGAGGGAACAGGCTGTTGGAGAGGCTGGAGGCGCGGCCTGCCCGATGCTGCCGCTGGCGTCTCGGCCGCCGCGGACCTGCGGGTCTCCGTCCCCTCCTCACGGTGGAGACCCCCAAACCGCTGGCCCTGCCCTTCCCTGGCAGACGGGCAGCGCGGCCCCGGAGGCCCCCGAGGCCCCCGCGGCGCTCACGGTGACCGGAGTGCATCTCGCTATGAGGAGGCGCCTTGGGCAGCGCCAGCCGCCCTCCTCGCCCCGACGCGAGGCCTGCACCAGCCAGGGCCCGCAGGTTCTCCGGCGTGTCTGCCGGCACTGGCCTCTCTCCCGCCAACACCCGCTTGCGCGTGCGCACCCGTCCAGGCCCGCCCGCGGCCGTGCAGCCGCGTCTCCCGGGCAGCACAGCGCGTCGGCCGGCGCCTCGGGGTCGCTCACGGCCGGCCTGGGGCGCTGCTGTCCTCACTGCTCCGCGCAGTGAGCCGAGGCAGAGCCACGAGCGCAGCTTGGGCCTGTCCCGGCGGCCCCGGCCGGGCTGCTTCGAGCCGGCTCCGTGCATGTGGCCGCCCGTGGACCGCCCTGCCCGGCCGAGAGAGACCGCAGCCACGAGGGGCTGGGCTGGGGAGCTGCCGCGCCGAGAGCGTCCTCTGAGGGCGTCCCGCTCGGGTGGGCTCTTGACCGGAGGGTCGGCTGTGGGCGCCGAACGCCGCAAGCCGCCGTGTGGCCACGGGAGGTCCCGGCGGCCGGGCAGGGCCTCCTGCGCTGTGGTCTGAGGCCGGCCCTCAGCAGAGGTCGCGCTGCGCCCTGTGCCCCGCCGGGCCTCGGCCCGTGCGGCCCCCTGCGCCTCTGGGAGACGCCTGCGGTGACAGCCCAGCCGCGGCCCCGGCGGCCTGCCCGGAGCGCAGGAGGTGCCCGCGACCGGATTCCTCCCTCCCGCTGTGAGCTCGCCGCCCTCCTGCTCCGATGCGGGGCGCTGCACCCCGCACCCTGGGCTCTGAAAGGGGGGCTCCGGGCCGTTGCAGGGGCGCGGCGGGCGCGTGGGGGCGGGCGCTGGCCTGCGTCTCCGCCTCGAGCTCGGACGCACCTCTGTCCTGGGGCCAGGTGGGCACTCCCGGGCCTGGTGGGGGCCGCGCCCTCTCCCTCCTGTGGTCACAGGACTCAGGGGCCCCGCCCTGCTGAGCCGCAGTCCCCGAGGCAGAAAGGGGTAAAGCGGGACAGGGCGGCCACGGCCAGCAACGGGGCGTGAGGCCTGAGCCTGCCTGCCGCCGAGGAAGGCGTGGGGGCTGGGCCGTGCCCGGGCCCTGGACGCGAGGCCGTGCTGGGCAGAGGCCGCGGTGGCCAGGCCTCGCTCTTGGCGCTGCCCCCGTCTGTCTCTGTCTGTAAGTCAGCGCCGGACGTCCACGCTGGCCACAGAAGGGCCCGGAGGGGCCGGGCTGCGGCCGGGCCGCCTGCCATGTGACCGTGGGGGCTTCTGTGGGGACGTCTCAAATGGGAGCCCCAGACCTGAGTGCGCCGCGGCCGGAGGGGGGTGAGCGAGGCCGCCTCGTGCAGCACAGGGAGGGGACCGGGAGAACAGGGGCTGAGGGGCCTGCCGCGGGCGGGTCAAGGCGCGGGCTGGCAGCCGGTGGGCTCCGTGGGGCGGCCCCGCCCAGTGGGCAGCACGGTGGCCGGAGCAGAGCCGGTCCAAACGTGAGCCGCGTGGGCTGACCCCGACCCCGCCCGGTCAGCCGTCGCCTGTCAGGCTCTTTCACGGCAGCTGCCGGCAGGCACCCTCTGGATGGCCTGGCCGAGCCTGGGCTGGCGTCTCCACGGACAGCGGCCGGGGCGCGTTCTGGGGCGACCGTCCCAGGGCTCCCGGCGGGCCCGCACCTCGCGCCTTGGGGTGCCCGTCTGGAAGATGCGCCCGCGCCACGGATCCGGGGCCACGCAGAGACGCCCACCCGCTCTGCTGCCCCGGGAGAGGGTCTGTGCCGTCGCTGAGAAACGGAGGCCCGAGAGGGGGGCGGGGCTGGCTCCGACTCGCGGTGGGGGGTCCTGGGTTCCGCCCGCGGGCGCCTCGGTGGCTGAGCCGCCTGTGCTGGGGCTCGGAGCAGCGGCTGGGGACCCAGAGAGGCCGTGAGTCGGCGGCCGGGAAGTGGGGTGGCTCGGCCAGGGGAGGGCACGGGGCGCCCAGCCGAGGTGCCGCGTGGCGTGCAGTGGACGCGCCGAGTCGAGTTCCCGGGCCCGACCAGGCGTGTCCAGGTGCAGGCTCCGCAGGGGCCCGTGCCATGCCCAGCCCCTCGCCCAGCGCCGGCGTCCAGCGGCCCGGGCGCCCGTGCGGCCGCCCCAGCAGCCTGCAGACCGCAGGAGCCGGCCGGAGCTGCTCTGGAGCTGACAGATGGACGCACAGCCCCAGTCTGGAGACGCTCAGACTTATTTCACGGTTAATACAGCATCTGGGGCACATTTTCCTACTTTTATGCCAATTTTTATGTGTTTCTGCCACGCAGTCGGAAGCCAGGACCATAAAAAAGAAGGAAAACGGAACAAGAAATAAAAGTAAATAAGCGCAGTCTGCCTCAACGCTCCCAGGGGCCGAGCCCAGCACTCGTCAGCCGGGAAGGAGCCCAGCAGCGTGCCGCAGCCGGGCCAGCGGGGGCCGAGCGTCTGCGCCGAGTGAGGGGCAGGCCACCGGCCCAGCGCCCAGGCCACAGCAGGCACCCAGCGCTGGTCTAGCAGTGAGGCTGGGCGGGACGGAATCTGGGGCTGGCTCTGCTGTGCCCGCAGGGGCGTGGGGCGGCTCCGTGGGGCCGGGCTCGCCGTCCACCCAGGCGGAGCCCTGAGGCCGGCGGGACCTCCCGCTGACTCGGCTGACCTCTGGGCCCGCGAGCCCCGCTGTGCCGGCCTCCCTGCGGTCACGGAGGGCCGCTGAGCCGGCGGTCCTGCTACTGCCCGCGGCGGGGCGGGGCGGGGCGGGCGCCGGGGCGTGTGGCTCAGCCCGAGCCGTGGGCCCAGCTGGAGGCAGAGTGGGTGGGCCCGGAGGACGTCACACGAGGACGGTCTGTGCCAGCTGGGGTCTGCGTGGGCACGCTTCGTCAGCGGGGGTGCGGCGGTGGGGACGGCTTGAGGGGGACGCCGGCGTGGTGCAGCAGGGGCGGGAGCTGGGCCTTGACCCGCGGAGAGGCCCGGCTCGCCTCGGAGTGGCCGCGTGTCCTCGCGGCCTCCACACCCCGTCTGCTCCCTTCGGTCCGTCTCGGATCCGCTGCCGTGGTCACCAGGCCCCGGCCTGCCCCCGCGCGGCCCTCCCTGCCCGCTGCGTCCAGGGTCTGTGCCTCCGCTGGGCCGCGGCCGTGCCCCGGGGCTGGCCTGCAGCCGCTGCAGCCGAGGAGCGGGAGGAGCAGCTCCCGGGGCAGCGGAGGCGCGGGCCCCGCGGGCGGGCTGAGCTTGCTGCAGGTGGGCTCAGCTCACGCCCGCACCTGGGCTGCCCGCTGGCGTCTGGGGCTGAGTCCGGCCACCGCCTAGTTTTACTGGCCCGACCGTGCGGCCAGCGGCGTTGGATGGAGCCGGGCGAGGGCGCGGACCCCGGGGCCTTCCCGGCCTTGCAGGCCGTGGGCTCCGGTCCTCCCTGTGGCCCTGGCCACTGGCAGGGGTCAAACTGGCGCTGCAGCGGCCGCGGTTCACCTCGTAGTGTGCCTCACCCACTGCGCCCCCTGGGGTGCCTCAGGTCCTTTCTCGCGTGTCACTTAGGGGCCATCACGTCGCCACGTAGACCCCGGGGCCTCGGCCGAGCGTCCAGAGCCGCTCGCCTGCCAGCGCCACCTCGTGCGCGCTCTGTCCCAGCGAGGTCGTCCGGCCCAAGGCCGCGCAGGGCCTTCCCGGAGGCGGGACGAAGCACGTGGGCTCGGCCGGGCCTCGCCTCTCAGGACTCCGCTGCGACGGCCGCAGCGGGGCTCGGTCACCAGCCCCGCTGACCGCCCCGCTGACCGCCCCGCCGACCAGCCCGGGCCGCAGCCCCGGGGCCGGGCTCTGAGACGGCGCGTCGTGCGGGGCGAGGCCCGGGGTGAGCGCGGCCGGCTGGCGGGTCCCGCTCGCAGGCAGAGACGCCTCCCGTGGCGGCGGGGTCTCGTCACCAGCAGGAGTCAGCGGTCGGGGGCAGGTCTCCTTGGCGGCCAGGTCCGGTTAGAGGGCGGTGACGAACGGGGTGTCTGCGCGGCCGCGGGGTGCGTTGCTGGGCAACAGAGCTGCCAGGGGAGGCGCCTGGGGCAGGTGGTTCCCGGCCCCGGCTCTGGGGTCGCGCTGACGCTCGGGCCTGCTCCTTCCACCCCGCAGTCCCCCGCCGGAGCTGCCGGGCTCAGCTCGTGCTGGGAGCTTGCTCGGACGGCCGAGCGCAGCCGACGTGAGCGCGGGGGACGGGCAGGGCTGTCCTCAGAGCGCCGGTGGGTGTGAAGGGCAGGGCTCTGGGGGCGTGGTGGGGACAGGGGTGCTGGGGAGCTACGGTGACCCCACGCCCCGAGGGGCCCTGCACTGCCGCCTCTGGCGGGGGAGAGAGGCGCTTACTGCCAACGGGCACGTGGAGACCTGGTACGGCGGTCCCACGTGACGCAGCCCGCCCTGCCCGGGCCGTGGCAGAGGGCTGGGGCAGTGCGTGTCCCGGCCTGGCCTGGCTGGGGCCGCGGCCCTCGGGGGAGTCCCGGGCTCGGCTCGGGCTGCGGTTTTGTGCGATGCCGGTGCCTGGGCCGTGGCCTGCGGCCAACTTGGTGGGAGTTTCCTGAGTGCTGTTCCCTCCCGACCCGAGGCCTGGGGTGCAGGCGGGGGCGGGGAGGGGGAGGGCACTGCGGCCGTAGGGGCCGGGAATGCCCCTGGGTGCAACCGTGAACAGCAGGAAATTGCTTTAATCAGCCCGGGAAGAAATGGAGGCGCCAGCACACCCTCTCCCAGACGTCAGCAGCGCTCCCAACCTCCCGACTTCCGCAGCAGCGGGAGGACGCCAGCGGGACCAGCCTGTGACTCCTGCTCGGTGATTGCAGCTGTCACCGCTTCCGACAGTGCGATATAAACAGCCCGTCACCTGTCACCCATCACCCGCTTCCCCGCGCGGCTGTCTCAGGCGCCGGCCAGGCCGGCGGGCAGACCCTGCGCGGCACAGGCCTCTGGCCAGGGTGACCTCACCCTGCAAGCCAGCGGCCTCCACCGGCCGCCGCTCCGGTCTGGGCGTCGGGGCAGACGGGAGAGACGGACCTGGGAGGCACTCTCCCCGCCCCCCCACGCCCGCTGGCCACGCCGCAGCCACCATGCCTCGCCTGCGCTGGACACGCAGGTGGCCCGGGCAGCGGGAGGCCCCTCCTGCCTCCAAGACGCTGCTGGTGTCCTTGGAGTGGACACAGCGGCGTGGCCGAGGGCGCCTCTCTGGGTCTGCTTGGCGTTCTGAGCCCGGGCCCGCCGGGCTCACGGGAAACGGCCCCGAGCCACAGCTGCGACATCGGGGCTCTGGGGTGAGGACGCGCGTCTGACCGGGCCGGGGGCCACACCGCACCGGCGGCTCGGGCTCCCTGCCTGCAGCTGCGGTTGGAGCCGCCACGGGCCCCGGACCTGGCAGAGCTGGACCACACCCCGCCCTGCAGGGGCGTCCAGGGACTGCGAAGGCCTGAGAAGACGCGCATGCCGAGTGCCAGCAGCCCCCGCACCGCGGGGACGGGCCGCGCGCCAGCGGCAGGCCGGGACCGCGTGTGGCTGGCGAAGACCACGCCGCTGTCTGCAGGGGCGAGACGGCGCTGCCGGGACAGGACGGACGGCCGGAGGCGCGGTGCTAGTGGCGCGGTCGGACACGGAGGACGCTGCCAGGCGGCTCGCTCATCGCGGAGTGTAGCTCAACAGGGAGCACGGCCGCAGGGCCGTGACAGCAGGAGACCCTCAGAGCCCGAACAGCACGGCGGGACGGCGTGGGGGACGGGTGGTGGCCGCGGGACGGGGCTGTCCCCAGAGCCGCCGGCTGGCCCGTGAGTGGCTGAGCGGGCGGGGGCGTCCCCCAGAGGGTGGCCCGCGGCCAGCGAGGGAGCAGGCCTGTGACTGGGCGGTCAGGTGGGGCTGGTGCGGCTGTGCCGAGAGCCCCCGTGGCCCCACGCTGGCCCAGCGCGGGCTCCTCCTGCGTGCTCGGGCAGTGCGCGAGCGCCAGGCCTGGCCGGGCCTCCTCCCAGGGCAGGCGTGCGCTGCGGGGCCTGCGGTGCTGGCCGGCCGACCGTCCTGTGGGCCTGAGCCGCGCGGGCGACGTGCGCCCGGGTCCCTGTGGCCGCCGCCCCTGGGTCTCCCCATGACCTTGCCCCGTGGAGGCGTCGCCCCCTTGCTGCACGTCCGGGCCGGGGGCAGCCCCAGGGGCCCACCGTGGCTGCGTGAGCCCCGAGTGGGCCCCACAGGCGCGGGAGGGCGCCGTGTGCGGGTGAGCGCGGCAGCGGCGGCCCCAGGCGGGGCGGCGACGGCCGCGCCAGCCTTTCGGAGCGCGCGCGGGGGGGCCCGGACGGCGGTTCCGCAGGTTAGCCCGCCGGCGCCCACGCCCTGTCGCGTCAGCCAGAACCTCCCGGGCAGCGGCGAGGGGCAGCGGCGAGGGGCAGCGGCCCTGCACGGTGGAGCGCCCAGCACCACCGACCCCGTGAGCGCCTTGTGCCGCCGGGGCCAGTCTTTCCCCCAGGCCGCTGAGAGAGCTGCTAAGGCCTAGGCCCCAGGGCCGGCCCGCGGCCCCTGCAGGGACGTGAGGACGCCGGCAGAGAGGGCTGCGCCCCACACACGCCCGTGCGCCCCGCACACTGCACCCACACACGCACATCACACCCTGCAAACACCCGCGCGTGGCGTGGCTACGTCTGCTCACCGCACAGGCCCACAACACACCTGCAACACACCGCACGCGTGCCGACACACATGCACACGACTATACGCACACGTGTGCAAACACCCCATGCACCTAACATACAGTGCATGGACACGTCTCACGCGCGAACATGTGCCGTGTGTCACCAGGCATACCCCACACGCACACATGTGCACACACATCCCCACCTTCACACACATCTGCACTCACACCACAGACACACGGGCATGTGGTGCATGCACACACAGCTGCACACGCGCGCACACTGCAGCCTGCACACATCACGCACTCGTGTGCACACTTGTCTCTGGGCACTCAGTGCACACAGGCAGAGACCTGCACACACACGCAGACGTGCACACGCACACACTGATGTCCTCGCACGTGTGTTTGCATGGCCCACGCGACATGCACAGGCACACTTCACAGAGTGCACGTGCAGCCGCGGGCTGGGCTGCTCCATCTCCCTGCCCAAGCCAGCCGAGCCCCGCCCACCAGCCCCGTCGGTGGCCAGCGGTGGACACCCCGCCGGGGGTCGTGCGGCTCACAGCGGGCGAGGGCTGCGTGTGTGGCGTGGCCGTGGCCAGCTCCGGAAGGCCGCTGGGCGTGTCGGCCAAGGGACAGCCCCTGTGGAAAGCAGTGGCACCAGATGCCCCGCGGGGTGGGGGCTGACTAGGTGTCTCTGAACCCTCCCTCCTCCTCCGATGCCCGAGTCTCAGAGCAGGCCCCGCAAGTCCGGCTCTCCCTGGCCTGCGCGCCCCTGGAGTGCCGGGCCCCGGGCAGACGGAGGACGGCGCAGGGACTCCCGCCCACCGGCTGCACACTTCGCTGCTGTCTGAGGACAGGCACCCCCGCGCCCCTCGCCGCCCGCCCACGCCGCGCCCCTGGGCTGGGCGGGGCTTGAGGTACCTGGTCCTCCTCGCCTAGCTGTGCCGCCGAGCTCCTGCTCCAGCCTCCAGGTCGCTTTCTCCGCGTCCACTTTCCCCGCTGGCAGACGGGGAGTCCCGGAAGGGAAAGTCCCACCCCCGTCCAGCAAGTCGTCCTCGCGGGAGAGGCAGGCTCAGCGCGGGGCACACGTGGAGACCGCGCATCTGGAGTCCTCCCTTCCACTGGACGGCTTTGTAAGACAGCCAGACCAGGCTGCGTCCGCGCCTCCCTGTGTGCAGAGCTGCCAGCCCTGATGAGCGAGGGCTGACGAGGCTGAGTCAGAACCGCCGCCTCCAGATGTCCGGGCAGCCGCTGGCCACCGAGAGGCGACTCGCAGCCAGAAGCCGCGCCCGGTCTGCCTCTCCCCCGCTCTGCCTTTGGAAAGCCCGGTCGCCAGCGTGGGGGCTCCGGCCGCCGTGTCCCTGGACGCCGCCCCGTAGGCGGCCCGTGCTCAGGCCGGCCCTGTCTGGGCGCACCCGGGGCCCCGGGGCTCGGACGCCCGTCCAGTGCTGGCTGCGGGCGTTGCGGTTCGGTCTGGAAGGTTCTTGCTGCGTCAGAGCCCCTGGGGCCTGGTGCCGCCCCCGGGCCTGCAGGGGCCCGGCGCCTGCCGCCTCTCCTCTCGGACGGGCCGGTGCCCGGCGCTGCAGCCAGCCCTCACTTGGGGCTGCTGCTTCTCTGGGGCGCCGGCCCTGCTGCTCCCCGCGTGTCCCCCGACCAGGGAGGGCCCCCGCCTGATGCTGGGGATGTTCGGGCGTCACCCACGGGGCACCAGGCTCCCGTCCAGGCCACGGGAGGGGCCGCTCCTCCCGAAGGCTCTGGCGTGAGATCGTGCACGCCTGCGGTGGCCAAGAGCGTGCTGGCCTGCGGCCGGCCAGCCGAGAGAAGCGAGCCGGAAAGGAGTGCGAGGCGGCGGGAGGGCGGGGCAGCACAGCCTGGAGCCGGCATGGGGCCGCCTGCAGCTGTGGACACCTGCTGGGAGTGTGGCCGCTGCGTGCGGCCGGGCCTTGCCCACGGCCTTGTTCACGGGACAGATGTCGGCGGTGCTGTGCCCGGCCAGCCGGGTCGCGGAGGGTGCCAGTGCTGCCGGGGAGCCTGCAAAGGGCCCCGGGAGTCCCCGCACGGCGTGGCCAGGCCAGAGCATTCTGGGGGGAGTCCAGGCGGGCGGCTCAGCCTGCGGGGCTCGCGGGAGCAGAAAGGAGAGCGTGCCCTCAGCCCGTGCCGCTGGGCTTCGTGCGTGGGGCAGACTCAGCTCAGACACATGTGCAGACGCCGTGGGTGGTCTCTCGCTGGACGCTCCGAGCAGAGGCTGCGCGAGGGGGGTTGGCGGGGAGACGCAAGCACCTTACCTGCCCAGCCGCGGCCCCGGGCACTCGGGGCTCCGCTGGTTTTTCCTTCATGCGCTTCTGTGTTAGCTTGTTAGGGAAGAAGCGGTGCGTCCTTGTCTCCCTCGAGCAGGAGAAACATTTGATACGTTTTACCTTCCGATCAGGAAGCAAATCACAGCGAACTGGCAGGAACTGGCAGCCGTCACAGGACGCGGGACAGCCTCGGTCCGGTGACGGGACAGCCTCGGACCGGTGACGGGACAGCCTCGGTCCGGTGACGGGACAGCCTCGGACCGGTGACGGGACAGCCTCGGACCGGTGACGGGACAGCCTCGGTCCGGTGACGAGTGTCCGTAAAGCCGCAGCAGTGTCGCGCCCGTGAAGCTGGCATCTGCTCTGCCGCGGAGGGCTCCCGCTTCCTACCCCTGGAGCTGCCGGGGCCCAGCCGTGTGCAGACCTACCCTGAGGGCTCGCCCGACCCCCTCCTCCCCGCAGGCCCCCGCCTCCCCCCCCCCAGGAGCAGCTGGCACTGCAGACGCCCCGCCCCAGCCGGGGCCCCGACGCCCTGCAGGAGGCTGCGCTTGCCCACTAGCCACAGGGCGGAGCGGCCAGGCGAGCGGCCCCTGGCTCTGCGGCAGCCGCGGGGCAGAGCAAGCACTCACCGAGCTCAGTGTGCGCCAGTGACAGCACGGCCTGCCCGGCTCCCGCCACCGCCCGCGGGGAAGGGCTGCCCAGGACCGCCCCTCTGTGCGCCTGAGCAGGGGCCTGGGGCGAGGCCGCGGCGGGCAGGCCGGCGGCTCTCAGCCTGGGCAGCTGGCCTCACTCGCGGCCGGGCTGCCCTTCGGACAGGAGCCGAGAAGCCCCGGCCGCTGGTGCCCAGAGCCGCGGCCAACGTTAGCGACGGGGTGGGGCTGCGGGCGGCAGGGGCAGTGGGGGGGCCGGGCGCGGACGGGGCGTCTGTGTGCACGAGGGGCCCTTGGCCCGCCTGCTCCGCGGCTGCGATGGGGGCGCGAGGCCAGCAGAGCGGCCGCGGCGCTGACCCGTGGCCCGCACCGGCCCTCCCCTCTGGGCCTCGGCTTCCAGGGCGCCGGGACGGGGGCTGGGCGTTGCCCGGCCATGCGGGGAGATTCCAGGGCGCCCGGGGCTGCTCCGGGCTGGGGCCCCAGCCGACGCTCGGGCCGGCGGCAGCCGTGGGCCCGCCGGCCTCTCGGGAGCCCGGCCCCACTGGCTGACCGGCGGTGGCCGAGCCACGACGCAAGTTGGAGCCCGGCGTCTGGGTCATGGGTTTGCGGGAGCCCCGCGCTGAGGCGGGGGCCATCCCTTCATCCCTGGCCTGCAGCGGCCAGGGGGCCTCCCGGAGGCTTCAGTGCAGCCGGCTGGAGGGGCCTGGCCTGGCTGCGGCCAGCTGGCCCCTCCGGGACGTGAGCGCCCTGGACTCCTAGCGGTCTAACTAGGGGTGGCGAGGGGGCGCCCGGAGAGACGGGCGGCCGTGCTCACTTCTGCTTCCTCCAAGGCCCTCCGGAAGGCGCACATGCCCCCCTCCTGGGACACGTCCCCGCGCGGCCGCCGGCCCTTCCGGAGCAGAGCTTGGATTGCTACGCGGTTTGCTGAGCTCTGTCAGAGGAGACAATGAGAAATTAAGAGCAGTGGCTTCCGCCAGCAGCTGAATGGTGCTAATTATCCCCCCTGTTTTAGAAACAAAACAAAGTAGCACCGAGTTTCATTCTCTCTGTGCTTTCTTTCTCCAAGGTTTTGAAAGTGCTTTGCATCTGTAAGAAGAATCTGAGGAAGTGTTTTCTTGACAAAGCCATTGAGGATTTAAGTAACCGTTTGTGAGCCATCGGGCAGAGCTTTTCTGTCCCCTTTTCACGGGGAAGAAGCATGGGCAGTCAGAGCCAGCAGGAAGGACGGCAGGGGGTGGCCTGGTGGCCTCCAGGTCACCAGGAGCCTGTGCCGGCCCCTCCCTGCCCACGGCCCGCCCACTGGGTGACGGTCTCCAGCCTCCGACTCGCCCCTAGGTCCTTCCAGACTCAGGCCTGGGGCGGGCGCCCTGCAGGGGGAGATCAGGGACTCCAGAGGCACCGGAGTGGGGGCTCCCGGGAGCCCTCCATCGCCCCTCTGCTTTCTCACACCTGAGAGTGGGGTGTGAGGCAGAGCAGAGGAGCGGGGCGAGACAGAGCCCCTTAACCGGAGCCGCCTCGCGGGGCCGGGCTGAGCAGCGGGGCTCTGGCCCGACGTCTCTGCTGGACCGAGGCGGAGCTGGGCTGCTCCTGCAGGGGAAGCCGCCGTCCCGGGGTCTGTTGGTGGCCGTCTTGGGTCGCCTCTGCCATCAGTCACCTGGGTCCCCAGGACGCCCCGTCACTGGCAACGGTCCCGGGGCGAGGTGCGTCTCGAGGGCCGCGCCTGGCGTGGAGCCTGGACCTGGGCCGGGCTGCTGTCCCCGCACCCGTGGGGGCCCTGCCTCGGCACCGCACGGTTGCACGCCCGCCCCTGGGCACACGCGCCGGGCTGCGGGGCTGGCTCTCTGCCCGCGGCACCTCTGAGAAGATCAGGTGTGTGATTAGTCGCAGGTCTGCGCCTGCCCTTGTCGGGGCGCCGGGGGACATCGGGTTAATTGTCCCAGAGCCAGCGATGGGGAGGAGCGCGCTCCGGTCTGCTCAGCCGCCCTCGGCCCCAGCGGCGGTCAGCCCCGCTGCCCTGGTGCTCCGGACCGGGTTGGAGCTGGCCATCCGGCCCCCGCCGGGCACTCCCGACTGCTTTTCTGGGCTCTCCTCAGCCGGCAGATGCGGAATCACCCTCTGCTCAGGGTCTACGCCCCGCGGCTGCAGCGGGGCACAAGCCGCGCCCCAGCCGGAAGGTGGACACGAGGGCTGTGCCTGCCCCGAGCGTCCTCCCTCGCCCCCCAGGGTCCAGGCCAGCCCTTCTTCCCTTGCCAGACGCCGCTGGAAGCACGTGTCCTTTCCCCGAGCCCTCAGGCCAGCTCCGGCGTCAGCGGGACCTCGCAGAGTGGACGCTCCCCAGCCGCCGCCTCTCAGGCCCCTGTGTGGGGACACCATGCCGCAGGCCTGGAGGGAGCACCCTGAGCTGCTGGCCCAGCCCCGCGGGCGCGTGGGGCCCCTGCCTC
Organism: Galemys pyrenaicus; assembly: GCA_019455555.1. NCBI lineage: Eukaryota > Metazoa > Chordata > Mammalia > Eulipotyphla > Talpidae > Galemys > Galemys pyrenaicus. The sequence goes on from JAGFMF010011956.1 coordinate 1,375,432, forward strand.
GGGAGGGCGCCGGGTCCTCGGCTGCAGGACGGGGAGCCTGGCCCCGGGGAATGGCCAGAGCCTCACGGCCCACGGCCTGGCTTCCGGCCAGCTGCCTCCCGCCCGGCCTGGGGGTCCTCTTGCTCTGCAGCTCTGCAGCACAGCACGGCTTCTCTGGAAGCGTGGCGAGGGCTCCTGGACCCCCGGGCCTGTCCTGTGGCCCGCGGCCGAGGGTGGGTCCGGACAGGGCTGTGGTGAGTGTCCTGGGGCTTCTGCCCCACCCGGCCTTGCGCCTGCGCCTCTGGCCTGTGTCTCTGAGGATGCTGCCGACAGTGTGGGCCTGTGGACCCCCAGCGAGAGCGCTGTCTGCGTGACGGACGCCCCTTGGCGCTGACCAGCCCGGGTGCTGCCCAGACGGGGCCATCGTCTGCAGACCGGTGCACGGGAGGGCCCGTGGCCGCCCGCAGGGACGCAGCGCTCGGGGGCTGGGCGGCTGCCCCCACCCGTGGTGGTCGAGTCCGGCAGCTTCGCGCTGGTCTGCGGCGCATCTGAAGAGCGCCCGGGAACAGCTTGCAGGAGACGCCGTGTTCCGAGCCGGGGGCTGTGTTCTGATCTAGAAAGATCTGTCCCTGCTCTTCACGGCCGCCCTCCAGAAGGAAACATTCCGATTTGGCGCCGGGGCTCGGGGAGGAAGAACCGGGTCGTTTAGCAATTCAGCCCCCGTCTCTGTGCACGGGGACGGTGGGAGCTGCGCGTGGGAGTGTGCGTGAGCACGAGGCGCCCTCCACGGCCCGCTCCGTCGCCGCGGTGTGGCCCGGGGGCAGGGCAGGGAGCGGACAGGGCCTGGAGCGGCCCGAGCCCCCGTGCGTGCCGCGTGCAGGGCGTGGGCTGCCCCAGCGGGGTCTGGCGTGGCAGGACTCGGTCGCGGTCCTTGGGGGAGGGCCGCCTGCCCGGGCTCTGCGCTGGGCAGCGGCTGGCCCCGTTCCCCTGTGCTGGCACGGCGGTCTCCGGCCTGGACGGCCCGCGCCCTTGGCCCGTGCCGTGTAGCTGGCATCAGTGGTTTCAGGTTTGCCGCCCACGGCCGGTTGGCATCGGTGGCTTGGAGGGACAGCCAGCGGCCGCTGACCACCCGTGACCCCTGAGCGCCGGGCTGGTCCCGGGGAGGGCTCTGGGCGCCCCCCGTCTCCACAACCACCACGTGGGTGTCGCCCTCTCGAGGAGCGATCCGTGGGGGCGGCCCGCGGGGCCCAGGCCCGGCCTCGCCCGGCCCCGCCGCTGCCCAGGCCTCCGACGCGGCACGGGGCGCTGCTGGGCTCAGCCTCGGCCCCTCCGTGCACGACGCCGCTGCGTGGCCACGTGCAGCGTGCGCGGCGCAGAGGCAGGCGTGCGTCCGGGCGTCTGTCGTCTTGTGGGCGGAGCTCTCCCTCCCTGGCGCGCGGCCGCCCTGCCCCCGGTGGCTGGCTGCCCCGGCCTGCCCCTCTGCTCTCCCGCGCCGCCCCGCCCGCCGCGCGCCCGCGTCCCGACCTCCAGCTTTGCGCGCGCCGCGTCCTCTGGGGCGTGGTGGACGCCTCGCGTGCGTCTCTCTGAAACTCGTGTGAGTGCCGGAAGGCGCCCCGCGGCCGCGTCCCCTTAGCGTCGCGTTACCAGCGCGCCTCCTGCGGGCTCCCGGAGCGCTGAGCCGCACGCGCACGCTCAGAAACAGGACGGAAGGTGCCGGACAGCAAGAGACGCTCGGAGGCTGTGGGCAGAGCAGACCTCGCATCTGGCGGCTCGGGCGCGCCGGCCTCTCCAGGCCTGCCCCGCGGCCTGTCGCGCCCAGGCGCGTGAGTCTGGGCTCCAGCCGGAGGCTGAGGGGCCCGCACCTGGCTCCCAGCCGTCTCTAAATCACCTGCTGTCACTCCGCTAACGTGCCGTGAAAGTCACCTGGCATTTAGCCTAAGCAAAGCGCTCTTGAAACCTTAATGAAAATGGTGCCGACGGCGTTGGTTGGGAGCCTCCCCGTCCCCTGTGGCTGCGGGGCGTGGCCGGACCGAGGCGGGGTCCCCTACGACCTCCTGGAGGAGGCCCCCAGCGGGGCGCGGGCCTGGCTGGCTGGCCCCTGGCGCCCGGAGCCCGGGGAGGCGCGTCCCACCCGCACAGCCGCTCGCCGCCGCGGACGGCTTCATCAAGGACGAGGACGGTGGGGCACGCTGCGTCTCAGCAAACATCTGGTTCCCCACATTTGTGATTTTTTTCCCCTCTTTTTCTTTTTTTGGCTTCCCGCGAGAACCTCCCATTCGACACCAAGACGGGGATAATTGAGAGCTGCCCGCTGACAGCGTAACTGCCTTTCTCGGCGAGAGCGCCGATGACCAGCTGAGAGCAGCGGCCTGGACGCGGAGCCGGCTGGCGGGAGCCGGTTGCCCTGCCGCTGGCCGGCGCTCTGCCCGGCTCCCTGCCTGCCGCCTCGCACCCCCCAGCGGTCACTGACGGGACCGGGCCGTGGACAGGCTGGCGTGCCCCGGCTGCCGTAGCCTCAGGACGTTCAGCGGGCACCGGGGCAGGGAGCCCGTCTGGACGAGAGGCCAGAGCCGCGCTCGCCTCCCTGGGCAGGGCCCGAGCGCAGGGCCTCTGCGGGCAGTGGGTGTGGCTGGGCCCCCTGGGCCCTCAGTGGACGCGGCCTTGGGCAGCCCCGGAGGGCAGCAGGTGTCTCCGCAGCGCCGCCCCGCGTGCGCAGGGGAGGGCGTTGCCGGAGTGTGGTCACAGCTGCGCGGCCTGCGGCGGGCCCGTGGGCGCGGCTGCTGCTCTCCCGGGAGCCAGTGGACCTCTGTCCAGGAGGCCCTCGGTTTCCGGCACTCGGGAGCTTGCCCCCAGGGCCCGTCCCTGGGGGGTGCCGGCCTGGAGCTGCCCGAGCCGGAGTGCGGGCGCACCCTCCCGCGGACCGCTTCGAAGGCCGCACTGGAGCGGTGGCCTCAGCGTCGAGGCTGCAGAGTCCTGGGCCGCTGTGCGAGCGTCTCGCCGTACTGGCGGACACGGCAGAGCAAGTGGGACCGGAGCCGGAGCCTGGATCGGTCTTGTCCTGCCTGCGGCCCCGTCCCACGCCCTCCACGAGGCTGTGCCCCGCCTCTTTGGCTGTGGGTGGGCGGAGCTGGCCGCGGAGGGGTGCCTGTGCGCACGCCTGGGAGCGGCTGGGACCCCCGCGCAGGGCCTGTGGGGGCAGCTGCCCTGAGGCCACCACTCTTGGAGGGCCAGGCCGGGCAGGGTCTGACTCAGGGCTGTGGTGAGCGGGGCGGGGCACGTGCTGAGCCTCACCTGGGCGCAGCCCGCCGGCAGGCTCCCGGGGGCGGGTGGGTCTGGGGGGACACACGTGTCTTGGCGCCGTACGCCTGCACACCCCCACACGCTTGCACGCGCCTGCACGCCCCCCCTCCCCGCATCTCCGCACGCCNGGGTCGGGGGGGACACACGTGTCTTGGCGCCGTACGCCTGCACACCCCCACACGCTTGCACGCGCCTGCACGCCCCCCCTCCCCGCATCTCCGCACGCCTGCACACTCCCACAACCCTGTGCTGCGTCCCTGCACGCCTGCATGCTCCCGCCTCCCTGCACCCCTGCACGCTCCCGCCTCCCTGCGCCCCTGCACGCCCCCGCCTCCCTGCGCCCCCGCACGCCTGCACACTCCTGCAACCCTGTGCTGCGTCCCTGCACGCCTGCATGCTCCCGCCTCCCTGCACCCCTGCACGCTCCCGCCTCCCTGCACCCCTGCACGCTACCGCCTCCCTGCGCCCCCGCACGCCTGCACACTCCTGCAACCCTGTGCTGCGTCCCTGCACGCCTGCACGCTCCCACCTCCCCACACCCCTGCACGCTCCCGCCTCCCCGCACCCCTGCATGCTCCCGCCTCCCTGTGCTGCGCTGCCGCCTGAGCCTCGTGCCAGACAGCCCCCCTCGCCCCGTGGGGTGTGGGAAGCGCTGGGGGCAGCCTGGGCCCGGTGGGCGGGAGCTGCCTGCAGGGGCCGGGCGTGCGGGACACGTGGGAGCCGGCGCCTGTGGCCACGGCAGACTGTCCTGTGTGCTGTGTTCTCGGAGACGCTGCTTCTCTGTCTCTAGAACCCGACACAGGGGCCGCTGCTTCCCAGACGGCCTGACCTGGGCGGGGCTGCGGCCAGCCCGCGGTGGAGGCGCCACTCTGGGCTCGGCCGCCGTGGTCGCCGGGCCGGGGCTCGGCGGGGCGGTCTCCCGAGGGGCCAGGGCCAGGGCCCAGACTGTGCCTGCGGCCGTGCTGGCCCTTCGCTCAGACTCTGCCTGCCCCGCAGCCCGGCCGAGGGCCCTGCCCGTCACCGGGCCGTGCTGCCCCGCGTGTTGTCAGCCCTTAATTCGGTTCCTGCCCTCTTCTCCCCTGCCGAGCACCCCGTCCGCCCGCCCTCCCCCACTCCGACGCCCCCTCTTGAGTCCAGCCCTGGGGCACGCCGGCTCCCTCCTCCCGCCTCCCAGGTGGCCTCGGCTCCCGGCTGCACTATCTCCTCTCTCTCCTCTGCCCGTCTCGTCCCAGCTGCGTCTGGAGGCTCACCCCGCGTCTGCGCTGGAAGCCCTGCGGGCCTGAGGACGGTGCCCCGGGCCCCGCACCCCACCGCGGAGGCCCGAGACCCGGGGTGGCCAGCGCGTCCGGGGTCGCCCCCGCCGGTGCCCTCGGTCCAGTGTGCTGGACGGGCCAGTGACGGCGTCGCTGCTCCGCCCCAGAGGCCGCCGCTGTCCCAGCCTGAGGACAGTCTCCAGAGCTGGAGCGCCCGAGCCGGTGCAGCCGTGGCCCGACGCGCGGCCGCCTTTGCAGAGAGCGCAGCGGCTGGCGGGGGCCGGCTTGCTGCTGCTGCAGCTGCTGCCCAGCCGGGCCGCGAGGGCCGCCCGCCGAGACCCGGGCCTGTGCTCATAGTTCCCGCCCCTCTCGGCTCACTCCACAGGGGCAGCAGCTGCCTGGCTCTGGCTTGCTGTAAGCCCCGGCCCCCGTCTGCTAAAGGGGTGAGTGGTCTAAAAGCCGCCGGGCTGCAGCACCTGCCCAGGTGGCCGTGGGAGAGCGCCCAGGGCCCTGCCCTGCCTGGTGGGGTCTGAGCTCGCTCAGCCTCGCCCCTCATCTCGCTGCACCCCCGACCCCAGCCCCCCACCGCCGCCGCCTTCCCAGTTCGGGCCCCACACCAATGCCTCTCTGGGCCGCACGCACAGGTGAGACCCGCCGCCGTGCTCTGTCTGGCCCGTCCCACCCGGCACAGCGCTCGGGGTCACCCACGCCTCTCAGGTGACGTTTCCTCGTGATGGCTGTGGCGCTTCCCCGTCTGTCAGCCTGCCTGCCTGTCTTCGCGTCTACCTGCCAGCTGCACCCTCTCACCAGCACCTAGCTGCCCTGTTTGCGCGCCGTCTGCCAGTCACCCTCTGCTCGCCCCCGCCCCTGCGCCCACTGTCACCATCTGTCTGTCTGCCACGTCTTTGTTCCTCTCCCTTGACGAGAACGAGCATGTCCCAGGCCGGGGCTCCGCCAGTGCAGCCCCGGGGCCGGAGGGCAGCCCCTCCCGCGCCTCTCCCGTCCTGCAGCCGTGCGAGCAGAAGCGTCGCTGGTCTGCGGAGCTCTGCTTCTGATTTTCTTTTTTAAGGTTTTACTTTTACTTATTTATGCACACAGAGCCGGGGTGCAGGCCAGAGCTGCAGAGTGAGAAGACGCACCAGAGACGGAGCGGGGAGCGGAACAGGCAGACTGGCAGGAGAGGTCTGCGGGGCCCTGTGGGTCTCTCCCTGCTGGGGATCTAACCTGTGCCACGGAAGCCCCACAGTGCGGTGCTCGGCCCCCCGCGCCCCCAGGGAGGCCCCTGCTTATGAGATTTTGAGGGCGCCCCACCCTGTCCCCCACAGTGGCTGTGCCGGCCCGCCGGCCCTTCACCGCACGTGGCTCTTCGTGTCCTGGTGACAGGTTCGCACAGGTGGGGTGACGCGTGGGGGTCTGGGCTGAATTTCCTCGTGCCTCGCGACACCGAGCGCTCTCGTGCGTGTCTGTTCAGCCCTCTCCTGGTCACAGCGGGGGCTTTCTGTGCCGTCTGCTGCTGGCCACGGCGTTCTTCCTGTGCTTGGGACACTGACCCGTGGCCAGGAGTTCGGTCCTCCAGTGTCGGCCCCGCTGGGTGGCCTCTTCCTCTTGTTGCTGTTTCCCTTTACTCTGCGGAGAGTTTCCAGTCGTTTGCGCGCTATCGTGTATTGGGTTTTTGATGCATTTGCTCGTGGTGTCAAGTCCGCCAGCCGTCGCGGTCTGATAACCGAGGCGCGCGCTACCTCTTTGCTTCCAAGAATTTTATGGCTTCAAGCTTCAAGCCGTCTTGAGCCGGGTGTTGGGGTGTTGCGAGCCGGGTCCAGCTTCCAGCCTCGGGCTGAACAGGCACCCTCTCCCCTGCACATTCTTGGCTCCTCTGCCGAGCCGCTGGCGATACGGACACGTGTGTTCCTTTCTGTGCTCTGTTCCGTTTCGTCGGTCGGTCTGTCTGTCTCCAGGCAGTGGCATGCCGTCTTGATTACTGTATCTTTGTGATGCAGTTTGATATCAGAGCCCCTTAAATTTTGATAACATGCTTTCTGATAGGCATTTGAATTGTGTATGTGTTATATAGTGTATGCTTTATCGCTACTAATGTAAGTGCCTCTCATCCAGGGGCATGAGATGATTTTTTATTTTGCCCACGATGCACTCCAACTGTTAAAAAGGGTGTCTGAGCGCAGAAGATGCACCCAGGCAACAGTTGTTGAACAGAAGAATGAGTGGTTTGGCTGCTGAACCAGTCACTTGGGGAGTATTATTCAGCCCCTCAAAATTTCAGTCTTTTTTCTTAGAAACATGAGACACTGTCTTCTTATGTGCATTGGAGGGGCGGTGGGAGCACGGAGGAGGGGCGGTGGGGGCACGGAGGAGGGGGGATGGGGGCACGGAGGAGGGGGGATGGGGGCACGGAGGAGGGGCGGTGGGGGCACGGAGGAGGGGCGGTGGGGGCGCGGAGGAGGGGGGATGGGGGCACGGAGGAGGGGCAGTGGGAGCACGGAGGAGTGTAGCGGGCGCGCAGAGCTCAGCGTGGAGCGTGGCACAGAGAGCCCTCTCTGCCCCTGTGGCCACCCCTTGGTGTGGCATCCCCTCCGTGGCATCGTGGACGTAGGTCGCCAGACCCCTGATTCGTGCTTTCCCAGGGACAGTGTGCAGCCCAGAAAACTAGCTCGCGTGGCCGTGGACAGCCGGCTCGGAGGTGCGGGCCCCCTCAGCCCGTGCTGCCCGCCTGCCCGGCCGGTGCTGTCAGGGACACGGCCTGTCTTCCTGGGGCTGTCGAGGACGTATAAGTAAGAACCAGGGCTTTCGTGATTAAAGTTGAACTTTCGATTGTTCTCCCTTCAGGAGAAACTGGCTTATAAGTGAAGCTCCGTGCCATGCAGCCAGATGAGGAGTTAATCAATCGACTGTTCAGTGTGTACGGTGGCCAGCAATTCAATATTTCATAGACTTTTCCCCTTTTGATCTAAAGAAAAGGGATTTGATTTTCGGAGTGCCCATGAGGCTGGCCTTTCTCTGCGGTGTCACGCACCGCCGCGCCCGGGCGGGCGCTTGCAGGCGCCGGGCCACGCCGCGGTGACGCCCGGAAGCGAGCCCGCTCCCCGGGAAGCACAGGCGCCGGGCCACGCCGCGGTGACGCCCGGAAGCGAGCCCGCTCCCCGGGAAGCACAGCCACGCCGGCCGAGCGAGAGGGCGGGACTCCTGAACGAGAGCGGCCCCGGAGGGTCGGCCCCGCGGCCCGAGAGCCTGCAGGCGGCGCCGGCCTCTCCCCGCGGCCCTGCTGGTCAGTTACGCGTCTCTGAGGGATGTCCGAGAACTGCGGGGACGGCTGCGGGGCTTCGCTGGACAGTGGTGTTTGCGCACGGCTGGTTTGGTTGCCGGCGCCTGGAAGCCTGAGGGCTGACCGTCAGCCCAGACAGCGGGTCTCTCCTGGGAAGTCCGTGGGTGTGGGGAGCGGGGCTGGTGCAGACGGCCCCCGCTGTCTCAGGGCGCCTGGGTTCTGGAGAGTGTAGTGCAGCCCAGCCAGGCTCGGGAGCGCGTGAGATGCTTGGGGGCCTGACGAGCATGTCGTGAGTGCCCGACGTGGGCTCACGTGGTCGCCGTCGGCACTGTTGTTACCGTCGTTGCTGTCCTGCGGAGGGGTCCTGCCGACGCTACCGTCGTGGTGCCTGCAGCGCTGACGGGCGGGCCGAGGCTCCTGCCTCCCCCTGCTCCGGCGCTCCTTGCCCTCTCGAGGTGCTGCTTCCGTGTGACCGGCCGGAAAGCAGGCCTGGACTCCTGGGACGCGGACTCCGGGCCCAGACCAGCTCGCCCTCAGGTGCGCCTTCCACGGCACCGCCGCGCCCCAGATGCGCTTCCCGCACACGGCCCACCTGTGTGGCGCGTCAGAGAGGTGCAGGGCAGGCGGGGTCTGAGGCTCGCCCGGAGCTGCTGCCGCTGGGAAAGGAGCGGCTAGGCGGGTTCCTGCTGACAGTGTACATCCCCACAGGAAATTACGTTTCAGTGCATTTTTAATTTTTTTCCAAACTGCACCGTAAAGACAGAAACCTGGAGCCACAGAGCGAACGCCCTCAGTCACGCCTGCGGCACGCGCGGGCACCAGAGGGCTGCCGTCGTGCGTTTGCACCGGTGCCCGTGGCATGCAGCGTGGGGCGTGCCGCAGCTCAGGACAGGATCCCAGAGAGGCGTGGTGGGAGGAAGGGTGGACGATTCCAGAAGCGTAGCCACGGAGGCTTCCTGCGGCTGAGCGCTGGGGGCGTGGGGTGGGGCGTGGGGCACAGCTCAAAGCCCATGAGAATAGATGTGGAGCCTGGCGGCATGAGGGGCGTCCAAGGGAAGAAGTGTGTGCAAACGGCGAACGGGTGGGCAGATGGGAGGAGGAGGAGGAGAGAGACGGGGACCACACGTGCCTGACACGGGGCCAGCGTGAGGTCTCTGCGACGAGAGACAGAACAAAAACGGAAAGCTCATTCCAAGAAAGGTGATTGTTGAACTAGAAGTAAAAGCTAAAGCCGCGGTCTGGGAGGGCGCCCTCACGCTCACAGAGGGCCAGGAGGACAGCCCTGCCACCACGGCTCTCGGGGGAGGGGGCGGCCCTTGGCGCGGACTCCGGGAACCTAAGGGAAAGAACATCAGATTTCCCAGCATGAAAACTCCACCCTGGAGATGATGCAGTAACAACTTTAAGGTTCTGAAAGGAAGGAAGTTTAAGCCCTAGATTTTATTCCCAACCCAACTGACTCAATATAAGCACACTCCATCTGCCAGAAAATGTACAAAACTTGGGGTGTTGTTTCCACGAGATGCTGCTAAGAAGTGGACTGGAGAGTGAGCTGGGCATGACCAAGTGCCTGGGCAGTTGGCGACATCAGGATTTCGTAATTGTCAGTGCAGGAAGTGTGCATTGCTATGGAGCTAAGAGCAAGCAACGGTTACAAAGGGAGGAGTATGAAGTAACTGTATCCTCTGACATTATAAATACTTACCAGCCCTGAAGACAGGGAGAGAATGTGAAAAGTACTTGAAAAGTACGCTGGTCAGTTCTCTTCTCATGACTAATTATAAATCAAAGACTAGAACTTAAAATACTAGGAAAGTGAGTCCCGGGGGGAGGAGTTACTAGCCGGCTCAATATTTCCCATGGTTGAGAAGCCCTCGAAAATAACTAACGTCAATCCCAAGGGTATCGTGTAGAGTACAACAGTAAAGACGCATGAGAAGCCAGTAAGAGTACGTTTTCATACATAGCGGGAAAGTACAGAAAGGCAACGAAAGACCAGATTTTTAAATCGATGCCCAGAAAATACATCCTGCAGCATGTTAGGAAGCAGCCACGTGTATCAGCCGTAGAATAACCCTAACTGGAGCTACTGACCTGTGACGCCAAAGAACAAAGCACCTTTCCGATGGGTAGCAGCGCCAGTTGCTGCTGTGTGTCGCCCTCACCTGAGACAGAGACTGAGGGCCGGAGACGGGCGGCCAGCCACACGCAGATGAAGGCAGCGGGCAGGGTCCCGCCTGTGATGGAGACTGGCGAGTGGAGAAACTGCACCTCAGAATGAGGCGCGCCGGCCACCTCCGCTGAAGCAGGAGACCCCGCGGCACGGTTTCCAGAAAGCAGAAGCCAAAGACGGCGCAAAGGGAAACCGAGGCAGGTGCGCGCACTGCAGGAAGCTGTTCACCGCCTTTCTCAATCTGAAGCAGGCCGCCTGCAGTCAAGCACACTGACACGTAAAGATCCCGTCGGTAGCAGACCTTGAAGCAGACAGCGGAGGACACGTCTCCCTTCAAGCCCGCGTGTGCGCTCAAGGATTGATGACGTCAGAGCTCACGTGCGCAGGAAGCTCACTGAAGTCCAAAGGGTAAAATAATGAGGAGAGCGTTCTCTGGCTCCAGCGAGCTACAAGCCTCAACGAACCAGACCCATAAAGGTTCTTTGCCTGACACTTAAAGGAAAAAGGCACGACCGAGCAGCTGTGGGCCCCGGAACCTTGTGGATGCGGGGGTGACACACCAGCACAGCACCCAGCACAGAACCCAGGGTGTGTGGCCGTCTCGTCGGGGAGCTCGCGCCGTCCCAAGCAGACTCGAATTCTGGACGCAGGCGAGTTAGAAACGCAGGAAACAATAAATTCATAGAATCAGAATCCAGTTAGAAAATGGAGGGCTAGAGTAAGTCCAAAAGCTGACTCAAAACAAGAAACAAACACCGATAACGCACTAACTCACGGGAATAGGGAAATGGAAAACCCCAGGAACAGCAGTGCAGGCACACAGACGCGCCCCGCACACAAGAGAGTCGACAGACTCCTTTTTTCAACTTCACGCAGTTAAACTGGAAAACCAGGCTGAATCGGCAGTTTCGGGGAGACCAGGGCGCGCCACACTGGCTGCTGTGAAGGGCAGAAGGGAGAGACCAGACGCCCCTCGAGGTGTGCACGCAGCCCAGGGAGCTCACGCCCAGGCTCTGTCCAGAGTGGTCTGGAGCACCTGAAGCCAGCCTGGAGGCCGTCAGAGGCCACACTCAGGGCTGGGCATCGCTCGGCTGGGGCGCCAGACAGGCACCCTGAAGAGCACCTCCAGAGGCGCCAGGGAGACAGTGACGGCCGCATGAGCCGGTGGAAGACCCTCTCGCTTCCGGGGACAGCCGCGGGCAGGCGGTGGGCGGAGGAGACGGGCGTGAGGACTCCCTGGCCGCAGCCCCAAGGGACGGCTGGTCGTGGTTTGTCTGCAGGCAGGCCTGGCCCCGAGGCGTGTCCCCACCTGGGGCCGTTCTGAGCCGGCCGCTCAGCCCACAGGCTGGTCAGGGCTGCCCCTGGTGAGACAGGCACCCCGGGCGGTCACTGCCGAGACGGGCTTTCTGCTGAGAAGCCGCCTGTGTGGGCGGCGGCCACCTGCTCTCAGCCCGTCTTCGTGCCGAGACGCCCGGCCCAGCCCCGCCCGCGAGAGGCCCCCAGTGCACCCCTCGGCTTGGCACCGCGGTGGGCCGGCCCTAGTGTGTCTCTGGGTCTGGTCTTTCCTCTTGCTGGCCTGCGTGAAGTTCAGGCACGGGGGTGACCGGTAAAGCCAGAACGTGCGTGTTCGCGAGGAGCAGAGTAGAACAAAACGGCGCGTAAGGACCAGGTTTTTAAGATCTAGTCAGAGGAAATGCATGTTCCAGCGTGTCAGAAAGCAGCCAGAGAGATGCACCACGGACCACACCTCCGACCGTGAAGAGCGAAGGTGACGCCTTTCCAGCCGCGGCCTGGCTGAGGGACTAGCTGAGGGCCAGCTGAGGGCGAGGTGAAGGCCGGCTGAGGGACCAGGTGAGAGACTAGGTGAGGGCCAGGTGAGGACCGGCTGAGGGACTAGCTGAGGGCCAGCTGAGGGACTAGCTGAGGGCCAGCTGAGGGACCATGTGAGGGCCAGCTGAGGTCCAGGTAGGGCTGGCTGAGGGACCAGGTGAAGGCTGGCTGAGGGCCAGGTGGGGCTGGCTGAGGGACCAGGTGAAGGCTGGCTGAGGGACCAGCTAAGGGCCGGCTGAGGGCCAGCTGAGGGCCAGGTGGGGCTGGCTGAGGGACCAGGTGAAGGCTGGCTGAGGGACCAGCTAAGGGCCGGCTGAGGGACCAGCTAAGGGCCGGCTGAGGGCCAGGTAGGGCTGGCTGAGGGACCAGGCGAAGGCTGGCTGAGGGACCAGCTAAGGGCCGGCTGAGGGCCGGCTGAGGGCCAGGTAGGGCTGGCTGAGGGACCAGGTGAAGGCTGGCTGAGGGACCAGCTAAGGGCCGGCTGAGGGCTGGCTGAGGGCTGGCTAAGGGCCAGGTAGGGCTGGCTGAGGGACCAGGTGAAGGCTGGCTGAGGGACCAGCTAAGGGCCGGCTGAGGGCCGGCTGAGGGCTGGCTGAGGGCCAGGTAGGGCTGGCTGAGGGACCAGGTGAAGGCTGGCTGAGGGACCAGCTAAGGGCCGGCTGAGGGCTGGCTGAGGGACCAGGTGAAGGCTGGCTGAGGGACCAGCTATGGGCCGGCTGAGGGCCGGCTGAGGGCTGGCTGAGGGCCAGGTAGGGCTGGCTGAGGGACCAGGCGAAGGCTGGCTGAGGGACCAGCTAAGGGCCGGCTGAGGGCCGGCTGAGGGCTGGCTGAGGGACCAGCTAAGGGCCGGCTGAGGGCCGGCTGAGGGCTGGCTTGGGACCAGCTAAGGGCCGGCTGAGGGCCGGCTGAGGGCTGGCTGGAGGCTGGCGGCGACGGTCATTGGGGGGAAGGACAGGGGGCGGGCCGGGCAGCCCGGCAGCGAGCAGGCGGGTGTGGACTCGGACGCTGGGCCGGCTGGAGGAGTCCGACCCCGGACGCCAGGGCTGCCAACAGAGCACGAAGCAGCCAGCCCGGCAGCGCCCAAGCGTGCGCCCAGCGCTCAGCCCCGTCTCCCTGCTGAGCCAAACCCCTTCCCGGCACGGGGCAGCCCGGCCTGCGGGAGAGGCCAGAGGTGGCCGCGCTTGGGTGGGTGGCTCAGGGCCCTCGTCTGGCCGCAGCGTGAGCAGGGGACAGCGTGCTGGGCGCGTGTGGCCGGCTGTGGCACGGCTGCAGGACGGGGGCGCTGGGCCTGAGCCAGCCCCCCCCCGAGTCGGTGGCCGCGGGGCTGCCGGGTGACGGCGGGGAGCGGAGCTGAAGGCCACGCAGCCCCCACAGGGCGGGCGGCCTTGGGCTGGGGCGGGGCGGGCCGTCCCGTCCTCGGATCAGCCTCATTTTGTGGTCGGTCGACGTTTCCGTAATGTCAGGAATCAATAAAAATCAAACTTCTGAACCAGGCCCCCGGTGGGTCCGGGCTGGGCCTGTTTCTGGGCGCTGCCCCTGCGCCCCGCTCTCTCCTCGGGGTGTCGGCCTGTGCCTCTGGGCTGCTGATGTTGTAGAGATGTTGCTTAGCAACGTGCTAATGGGGAAAAACACTCCTCCAGACATCAGGGTCTGGTCCCGGGATGGCTAGCTCGGCCTCCGACGCCCCCCACAGCTCGGCCAGCGAGAGGAGCGTCTGCTCCCCAGCGCAGGCCTGTGTCTTCGCGGGGTCCGGCTGACCAGAGGGCCTACGGGGCGGGTCTGGCTCTGGGCCCAGTCCGTCGGGGCCACGTGGGCCAGTGTGGGGCGGCCGGGGCGCCTGCTGCCCGGCCTGGCGTCCTGTCCTGGGGACGACGGCGTCCGAGGGGCGGGCCGCCGAGGCGAGGTGGCTGGCCCCTCACACGGCGCCGCTGCCTGGGTGCGCGCCTCCTGGCCCGGCGTCTGCGCGGCTGCGGGCCCACTGCCGCGAGGAGGCTCTGGCGGGCCGGGCCCTGAGCGCGCCCTCGTCTGGCGGGGTGTCGGGACGCCTGGGAGTGGCGGCATTGCCTGAGATGCCGAGCGTCCCCCGGCAGCCCGGTTGAGGTGAGGACGGCTCCCACGGCCCCGGGGGCCGGCGCCTCCGCTGAGACTCTGGGTCAGCTCGCCACCCAGCGTGGGTTCGGCCTCCTTCCCGGGCCTCGCTCCCCCGCCTGTCCATGAGCCGTGGGCCCGTCCCTCCGCAGTCCACCTCCTAGGGCTGACCGGGCACAGGCTCTAGCACGGCCGGGCACCGGCTCCCCGTGCAGTGGTCACCTGGGGTGGGGGGAGGCCGGCGCTTCTGGCACTGGGGTCTGCCCAGGGGTCCGCCTGAGGCCCTGGCCCCTTCAGCCGGACGGTGCCTTGGCCGGAGGGGCCCTGCGCCCTGGCCCCTGCCCCCTCGCCGCTCGGCTCGTGGGCAGTGGGTGGGCTGTGGACCAGGCTGGGCTCTCTGATCCAGCCACGTTCTAGAGGCTTTTCTGAGCCTCTGTCAGCTCCTGTCTGAATCACACACATGCGCGTCGATGACTCACTTCCTCCCCGCACGTCAGCTCCAGCTGCCCCTCCCCGCAGCCCCCGCCTGCAGCCGGCAGACACGGCCGTGGCTCTGGTCGCACGGCGGCGCGTCCTGAAACGGGCCCAGGCCCGGCGCTGTCCCCGAAGCCCCGCGGCTGTGGCCTTGGCACGGTGTGCAGGGGCTCTGGCCTGGGGCTCCCTGCAGGCTGGGGGGGCGGCCGCGGGGGCCAGGCGCTGAGGGGAACGGTCCAGGTCAGGGCCGCTGGCCCTCCGTCTGCGTTCGAGGGGTCACTGCCTTTGGGGGTTCTTGTCAGGATAAAAGGACTCATAGAATGGTGTGGGGGGCTGTGCCTGGGGAGGCGTCGGCCTGTACTCCTAAAACACACCCAGGGCCGCCCAGCCCTGGGCCATCAAACGAGGACTGAGATGCACGAGTATGTCAGCCGAGTGGAGCTGCAGAGCGTGAGCACAGCAGGTGATGCACGGCCCCGACCCTCACCCCGACCCGACCCTGACCCAACCCCGACCCTCTCCGGGCACCGGGGGCCCCAGGAGCTGTGACCCCCGGAGGGTGGCTGGTCATTCCCAGGCCGAGGGGCTGATGGATGTCCTCGTCCAAGCTCCAGTGGGACGCTGAGGGCCATGTGCAGCCCACGCTTTGAAGCTGCAGACGAGCCTCTCCATCTCCCGTGGTCCGTCCTGCCGCACGCCGTCCGCCTCGCCCTGCAGGCCTGCCCTTGGGCTGGGAGTGGGTCCTGAGCTGCCCTCGGCTGCAGCCCCACGGGGAACGGCTCTTCAGGCCCCTGTCCCGCACAGGCGCGTCCAAGTGTGGCCCTGCGGCCACCGGAGGAGCCGCCCCAGCAGCACCTGCCGCGTGTCCGAAGCGGCGTCCGCCCGGCCCAGCACGCTCGAGGCCGCTCCCGCCGCACAAGGTCCGGCCGCTGCGGGCCAGAGGCTGCAGACACTTGGCTGCCCCTGCAGCCAGCGCCCCGTGGGGGCGGGGGGCCGGGCCCAGGGCTGCCAGCCGGGCCTCCTGTGCAGACGCAGCGGTGCCCCCGCACCCCGTGGGAGCCGGCGGGAGGGGAGCGCAAAGCCGCGGCCGTTTCCGGGGTCCCGGCGTCACCCGGTTCCCGGGTCGGACGGCTCAGCCGTGTCAGGCTGCGACACCCCAAGGACAGGCGCGGCCCGGGGCCCCTCTAAGGCGCCGAGTGCCGGCGTCTATGCTCGCAGCAGCGGCGCCCTGTGCCGGGGAGGCCGCCCAAGTCTTTCCGTTGTCTGCGAGCTGCTCGGCAGGGGGCCTCGTCTGACGCTGCCGTGAACCCCGTTTCTTCTAGTTAGACACTGCAGATCTCTGAACGTGCCTCTCGCCTCGTCGCCGGCCGCGCCACGTTGAGGGCCACAGACCTCGTCGCCGCCGGGACCGTGCAGGCCGGGCCGGCGATCTGAGCGCTGGTGCTCGCCTTAAGGCGCGGGCTCCTTGATCACGCAGACCGCACGCGGAGCTCGAAACTAAAGGACGCAGAAGCAGCGGCCAGCCTGCCCGTCGCCCGTCACTGCTGGCCTTGCCCGGGACGCGCCGTCCCAGTGGGGTCCTGGGTCCGAGGGCCCCAGGGCCGGTCGGTGCGTGGGTGGGAGACCGAGCTGCAGGACACTTGCCAGAGCCACGCTGGGCGGGAGCCACTCAGAGCTGGGCGGGGTGACGCCCGGCGGCTTCTCTCCCCCGGGCCCCCGGGGCCGCCCCGCGGGTCACGGCACCAGGACAGCCTCAGGACCGCTGTGCTGGCGTGGCAAAGGCAAGGTCACAGAGGGCGGTCCATTTCAGAGCCGCCTTCACGGTGTCCGAGCGCTCAGCCCCTGCCTGCCGAGGTCACCCCGGGAGGCCTGGCCGCAGTGGCGAGCCTGTCACCTGCGCCCACCCCCGCCCGCCCCCCGCGGGCAGTGCCAGCGCCAGGCGCATCCCTGCGGCCGGGCGCCATCTATATTTCATGCGGAACGGCTCCCTGTGCGCGGCGGCGAGCAGAAGGATAAGCCGATTTGCCTGCCCGGCTGTCATCAGAGGCTGACTCCCTGCAGGTGGCCCCCCGGCCTCCCCTCGGTCCCCTGGATGCCGCCGCAGCTGCTGTTGCTCACAAACACCCTCCCCCAAGGCTGCGAGAAGGGCTGAGAAGTTGTGCAGAAATAAAAAGCACGGGATAGGCAGCAACTGACAGAGCCCTCGCGGCTGCCCGGTGTCCCCATGCTCCTGGGGCGGCGGCGCTGGCGGGGCATGCTGGCCGACTGGGGACCCCCAAGGCCCGTGCGCCCGCCTCCTGCTGCCTCCTCCTGGCGGCGGGTCACCCAGTGTCCGCCCAGCCAGGCCGTGCCTGCAGGTGCTCTTCGCCCGAGCCGCCGCCACTGACAAGGCCTCCGTGCACGTGGAAGGCGGTGCACGACGCGGGCGCCCCCTCGCTGTCCCCGAAGCGTCAGTGAAGCAGCCAAGGCCGCAGCGGGAGCCCAGGCCAGGCCAGGCCTGCACTCCCTCCGAGCCCCTCGTGAGCGCTGTGGCCTCTCCTGTCCCCACACGACGCCTGAGGATGCAGCTGCCTTGGGGCTGTCGCCGAGACAGGGCTAGGATCGTGCAGGCTACAGAAGGGACCAGTGAAAGACGGCAGCCACAGGCTGGTCGAAGCACTCGGGAGGGGACAGAGCCTCCGACTGGGCGAGAGCGCCGTCCTCCTCCGAGCCGAGCCCGCTCCAGACAGTCCCCGTGGCCGCCGTCTCGCCCCGGGGCTGGCCAGTGAGTTGCGTGGAGTGCAAGGGCCATGGTGTGCGGCCACCGCCCACGTAGACACGGGACTGCGCGACACCGGCATGGCCCCTGTCGCAGCCCGTGCTTGGCTGCTGCGGGCGGTCGCCTTGCTCCTGGGAGGGCCCATCCTGTGGCCTGCCGTGAGCCCTGGCCCTCCGGAGACCCCTCTCCGAGGCTGGCCGCCTCCCGGCGCTGCGGTGGGCTTCTGGGTCGGAGCGGTGCGTCTGAGAGGTGTGTCCAGCGCCCCGCAGCGCGCCTGGCGCGGGAGGCGGTCGGCCCGAGGCGCCAGCTGACGGTCACGTCCGCTCACCCCGCGTTGTCCGGCCGCACCCAGCACTGCTGGTTGCCTCGACCCCCGCGGAAAAGGCAACGGGCGTCCCAGGCACTGGTCGGCCTCGCAGCCCTTGCGCCGCGGACAGGAGCGCGCCGCGCGCTCCCGCGGCCTCCTGTGCAGACGCGGCCGCAACGAGCCCCGCACGCGCCTGGCGGCTGCGGCCTAGACTCCAGGCGCTCGCTCAGCCGTGCCAGGGCCTGGCCAGCTGCAGTCACGGGAGGAGCCATCAGGGGCAGCAGCGGGGTCCGCAGGGCGCGCCGCCCCTTGTGCTGGGGACCCGCGGCCCTCGGGGCGGACCGGCCGAGCTCGTCCGGCTCCTTCCGCCCGCCGACCTCCCGCGGCCGCGGCTCGGGCGCTCCACGAGCCCCAGGCTCTCGGCCGGCCATCCGGACGTGGCTCCTGCGACTGCTTTTGCGCGAGGTGCCCTTAAGTTGTTTTGGGTTTTTTAGATCCACTTAGTGACAATTCAAATTCCTGCCATCAGCAGAGAAAGAAATACAGGCCGGGAAGAAAACGACGGCACCCGAGTTTCCATGGAGAGCCCCACTCTGCGGCTCACTGGAGCGGACTCAGCGAGGAAGGGGGGTCGCCCGCCAAACCCCGTAATACAGCAAAGTCTCGCGTGCACCGCCTCATAGCACAGCCACACACACGGCCACATGCACAGCCACACACAGCCTCATAGCACAGCCACACACACGGCCACATGCACAGCCACACACAGCCTCATAGCACAGCCACACGCACGGCCACACACAGCCTCACAGCCTCGCTCAACTACACGCCTCACGCATACAACCACACAGCCTCCCAGCGCACAGGCGCGTGGCAGCGCGTACCCACACAGCACACAACCACGTAGCATAAACGCTGTTGTGCCAAGTGGCGTGGTCATCAGGCAGCAAACGGGAAGCCTCCTTCTTGTGGTTAGTCTTTTATTTTTACTTTTGTGTTTTTACGAGAGTCACTTACGCGCACAGAGCCGGGTGCAGGCCAGCAGTGCAGGGTGAGCAGGCTCCCCAGAGGGTGAGCGGGAGCAGGGCCGCAGAGCCGCTGAGCGCACCGCGGGGGCGGCGGGCGCAGGAGGGGTCGCTGCACCCGTGGCGGTGTGAAGGCCTCTGGGGCCCCGCGAGTGTCCGCAGCTCAGGGGCCCCTTGGGTGTGCTCGGCAGCGGTGACGTAGCCACCAGCAGGCCCCAGTGTGCGCCCCTCCCCTGGGCCCCCAGCCCTCGGGCGCCTCGGCTTAGGGCCAGCCGACCTGGGCTGGCCTCGGCGTCTGTCTGA
The DNA here is from genome assembly GCA_019455555.1 of Galemys pyrenaicus. Lineage (NCBI taxonomy): Eukaryota > Metazoa > Chordata > Mammalia > Eulipotyphla > Talpidae > Galemys > Galemys pyrenaicus. The sequence goes on from JAGFMF010011956.1 coordinate 1,394,199, forward strand.
CCCTCTGTGCGCTCTGCCTGGCTCCGAGACCTCACGGGGAGAGCTCGACAGGTGTGGGCGGCAGGGCGGGGGACACCAGACCGAAGCCTCCCAGGGATCAGCCAGCCGGCTCTGCTGCCTCTCGCCTTGCGGGGCCCTGGACGCAGCGGCCACTTTGTGTGCTTGCACCTCACCTCGCTCTGGCGAGAGGCCCCGCTGCCCGGCCCGTGGCAGAAGCCATGGAGCGCCTCTTCGCGTGCACCTTGCCTGTGCCGCCTCGAAGCGGCCGCGGCTGCCAGTTCTTCCGGACTCGAACCCCTGCCTGTTTGGGGAAGCCTAATGAAGAGTAAAACGTTTGTCTTCCATCCTTCCCAGCGTTTCCCAAGTGTCGTTTAGGTTAATTCTGAGGGGGTGGGTGGGGGTGGGGAGCCGGCACGTTGCTTAGGAAGGTTTTGAAATTCACAGCCTCCTCCGCCGGGGAGGTGTCCCAGGGCGCGTGCGGACAGATTCGGTTTATCTCTTTTGGGATTTGGTCCGTGCAGCAGGAGGAGCTCCCCGGGGCCTCCAAGCGCTGGGAGGGACTTCTCAGCCCTGCCAGGCGTCTCCTTCCCAGCGGCAAGCCGGAGAGCCCAGGCTCTGAGAGTCCGCAGGTCTGGCGTGGTGGGCAGGCTGCCGAGGGCCCACGGCCCGTCCCCAGCGCCTCTAGGCCGTGTTAGGCTCATCTGGGAACCGGCCCGGAGGAGCGTGTGCGGCTGCAGGAAACCAGAACGCCCTTCTGCGAGTGAGGGGACGGGAGCGTCACTGCCTCCGGGCCGGGCATTTCCCGGAGGCAGGCACCGGGGCTGCTGCTTTGCCTGCAGTGTGTTGCCTCGTGGTGACGGGGCGGCTGCTGCGTCTCCAGCGCTCGTCGCTGTATCCAGACAGGGCGACGGGGAGAGGTCAGGCAGCAGCCTGTGCCTCAGATGCCAAGAGACAGCCTCCCCCAGGCGTCTTCCCACCGTGTCCTGTACCAGGCGGGCGTCGTGCTTGGTGGGAGCGGGGAGTGGTTCTCGCCTCTGGCCCCGCGTCCTCTCGTGAGTGCTGGTCGCAGTGGTCCCTGAGCCCGAAGCCCTGCTCCCCGCGGGGCCGGCCGGACTCCCCTCGGCAGCGCTCCCGTGCGGGGCCCAGCGGGTCGCCGGCCGGCCCGGGGCCGCTGCCCACTCCGTGCCTTAGCTGACGGTCTTACCGTGGCAGCCGCCGAGCCGGAGGCTTCGAGCGGGTGGGTGCGGGCCCTTCGCTGTCGGGTCGGGCTGGAGTCGGCCGCTGGGCAAAGCCGGGTGCTTCTGTCCGGCTCTGGGTGGCCTGCCCGAAGCGGCGGTGGACGGCGGGCGGCCGTGCTGGCCCCTGGTGCTGCGGGAAGCCGTGCGGAGCTGGAGCTGTGCAGAGCTGGAGCCTCCGTGCTGCCCCCGGGCCGCACCTGCCGACCTGAATGTGACCGGGGCTGAGGCCTGTGCCCTCTGCAGGCGAGCTCCGGGGGCCCGGCCGGATGGCCGGTTACCTTTATCTGCTCGGTGTCAGAGGAACAGGCCCTCAGACGCGCAGCAGGGCATAAAAGGCTCACATCTGGTAAACAGCCCCGCCTCCCTCACCCACGCACATTTTTAAGGAGACAGAATTGTTTCTGCCAGTCCCTGACAAAGGCGGGCGCGTCACGGTTACTGTAGCTAAGGAGGCGGCGGATTCAGAGCAAGGTTCACCTCCCTGGTGCTTCATCCTCTTTCGTTTTCTCATCTGAAGCGCTGGGAGCAGACAGGGGACAGGCCTCGACCGTTACAGCCTGACGGCGCTCGGAGGGCATGGGCAGGACCTGCTCTCAGAGCCAGCGTTACCCCTGGGGTCCAGGGCCCAGCCGGGGCGGCCGCTCCGTTGCTCCCTGCCCCCCTTCTCTGGGCCTCGGCCGGGGGGACCCCATTGCAGCACCCCGCAAAGGCTGCTTGTGCTGGAGAGTGGGTTCTGGCTGTGCCCTCTCGGTCCAGCCGGGGCTGGGCAGGACGAGGGGCTGTGTCCAGGCCACACAGCAAGGCCCGCCCCAGGCAACTTCCCCCTTCCCCCCCAGTGGTCTGGGGACGGCCGCGCCCTCCAGGGTGGCTGCCCACCTGTCCAGGCTTGGCTCCGGCGGGCATCTCTCCGGACGAGCTGTGATGGGTGCGCCAGGCCCTCTGGCCCTCGATGCATCTCCCCTTGGGCGCCTCGCCCGGCTTCGTGTGGGGCCTCAGGCCCGGGCGGCGGCGTCCTCCTGGTGCTGGGTCAGGACTGTCCACACCCAGGCATTGGCGGTGAGCCGGTCAGCTGAGGACAGCGTGGGCCGCAGTGTGGGGCTTCTGCCCCGTCCGGCCACGCCAGGGAGCCCGCTGGCGGGTGGCCCGCCGTGTCACTTCCCGCAGTTGCAGCGCCTGGCCGCCAAGCCCCTCCTTTGCCTGGTCGCGTGTGGCCAGAGGCAGGCGCCTGGTCTCCCGTCTCGTCAGCCTGCAGGCAGCCAGGCGAGGCGCTGTGCCGGTCACTGAGGAGTCCAGGCCCGGAGGACGCACCTCGGCATGGCCGCTGGGCCCTGAGCGCTGCGCGCCAGCTTGTTGCCTTGGCGAGTGCGGCCCGGACCAGCACGTGGAGGGGCCCGGCCGCCGCCCCCGCCCTCCCCAGGGCTCTCCAAGGCTGCACCGACCTGCGGCTGGGCCGACGTGCAGCTCAGCTGCCGAGGCTCCCCTTCAAAGAGGGGGTGCTCGCCTCAGACCCCGCCCACCAGCACCCGCGTCTGGACGCGCCTGTGCACACCTGGGCCCGGTCCTGGCACAGCGGGACCCGCCGACGGCCTCTGCCCCCCGCCATGCAAGGTGCTCGCCCGGCCGCGGTGGGTGCTTGCCGCCGGAGCAGAAAGAGGCGGCGAGGAGCAGAGAGCGAGACGCAGCGGGGCCCCGCAACGGTGACCACCTGCGGCGGGCCTCTGCACCCCCGCCCAGGCCCGCGGGCCCCCTCCGCGCGTCCTTCCCGGCCCCTTCCTGGCGAGAAGCTGGGCCGGGCGGCAGGACAGGGCCTGAGGCGGGCTGTGCGCTGCGGCTCGCGGGCCGCCGGGGCTTCGGCGAGCACACGGCGCGCCCGGGCCCCGCGGCAGGACGGCGCTGTCCCTCCGGCCGACGACGCGAGGCCCGGCCCTGCGCACGGCCACATCCCACGCGGACGCACAGGCCCGGGCGGGTCTGGCCAGGTGTCTGCGCCTCTGCCCGCCGGGGCTCCCGGCTGCCCGGGCCTGGCTGCTGCAGGCGCCAGCAGCAGCAGCGCCCGGCCGGCCACGCAGGGGCGCCTGGTTGCTTGTGCTGGCGCCCGGGGCCGTCCGGGGGCTGAGCCCTCCCGCCTGCAGCCTCTGCTGGCTGCGGAGGCAACGCTGTGCCGGTGCCGCCGGCCCCCTCGCAGGAACGCGGGCCACAGCGGGTGCCGTCCTCGGGGCGCAGGGCCGCGCTCAGCTAAGACGCGCGGCCGTGGTTGGGGCAGGGGCGGGCGGGCAGCACGGCGGGGTGGCCGGCGTGGCCGTGGGCTGTGTGGCCGGCGTGGCTGTGCTCAGGGCCGCGGGCCGTGGCCGGGTGGCCACAGCGGCCCCGCGTGCGGCGCGATGCGCTTCCCCCGAGGGTGGCCGTCCCCGCGAGTCCAGGCACGCGCCGGGCGGGGGTCTGCGCTCTCCTTGGCCCAGGCGCCGGGGCCCTGTGTGCCCATGACGAGTCCCCTGAGGGCTGGAGGTGCGAGCCAGCAGTGGACGCTGACGTCTCCTCACACGGGGCTTGCCCTGGACAGGGCCAGTAAGTCGCCCACCCACGGAGGAGCAGGCTGACCTGCTGACCATCCAGCGGAGCAGGGCCTGCGGGGAGCGCTCGCGCCTCCTGGTGTCTCTGACCACGCGCCCCCTGCTGGAGGCCCTCCTTCCTGGGGCGCCGCCACCGCCACGGGCGTCCCCGTCACGCCCCTGCGTGGGCAAGGTCAGGGCGGAAGCCAGGCTGGGGCGGAATGGCCTCGGGACAGGGCCGTCCTGGCCTCCGCGCTCCCTCCTGCGCCTCCTGGCCGGCGAGGGGAGGCTGTGGCGGCCGCAGACGGGGAAGGGACAGGAGCGCCCGGCACCGGCTCGGGCTGCGCGGGCCCCACGGTGTGGCCACTGGGCTCGTCCTCCCGCTGTGGCCTCAGGCCCCTCTTGCGCAAGAGGGAGGGAGGGACTTGAGACAGCACAGTCCTCAAACTTTATTTTTTGAAAGATTTACTGATGCACACAAGAGCTGGGTGCAGGCCAGAGGCGGGGGCGAGAGGACTCCCCAGAGACAGAGCGGGAGCAGAACAGGCGGACCCCCTAAAGCGCCCTGCTGAGGGGCAGCGGGAGGCAGGAGAGGCTGTGCCCTGTGGCCCCCGGCCGGACCGAACTGCCTCTGCAGCGGCTGCGGGAGCTTCTCAGTGCTGGGACAGCCCCGCGCCGGGGAGGCCCGCGGTCCTGCAACTGCAGGGGGCACTGGCGCCTTGGGGTTCTGCTCACGTGCGAGTCTCGGGCGCGGTAGGCCGGGCAGGAGGCTGAGGTCGCATTTGGGAGCCTCGGGAGGCGGTGCCGGCACCCCACAGAGCCGGGACCCGGCGAGCCCCAGCCAGCCCTGGGAAGCCGCGCCCCGGGCCCTGCGGAGTGCCGGCCGCCCGCGGGCGCCGGTGCTGCGGTCAAGAGGCCGGTTTCTGGCGCCACCGACCCCAGCGGGAGGCGAGGCCAGCTGCGCTCCGCCAGGGGTGACGCCGGGCGGGGTCGCCAGCCCAGCGCGGGGCGGTTTCGGGGGCGGGGCGGGGCGGGGCCTCGCCACCAGCTGTGCAGTCACAGGCGGACGCTCACGGGCTGTGCCGTCGCTGGACCGGCCCGAAGGCCATGCTGTGCCTGGGCTGCCAGCCGCTCCGCTCAGGTGGGAGCCGCGTCCAGCCGAGGTCGCCCTGCCGGCTGCCCGCCGCCGGCTGGCGGGGGTCCCGCTGGCGCCCGGCCAAGGAGGGCAGCAGGCAGAGCCTTCAGTGGCCGGGGCGGCCGCCGGGGAGGGTCGGTGGGCAAAGGAGGTTTCTGGGAGGAGCAGCCGACAGAGGCGGCCCCACCCTGACGCGCGGGCCGGGCTGAGGGCGCTGGGCAGTGGGGAAGGGGCACTGCGTGCGCCGCGGCCAGGTCCCTGCACGGGGGCCAGTCCACGGCCGGCCCCGGCCGCCCCATCTGAAGCTGAGTCCCCGCCCGGCCTAGCATCTGAGCCTGCGTCCAGCTCCGGCTCCTCGTCTCCAACAGCAGGCCCTGGAGCTGCCGTGCACGAGGGCGCTGGCCGGCCCCGGCGCCATGCACGCGTGGGCTCAGGCCTGGGAGCCCCCTCCCGCCCGTCCCCGCGGCCTGTCGGCCCGAGGGGCCTCGCTTCGAGGCCGGTGCTGGGCACGACCGCTCCTGGTGCCCAGGACGGCTGCTGGCACGGACGTGTGGGCACGGCTGTCTGTCCTCCGGCTCGTCTGTGACGCCGGTCACCCCAGGCCAGCAGCGGCCTCCCACGCTGCGGACAGCGGCAGGGTGGGCATCACCTCGGTCTGACCCCTGAGCTGACCGCGCGGGGCCAGACTGGGCACGGCCTGTCTGCCTGGGGTGAGTCCGCAGATGGCCCACCGGCCGCGCGTGACCCCTGCTCGCGAGGCCAGCGGCGGGCAGGAGGGTTGCTGGCGCGTCTGCAGCCTGGACGAGGGCGCGCCCGGCCTCGGCGGGGTCTCCTCCCACACAGCAGGCGCTGAGCGCAGGCGGAGCCGGGGCCCAGGGGCGGCGGGGACGTGAGGCAGGCGCCCTGGGCCCCGGGCCACGCGGGGCCTCAGCGGCAGGCAGGCCTCACTGTGCCCGGCGTGTGCTTGGCCGGGTGCAGCCTGGCTGCGAGGCGGCGCGCCCAGAGGTGGCCTGTCCTGCCCGCCCAGGCCGCCGGTGTCCGTGTGGTGGGACGCAGGCGCCGGCGGACTGGCCCCGACCAGGCTGGGTCTCTGCGGGCTCCGGGGCGGCCCAGAGCGGACAAGCTGGCTCGTCGGCTGGGCCTGGGCTGAGAAGCGTGCGCGTGGCTGACGTCGCCGCGCTGTCGGTGGCCTCCGCCTGGGCAGCCCCGCCTGCCCTGGCCCGTGAGTGGGGCGGGGGGGCCCCGGGCACCGACTCCAGGGCCAGGGCCTCGGAGCTCGCGGCCAGCGCCCTGCTCTGCTGCGTCTGAGCGCACCGGGCTTAGGGCCCGCTTCCTCCGGGTCTCTGCGCCCCTCGGGTCTCCTTGGGGTGCCCCGCCCCCGTGCCCGGAAGAGGCCGAAGGCTGTGCACACGCCGCGTGTCCAAGGGGGGCTGAGCAAACCACCCCTGTCGCAACCCAGGACAGGCCGCCGCTCCCCGTCTGTGTCCAGACTGTTTCCCCTTCGGTTTTATGTCGGGTCACGTTTTACAGAGCGGCGTCGGTGCCGGACGTTTGCCTGCGACAATGAAGTGTGTTATCCCCGGCTGCAGCCCTCGCCCGTGCTAGAGGCTCTTTATGCCGCTGGTGACCGAGTCAAGCAGCCCTGCAGGCTACCGGGCAGACCCCACGAGGGGACCGGGGCGTGCGCCCTCCCTGGCCTTTGGGGCGGGTCTCTGGGGCGACCGCGGGGCTAAGGACACGGCCACTCAGACGCTGGACTCCACCCTGCGCTTGGGCCCAGGGCCTCCTCGGCTGCCCGTCCTGGCTCACACCAGCCCCCGTGGTCCGGTGTCCAGAGCTCCGAGTCACACTGCCTGCCCAGGGGCGCCCAGGAAAGACCCAGAGACAGCGGCCAGCCCGGGCCGGGAGAAGCTGCGCAGCCCAGCCCGCTGAGCGTCTCTGCCGAGGCACCGTAACTCAGGGCCGGGACTTAAGTGGGATATTAAAGCTGTAAATAATTTCCAATTAGCCGTGTGGCCCGCGGCCGCTGTGCTCCCAGCGTCTGCTGCAGGGCGGGGGAGCCGCAGTGTGGGGGACGGCCCCCCGCTCGGAGACCCGGTTTGAAGAGCGCGCCCCGCCCAGGAGAGCGCACCCCCTGTGGGCCGCATCTTGGGGTCCAGGTGGATTTCCACATAAACATTGCGGCGGCAGGAAGGGGGCGCAGGGCAAGGTCGGGACGGTCCGGGCAGACGGGTCAAGGAAGGAGTCTTGGAGCCCTCGGTGGCGTCTCATGCTTTATTAGTGGAGGTGGCCAGGTCCATGGCCGGCGGGGGCCGGGGGGCCTCCAGCCCGGCGCAGCTCACCCTCCCATTCGCTTTCTGCTGCTGCTGCTCGCGTGGGTCAGCCCTGTCGGCGGGTCTTGCCGGTCCTGGCGTCCTCGTGACGCCGCCCATCTAAGCCCGTGTCCAGCTCAGGTGCGCCCACTTGCGCACGCCCACCTGGCACGCGCGCAGCCCGCAGGTGTCATCATCACAGCGGTGGGCGGGCGGAGAGACCTGACTGTTCTCTGAGCCTGCAGACAGGAAAGCGCCTTGGACTGCAGAAGCACAGGCTCGGTTGCCTTCCCCACGTACTCAGCTGGCAGTGATGAGGCTGCACGGGAGGCGCGCCGGCGGCCTGCTGCGTGCACGTGCACGGCCGTGGCGGAGCCCTCGGAACCGGAGCAGGACGGAGGGGCCAGGCGCGCAGCCGGCGGGGCCGGGGGGCGCAGCGGCGGGGCCTGGCGCACGTCGCAGCCCACACGCGGGCTGCGGGAGCCGGAGGACCCGGCTGTGTAGGAAAAGCCTCAGCAGCGACTGGGGAGCCCAGCCCGTGCAGCCGCCCAGACCCAGCCACCGCCTGCGCCCTGGGCGCGGTGCAGGGGCGGGCGCGGCCGCCGCCCGGACGCTGGGGAGGAGCCGTCCCTGGCGGAGCGACGCCGGCGGCCTCCTGGGGACATCCAGGACCCCGAGCGGACGCGCGGGTGTGCGCCCTCGCCCGCGGCCCTCGCCACCCAGCTCCTGTCTCGGCTCCCGCGGCGGCATCCCGGAAGGACGGACACCCGGCCGAGGACTGCACAGGTGTGCCGGCCCGGCCCTGCGCCCCGCTGCGAGGCTTCAGTGGACGGCGGCTGCGGCCTCGGGTCTGCCTGGACTGGGCCGGGTCCTCGCGCAGGAGGCGGCTCACGCCTGCGAGCCGGGGCCGAGACCGCGGCGGCGTGCGACTGGACCTGCCGCCTGGGGAAGCTGTGCCGCGGCCCCGCGCTGGGCCTGCTCCCGGGCTTCTCCCACAAGGGCCCTCGCGCCCGCTGCCTCTCGGCCGTCCTGCCCTCGCCTCAGCGCTGCCGCGACCCTGCCGGCCAGGAGCTGCTGCCCTCCCGCCACCCACGGTGAGTACCTGCGTGGGGCCAGGCCCGGCTGAGGAGGTCCCGAGACCGAGGCCCCAGCCCGAGATCTGGGGAGGCCCCTCCCGCGGCCTCTGTGCCCAGGGCGCCCCGCCGGCCCCTGCCTGCTCTGGGGGGCGGCAGGGCCCCAGCGTCCCCAGACGCCTGCTCGGCCGGGCCCCACACCTGGCTGGACGCGCCCCTCTGCCTGACGCGCGCTCTGGGCGTCCCGCGGCCTTCGCCCCGTCCGGTGGGCGCGCCTGGGTGGGTGGTCACTCGCTGCCGAGCTGGAGAAAGTCGCTCGTGGCGGCCCCCTGCCGGCCGGTCAGTCAGGCGGCTGAGTCCGCGGGTCTGGACGGGCCTAGGCCAGCCAGCGCCGCCGTGGGCTCCGGCCAGCTGCCAGCTCAGGACCGCTCCGTGCGTGTGCCGCCGGCCCGCAGGACAGCCGGGGCGCCGGCGGGTCTGGAGGGACGGCTGCCTGGCGGTCCCCGTGCGGTGGGCCGAGCAGTGCGGCCTGGTTCTCTCCGGAGCCGTCCGGCCTGGCGCCCGTGCTGGACCCTCCGCTCCGCGCTCCTCAGGCCTGGAGAGGGCCGCTGGCTGGAGCCGTTCGGGCGCAGGCCCCGGGAGGCGTGTTCTGATGACGCCAAACCCCGACGAAGGCCACGTCACGGCCAGTGGGTCACTTCCCCCCGCTGAGCGCTGTTTTCCTTGGGAACCAGCCGCCTGGTGTGTCTGTCAGACGACAGACCCGCCCGCCCCGGCATCGGCTCTGCTGCTTTCTCGTGTCCCCGAGGCTCGTGTAGCTGAAGCGCGTGTGTGTCTAGGGAACGTGTGGCTGTGCTGACCGGCCCGACCCGCTGCCTTTCCGCCGGGCAAGTCCCACTTGCCCTTGGTCCTGCGTCCTTCCCTCCCCCGGCTCCGTGTCCTGCCGGGCTCTGGAGGCGGCTGCTGTCGCTCTGAGCCTCGTCCTGGGGGCGCCTCCTGCACGCCCGTGCCCCGTGCCGCGGGAGCCCGCCGGCCGGCCACGTCTCGCGGTCGTGCAGCCAGGGGTGCCCTTCGATGTGGCTTGCTGGCGGGGCGGCGCTGGCCAGGCCCACGGGCCCGTCGGTCCCGGCCGCGTGCGGCTGTCCAGGCACTTCGGCGGTAGTGGCGGGCGGGGAGTTCTGAAGCCTGCGTGGTGCTCACCGGGCAGAAGCGCGTGCACCGGCGCGGCCGACCGCTGCTAGAGTCGCTCGTGAGCGGCGGTTTAAAGCCTAACGCCAGGACCGGGTCTTGTGTTCTCAAATCTGTGTTCGGGGTGACGCGAGGTCTTCTCAGCATTTCACTTGGAAACGGTGCAGACGTCCAGGAACGGCAGTGGGACGCTGCGCTTCGGGGACGCACGACCTTTTGCTCCTTCCGCCCTCGTCACGCGCCTGCGCTGGGCACTGTCCACGCCCGTCAGTCACTTTGGCCTCAGCTTGCTGCGCGCTTGTGCCGAGCCCTTCGGACGGGGCCCCTGGGCAGGCTTGGTGCAGACCGTCTCCCGGCCAGCAGCCTCGGGAGCTCGCGTGCCCTGCGGTGCCGTGCAGCCGCGTGAGCTGTGGTGTCCTTGTCCCTGCGGAGGGTGGTGGGCTGGGCGCTGCCCCGAGCCGCCGGTGCGGTGCCGTGGCTGGGCATCCCTCCTCTGCTCCGCGGTGCCACGTGTGCAGCAGGGCCCTCGCCCTGCCCTTTCGTGGGGCTCCTCCTCTCGGCCTTCCTGCCGTCCCGGGCAGGCTGGTGTCGGCCGTGCCTTCCTGTGTGGCAGCATGCAGCAGCCGCCCCTCCCGCCCGCCCAGAGCCACACGTGGGTGGGTGGAGCCGGCGTGGGCCTCTCCCAGCGGGCCTGAGGCTCCCCCTGCCCCCGAGGCTGCCGCTGCCTGTGGGCGTGAGGGGTGGGGCTGCGGGTCTGTCGTGCTGTGACCCGCGTGGGGCTTCTCGCTGGGGTGCTGCTGCGTCCTCCTGGAGCTCTGGGGTGCGCGATGCCCTAAGGTTACTTCGGTCAGCTTCTGGGGGCACGAGCGGGGAGCTCTTTCGAAGGCTTGGCCACGAAGCCGAGGCGCATAGGCAGCCCTGGGTCAGGCGGGTTGGGCCGTCCCTTCCCTGCCGGCGGCGAGTGGGGTGCCGGAGGAGGAGGCGGGGCGGGCGGGGTGCCCGCTAGCACTGCCCCCACCGCAGACTGCGCTGCGCCTCCCTGGGGCAGCTCCCGCCGCGGGAGAGGAGGAGCCCGGCAGCCTGCAGGCCGCATCTGCTCCCCGCTGGCCCCGGAGCAGAGCGGCTCGGGCTGCTTCCGTGCACACCCGCCGGGGAGGGCGCGGGCAGCGTCACGGCAGCTCTGGGGAGCAGCCGGGCTCTGCCCCCAGTCTCTGACCAGGCGTGATGCGGCGCGTCCTGCCGCAGCCGGCCCGCAGACAGCACGCCGGCGTCACGCCGCCGAGGAGTCAGGCGGAGGCGCTGCTCTCTGGGCAGGCTGGCGGGTCGCGGAATGGGAACTTGAGCACCGGGAAGAGCAAGGGCCGACGGCCGAGGCCCTGCAGGGCGACTTGGGGGAGCGGAGGCGCCCCCAGAGCCCGGGCCCCGCGCGGAGCCGCTCCCTTGTGGCCGTCAGGTCCCACCTGGGCCTGCAGGGGGAGGCCGCACTCCGGCCCCACGGACTGGACCGGCCCCACGGACTGGACTGGCTCCCGACCGGCTGTGGCCACGAGGGGCCCGGCACTCGTGTAGGGCTGGCCGCTGCCCCGGGCCGCGCCTCGAGCCAGAGCCCCGCTCACCCACAGGCGGCAGGTGCATCTAGCACAGCTGCGAGGGTGGCCCCCCTCGAGGCTGGGGACAACCCCTCCCAGTCGCCCTGCCGGACAGACCCTCTGGCGGTCTGTTGGAACGAAAACCCAGCCGGACAGGTGGGCCGGGGCGCCCGCTCTGGGAACTGCTGGGCCTGCCCGCCGGGCTCCCGCGCGGCCGTCGCAGCCCAGAGCAGCCGCTCTGCGGGCAGACGCTTGCCCAGACAAGGCCACGTGAGCAGGGGGCGGCCTCGGGGCGAGGCTGGGTGGGGCTGGACGGTGGTCGGCGCAGACGAGGGTCAGCCGATGCGGCCGGCGACCCGGGGCTGACTGTCCTCTCCGCCGGCCAGCCACGCAGCACGTCTGGGGGACGGGGGACAGATGGGAGAGCGCGTGTTCCTGGAGAGTTGGTTCTAGTTGAACCCCAAACCCAAAGCTGATGCAAGGAAAATAACGCGCATTTGAAAAGAAAGGGCGGGACTGCAGAGCAGCTGGAGAAAGTTTGCGTTTCTATGGAAACCTCTCCTGACACGTCTCCCTGTCTCCCTCGGGCAGCGCAGCCAGCTCCCCAAACGCCAGCCGCAGGCAGCGGGGCCATGCGGGGGCAGGGGGCACCGAGGCGCAGTCCTCCTGCGCTGGAGGGAGGGGTGGGCGGGGAACGCGAGTTGCAGGCCCGCGGAGGAAGCCACGTGGGGCGGTGGTGAGCGGAGCCCGCGGAGCCCGCAGCCCTCGCCCGCAGCCCTCCCCCGCAGCCCTCCCCGCCAGCTGCCCACCCCCTGCTCTTCTGCACCCCCTCCTTTGCTGTTTGAAGAACTTGTTCTCTGCCTGTGCTGCTCCCCCCAGACCCGCCAGCCCCCGCGGGCTGGGCCGAGTCTTCTAAGAGCCGGCCCCGCCACCCACAGCCGTCATCCAGGCCCCGGGACCCCCACCATGTCCCCGGGCCCCCATCTTCACTCCGTGCCCCTCCCTCCCCTCTGCCGGCCACGGTTCTGCTGTCAGTTCTAGGATTTGCTCTGGCCCAGGAGTGCCCCTCCTGCTGTCCACATAGAGCAGGGTCATCCAAGGCGTGTCTCTTCCTTTGATGGTTTCACTGAGCATCATCCCCCAGCTCCACCCATGCTGCTGCGCGTGGCTGGGGTCCATCCCTCTTCGTAGCTGCGTAGTATTCCACTGTGTGAACACACCGGCTCTTAACCCACTGCCCGGCCTTGGGTACTTGGGCTGTTCCCACAACTTGGCCACGCGTGGGGCCGCAAGGGCGTGGGCGGGCAGGCGCCCCCCGTCTGCACTTTGACTCTGGGTGGACGCCTAGAGCGGGGCTGCCGGGTGACACGGCAGATCTGTTTTTGCTGTTTTGAGGACCCTGCGCCCTGGTCTCTGGGGCTGGCCGCCCACGCCCCCAGTGCACAGGGCTCCTGGTCCTCCGCCCTCCCCTCTGCTGACTGGGCCTTCTCAGGCGCGGGGACCCCACCGTGGTTCTGATGGTTTCCGGATGCTGCGTGAGGCTGAGCCCGCCTCACGCCTGCGGGGTCTGCGTGTCCGTGGGGAGGGTCTGTCCGCGCCGCTGCCCGCTGGCGGCTGACCTATCTGCTCCCTGTGTGCTGAGCTGATGCGTTCTCTGCAGGTCGGGCGGGCCCCGGTCAGGACTGTGGCCGCGGTTCCCTCTCCTGCGTGCCGCGGCGCGTGCTCTGAGCTGCCGTCGGCCTGTCCGGCCCAGCGGCTGAGCTTTGCTGTGCTGCCTCGGCCTGCGGCGTCCACTCCCCACGCCGCGGCTGAGACGGCTGACGGGGCCTCGCCCGTGCCTGCCTGTCGTGGCTCCGGCCTCACCGAGTCTCTGGCTGTGCTGAGTCGTCTTCTGGCCCCGCCCCACCCCTCCCCTCCCCGCCTGGCCAGCGTGAGGCCTGCCTTTGGCTGCCGATGCCCAGACGGGCTTTTCCGTGTTTTGCGGGAGCTGAGCGGTGAGCGAGGTTGCGGTAACCAGAATCCCTCTGGGGGGGGGGGGCGTTAGCATTTCAAAGACAAGGATGTTCTGGCAGCCACACCCACCAGCACTGCGGGCTGGGCGTGAGCAGTGAGTGGGCCTGCTCCCTCGCGACCTTCCTTTGCCCTCTAAGCTAACTAACTGCACAGCACATCACTCCTGCAAACATTACTCCGAAAATAAACTGTGATGGAAAAAAATTGAAAGCGCTCCGAATGATCTCATCGGACTTTTAAAATAATTGGGTTAGCGCCGGCGGGCAGAGCAGGGGCCAGCTCAGGGCGACCCCGGCCCCGCGGCCCGGCCCTCAGTCTGGGCTGTCCCCTCTGGGCTGCTGGGCAGACGGGCCGCCAGCACCCCAGGAGCAGGCTGGAGCCCCGGCGGACGGCAGGCTCCAGCTGCCGGTGCCACCTGCCTTCTGTCCACGCGGGTCCATGGCCCTGTCCCTTCTGGGTCCTCAGGCGTGATGCCGGTTTCGCAAGTGTGGATGGCCGGGGAGTCGCCAGCTCCTGGCCCCAGAAGCGCCCTGACGTGTGGCCCTGAGGGCGGCCCCGCCGCTGGGCATTCGCCCCGAGTGCCACTGGGGTGGGGTGCGCCCTGCAGGAGGTGTGCACGGGGGGGTCCCGGTGCCCTGGTCCCCGCTGATGCTCCAGTTTGCGCTTCTTTCTCTCTGACACGGACGGGGGAGGGATCGGCTTGTTCAGAGAACACAAGGACTTCAGCCGGGGCGAGGGGGCCTGCCTCCTGGAGAGCCTGTGGGCACCCCTCCCCCAGCTCGCTCCCACATCGAGGCGCCGGCCAGGCCTGGAGCACGGAGGTCCGACAGCGGCCCTTGCCCCGGCCGGTCGGGTCTGGAGGGCTGGGGGCTCGAGGCTGGCCTATCGCCGGGAGCACACGCGGTGCCCGGCCCGGCCTCGCCGTCCGGAGTGGACGCTGGTGCAAACCAGGCTCAGGCGCCCCGTTCAGGTGCAGGAAACAGCGAGGGGCTGCGGCGTCCCCTGGGCCCCGCGCCTGGGCAGCGGCCCGCCGCCTGCCTCGGTTTCTCTCCCTTGGAGGACGAAGCCGGCATCACAGGAACACGGGGGCCAACCCTCCCCGAGGCCTCGGAGGCGCAGTGCCCTGCGGGGTCAGGTATTATTAGAAGGCGCTTCTCACAGGCAGAGAACATTCGCACCTGCTTCACAGGCCGAGGTGTGGACAGCAACGAGCCTCCACCCCGACAGCCTGGCGGGCCTTCCAGGCCCCTCCTGCCCGCTCTCCCCGCCGCTCGCCCCTCCGCCTCCCTGCGGTTATTTATATTGTCACAGGGCGGGAGGGGGGCCCCGGGACCCCCAAACCTGCCCACTCCAAAGGGTGTGCCATCCGCCGCACGGAGACCAGCTCTGGCGTGCAAGGCCCAGGCCAGATGGAGCCCACCCCCCCCGCCTCCACGTGCCTCTGCCTCATCCCCGTGGCTCCCCCGCGCCCAGGGCCCGGGCGCCAGCCCAGCCGTGGAGCTGGTGCGGGCGCCCCCAGGGTCTGCGCCCCGTGCGCCCCTCCTGGCTCTCCTGCCTCCCGGCCCCTCCCGTTCAGCACCACCCCTTGGCGGGGCTGGGAAGCGGAGCGTCCCGTCCCGGTCCCGGGGACCCCCGCCCCAACATGCCGGCCTCGCCCTGTCCCATGGTGCTGGCACCTCTGGGTGCCGCCCGGCTCCCGGGCCTCTGTGTCGTTCGGGCGCCGCGTCCCGAGTCTGCGGGGCCGGTGGGCTGGCCAGCCGTGCCTTGCTGGCCTTCTGCTCGGACACCTGGGGGAGCCCGGGAGAGTGCCAGGATGGACTCCGGCCTCCCCGCGTAGCCCAGGCCCGCTCTGCTGACCGCCGCGTCTCAGCAGGGACAGCTCGGGCCCCAGCTCGACGTGGCAAGACCGGGGCACCGGGGCTGGATCGTAACAGAATCTTTTTTTTTTTTTAAAGACTTATTTATGCACCAAGAGCTGGGGTACAGGCCAGAGGTGTTGGGGCTGAGAGGATTCACCAGACACAGAGCGGGGAGCAGAACAGGCAGATGGACTGAAGTGCACTGCTGAGGGGAGCAGCGGGCCAGGCAGGAGAGGTCGCTGCGCCCTGTGGGCCCCTCCCTGGCCGGCGGCAGGGGTCGAACTCGCGCTGCAGGGGCTGCGGTTTGCTCCATGGTGCGGTGCTCAACCCGCTGCGCCGCCAGGGAGGGCCTTCAACAGAATCTGACAGGACCCCATTCCGCAAAGATGAGCAAGGAGAACGCTTCCTGTCCTGGAGAGCGACGCGGAGCGGGCGTGGGCCCCACTGTCTGCGAAGTAGAGGCCCGAAGCCTCGCAGGCGGCGGAGCGGGCCGGCAGCGGCCCTGTGGCCTCGGGGGCTGGCACGGCCTCCTAATCGACGGGCTGCTTTGCCTGTTGAATGGCCTTCCCACAGCCGGTGTGTCCTGCTGCGGCCCTCGGGAGGGGCTGGCCGCCCAGGACACCGCGGGCAGGGGCAGCAGGGCCCCAGTGACTCTGGGGCTGTTGGTGTCCAGGGCAGTGCTTGGAGGGCTGCACACCTCGCGTGCCCCCCGACAGCGCTGACCGGCCCTCCAGGCTGCTGCTCTCCCGGGGAGGGCCCCAGCTCTGCCCCCTCTGGCTCTCGGCCCCGGCGGCTGTGCAGTGCACCAGGCGGCTCGGCCGTGTCATCCCACGGGAGGCAGGCCTGCCCACCGTCCACTCCGGCCTGGTGGGCCCGGTGGCGTCCCGTCCTTGGCAGTGCGAGTGCGGTGACTGGCAGGCAGCTGGCGGCTCTGGGACTTGGGCCCTTGCACGTGGACAGGCGGGGAAGCCACCGCCGGGCTGCGGAGAAGGCCCCTGCGTCACGCGAGCTGGAGCTTAGGGTCTGCCCGTGGGGTGCCGCCCACATGGGCGCTGGTGCCCAGAGCTCAGCGCTGGCCGAGGGCCCCCCGATTCTGACTGGCCAGCACCCGGGAGCCCAGCCGAGCTTCTGGTGCCAGCAGCGGCTTGGGACCCTCGCGGTGTACATTAGGGTGAGGGCCGGCCCAGTGCCCCTCCTCGCGGGCTGAGTCTGGGGCTGGATTGAACGTTGCAGGGGGACGAAAGCGCCAGTCTGAGGATGGGGAGGAGAGAAAAAGGAAAGCGGGGCCCCACCCACACCCCGCCTCTGCGCGACATGCGGGCCTCCCCCACACTTGGGGCGCACCGCGGGGGTGTGGGAGGGAGGCCAGCGCCAATCAGCCCCTCCCTGTTCTCTGGGGGGTCCCCCAGCAGTCCCTGGGTGCTGCAGCCAGAGGGCGGAGGCAGGGCCCCCCTCGGCAGACCTGACCTGGGACGAGGCAGAGTCAGCTTCCTGCTCCGGTGGGCGGGCCGGCTCTGCCTCCGGAAGGCTTGACCTGGGCAGCTCTGCGGCGCCCGCCCCAGCAACCCGCACCCGCACCCGCGCGGTGAGTTAGGAAAGTGCCAGAGCGCGTCTTTGGAGTGCCCCCCGCGGAGCTGGGGCAGCAGGGGGGTGCGCCGCGGGGGGCATCTGCGTCCTCGGCTGTGTGTGGGGGAGCCTCGAGGGGGTGCTTCCGGGAGGAAACCATCCTGCTGTGGTTTGAACTACAAGGCAAACAAGCAGCTTTTGGGCGAAACGCGTGAGAAATGACAAATTTGATTATGCAAATTCGGGGATTTGGGCATTTTCCCAAAACGTACAAAGTGAGCTTGTCACTCCGGGGAAAACAACTTGGTAGCGTTCGCCGGCAAGGACGGCGTCCGCACGTGAAGCGGTCTCTGCGCTAGAAGGCCGTGTCTGCCCGCAGCGCTTCGCTGCCCTGGACCCCGTCCCTGGGGGCCGGGGCGTGGCGGGCGCTCCGTGCTGTGGGGTGACGGGCGCGCAGGCGCGTGCGGTCAGCGGGGTGACACTGCGCACACACGCCTGCGGGTCCCGGGGCCAGCGCCCGCGAGAGGCCAGCTGGCTGATGGGTTCGACGTCCCGGAGGGCAGGGCTGGGCCAACCAGCTTTCGAGTCTCCCACTGCAGCGACCACGAGCAGGCCCCACCTGGCGCACTTTAGCGCAGCACCGACGTAAATGCCGTGGCCACCTTGAAAACGGCACTAGCGCGCCCCGTTTGCAAGAATGTATGTTTGTGGGAAGCGGTGTTCTTCAACCAAAATAACACGTCACCGCAAATACAAGATCACAGCTGTTGTAATTAAGCCAAACATTAAAAAGAGATTTGCAGAAATGTGAAACACTGCCACATTCACTGAACACTTGTTTTAGCTTTAGACATTGATTTTTAAAAATACATTTTGTGCTAAGATCCTAGTATAATTTTAAATAAATGACTCTTTTGTGTTTTAATTCCTGGGATGGTTAATTCCTACTCTGATGAGAAAGCCCGGCAAGGGTACGGGACCGGGAGCCGCAGGCCGGCAGGAGCAGGGCCCGGCTATGCCTGCGCCCGGGGTGGGGGCGGCGGCGGGCGGCCGGGTGGCTGGCGGGGCGTGGTGGCCGGCTCCGGTGGAGCCTCTGGGGTGCGGTGCAGACTTGGTGTTCCACACGAAGGGGCTGGCGTGGGGGCCCTGAAAAGGCCCTGTCTCCAAACCCAGACTCTCCAGAAATGAGCCCTCTGGGTGTGGGGCAGACCCCGTGGGGAAGACTGTCTGCCTCGCCGGCAACGGCAGACGCAGGGCGGGGGCCAGCGGGGTGGACAGCAGCCTGACACCCGAGGACTGGCAGCCTCAGCACGTCACCTGCAGGTCGGTGGGCCCTGAGCTTGGCGAGGGCACACCTGCAGGGCACGAGAAGCCTCCGCGGCCTGACACGCGGAAGGGCCGCCGCTGAGGCCAGTCCTCTGCGTGGCCAGAGCCCGGTGTCCAGAGAGGGGTCTGGGCCCGGGAGAGCCGCGGCGCCGGCCGGGCCATCGAACCGCCTGGCACTCACCTCACATTCTCCTGCCTTTAATGGCACGCACACAGATTTTATGGGCCTCTATTTCATCCTCGTAACTCTTTTGTTGCCATGGAAATCAGCTTCAGTTTTCCCCCATTCTGGCAATTGTGTTTTTATGGCCTCCTGCTTCCAGAGAGATAAGCTGCCTCATATTTATTTCACGTGGATGCAGGTTGACCTCGCTCAGACACAGCAGCCTCCCCTTCCAGACGCGGCGTTATTTATCGGCCTGATGCCACTTTGATTTCTGCGCAAGACTGTGGCCATCCGACATCCCCAGCCGGGCCTCTGCGTCCGGGCGGGGGGCTCGGGGCTGCCCCGCTGCGGCTGCGCCTGGGGGTGCGGCGAGGCGCAGGAGGCTGAGCAGGCCGGTCTGCGACCCTTCAGCCTGGGCAGGTGGGTAGGGCTGGAGACGCCGGGGCCAAGTGAGGAAGAGGCCCCCACCCCCGGCCGCGCTGGCCCTTGGCGTCCAGTCTGTCAGGTGGATGGCTCGCGTGTCGCCGGGGTCACCCCCAGGTCTAGCCTGAGTAGAGCCCTTTTCCCGGCACCCCTCTTTCACGGTTCGCGGCTCTGCGAGCAGGGTCACGGGCCGTGCCTGGAGCTGCAGCCCCTGGACAAGAGCACAGTGGCCGTGCTCCTGTCCAGTGAGGTCAAAGCATAAGGCGAGAAGGGCAGAAACCACAGCCAGGCGGTGGGCGAGGCTGTCTCCCCTGGGCGGGGCTTCCCTTCCCCTGGGCGGGGCTTCCCTTCCCCTGGGCGGGGCTTCCCTTCCCCTGGGCGGGGCTTCCCTTCCCCTGGGCGGGGCTTCCCTTCCCCTGGGCGGGGCCTCTTCTCCCCTGGGCGGGGCTTCCCTTCCCCTGGGCAGGGCCTCTTCTCCCCTGGGCGGGGCTTCCCTTCCCCTGGGCGGGGCCTCCTCTCTGGGCGGGGCCTCCCCGGGCGGGGCCGCGCGCCCGCAGACCATGCCTGTGTATATGCTCGTGTGTTGCTGTGGGTTTGCGTGGGCGGGTAGCGTGGAAGGAGCCCGGGCAGCCGCCTCGAGGGTGTTGGGGTGGCTCCTGGAGTCTGGACGGGCGCGGAGCTGGTGGCGGCAGGGGCGCGGGCCGCCGAGCAGCGAGCGTGCGGCTGGCGCAGGTGCCCACGGCCTGGCCCGAGCGCGGGTCAGCTGTGCGCCCGCTGCTGGCCCTGACCACGCCCGCCTACGTGGGGCCCGCGAGCCCGGCGGGCGCCGCATCCAGGCCGGCCGGCCGCGGGAGGAAGCTTGCACGGGTGGCCGGGCTGCTGCCGTCGGGCCTCTGGGGGGAGACAGGCTTCTGTGTCCAGGCCGGCGCGCCGTCCTCCTCTCTGGTGGCAGCTTCATGGGCAGTTACTTGGTGACCCACGGAGGGCGCTGGGCGAGCTTTGAGGCGCGCGGGACGGCCAGCATGGCATGCGGCCGTGCAGTGTCAGCCGGTGCTGGGGGACGAGGCGCGCGGGCGTGGGGGGTGTTCCACAGGGGGCTCGGGGAGCGGCCCTCGGACCGTCGAGGTGCTTAGTGCCGCGTCCGAATGACCCAGAGGGCAGAGGGATGGACAGAGGCGTCCCGTCCACTCAGGGCAAAGCTCCCTCGTCCTGAGCAGAGGGAAGTGCCCGAGGGGCAGCCGCGGGGGCAGCCGCCAGGGTGCTGGGACAGAGGCTGGTGAAGGGCCTGCCGCTGGCTGACCACGCGCTTCCGTTGGGCGCAGAGTGGCCTTCGCCCACCCCCCCCAGCCTGGGGCCCTGTCTCTGCCCCTGGAGGGACCGCGCAGCCCAATGCCCACTCCCTCTGGGCGGCGGCCGGCTCCGCGGGGGCCGGGGGCGCCGGCTCTCACCTCTGACTCGGGTCCCGGGGTCTGCCCCGGCATCTGCCCAGCGTGGGGACGTGTGTTTCCCAGGGCCCCGCCGCATGCCGGCAGCAGACCCCTGCGGGCTGCGTTGTTGCCGCCGGTCACCGCGGCTGCCGTCAGTTGTGCTTTCTTCATGTCGTCACGCCGGTGGGACGTGAATAGGTCGCTGCACGGGTGTCCAGGGAGGGCCCCGCCGCTGGCCTGTGCTCACCGGCCACCCTCCGCGTCCAGTCGCCCTCCGCCCCCTGATCCGCCGGCGGCCTTCGGAGCGTGGCGCCACCAGCGACTCGGCGACTTGTCCTGTCTGCGCTTTCGCTGCAGCGTAGGCAGCAGGGTGCCCTGCGGCTGCGGCTCTTCGGGGCCCTGACCCACCAGGTTCAGGACTCGTCTCCCTGCTGGGTCTGATGAACCCCCAGGTCCGACAGCGCTGCGCTCGCCCGTCCAAATGCGGAGCCGGTCGGTGCCGCTGCAGACTCGCGGCGGGTCGGCCCGTCGCCGCTGCCTGATGCTTCTGCTGAGGTCGGCAGTCTCCGCGGCGGGAGGCGGGAGAGGCTCCGGGGCTTCTGTCGCCACCGTCCAGCTGAGCCCCGGCCTGAGGACAGCGAGCCTGGGCGCCTCCACAGCCTTAGCTCTGCTCCGGGAGGGACGTGCGTTCTCGGGGTGCGCGAGGGATGGGCCTGCCCGCAGGTGCGAGCCCGGGGCGCCCGGGGCTGGGTCTGAGCTTTGCACTCGACCCCACGAGGCTGGGCTTGGAGGCCGTGCGGGGTCGCTGCGGTGCCAGGTCCTTGTCCGAGGCCACACACTCAGGGGCTGGCGCATGGGGGCCGGAGTGTCCCGGCCCGTGGCCTGGGTGCTGGTGCTGTGTGACGCACCCTCCTCCCTTCCGGCCTCCGCAGCCCCCCGCCCCCCACTGGCTGGGCTGGCCGGCCCGGGGCGCCCTCCCTTGGAGGGCGAGGGGTGTGAGTTGTCTGCTTTATTGCTTTTTAGTCCAGTTTTGACTTGCTCATCGCTGAGATAAGGTGCTGGAAACTCAGTCTAGTATTACGCGGGGCACTGGGAACTTCGAAATGTGCGAGGAGGGTGAGCCCGGCGTCTAGCTCCAGCGCCCAGAGCTGGCGGGTGCATGCGCACGGCTGTGTCTGCGGCAGGAGCGAGTCGGACAGCGAGGCGCGCCCCCGGCTGCAGCCGGACCCCAGACCGCTCTCTGCGCGCGCCGTCACCCCCACTCTCCCGGGCACGGACACAGACCCCGCAGAGCAGGTGGAGCGCGGGCTGTTCTCTGAGGCCCAGACCTCTAGGCCCTGCAGCTTACACACGTGTGCACATGCGCACAACACACCTGCACTCAACATCACACACAGATGCACACTTGCACACATGAATGCACACACATACACATAGACATATGCTCTCCCACGTGCATGCAGTCACGTGCAGATGCACACACATGCTCGTGTGCACACACAAGTGCACATGTGCACACACTCGTGCTCTCACATGCATGCAGGCACATGCAGGCACACGCAGTGCTCACATGCACACATGAACGCACTATTGTACACACTCGTGCTCATGTGTGCAGATGTGTGCACATGTGTATGCATGTACGCACGTTTGTGCTTTCACATACATGCAGACGTGCAGGCAATGCACATGCTCGAGTGCACACATGAACACATGCATACACGCTTGTGGCCTCACGTGTGTGCAGGCACGTGTGACCACGTGCACACTCACATGCACACACATGAAGGCATGTGTGTACTTATGTTCTCACATGCATGCAGGCATTTGTGGGCACGTGCACACTCGCATGCACACAGGGACGCACACATGGACATACTCCTGCTCTCCCATGCATGGAGACACATGCAGGCATGTGCACACACTTGCGTGCACGCACACGTACGCACACATGTACATGCTCGTGCTCTCCCATGCATGCAGGCACGTCCACACACTCGCGCACATGGACACACACTCATGCCCCACACATGCAAGCTCACACACACGTAGACACACCTCTGCTCCCTGCAGGCCACTGCTGACGGTGCAGCCCGGGTCCGCCATGTCCCCAGGAGCGGAGGGAGGCCCTGCAGGACTTGGCCGCGGGGCTGGGCAGGGCTGCTGCTTTCCTCCCCGCTCCCAGCTGCATGCAGCGCCGGCTTCCCCTCGTGCCCGCGGGCAGCTTCCTCACCCCGGAGGTGGAATGGCTCAGTGGGGAGGGGCCCTGGAGTGTCGGCCTGGAAGGGAGAGGCCGGGAGGACGCTGTGGCTGCCCCGGCCCATCCGCAGTGCCCGTGGACGCCGAGGGCCTGGCCTGGGTCCCAGAGCTGTCTGGCCCAGCGTCCAGTGCTGTCCCCTGGCCTGCCCCAGCGCCCCACCTGCTGCCACCACCCAGGCCCCCCAGGGAGGCCGGCGCCATCTCAGATGAGCGGCCTCTCCCTCAGGACCCTGGACATGGTGGGCCCTGGGGGTGAGGACCGTGGCCACTGCGGCCTCAGAGACTGCCGTTCCCGTCCGTGCTGCCCGAGCTGAGCAGCCCTGCCCTGTGCCCGTCAGGAGGGCCGCGGCGGTGACGTCCTCCTGGGCACTGTCCTTCCGGCCGCAGTGCCCCTCGCGCGGCTGGGTATGTGGCCTGCATGCGTCTGTCCATCCGGGCCACTCTCCCACTGTCCTGGTCTGCTCCTGGCCGCTCCGTGAGCCCCGTGCGGGGCCAGGGCCCGGGCTGAGAGGCCCTGCTGTGGGGACTCGCCGGGCAGGGCGGGGCTCAGGAGGGGAGCCCAGTTCTGAAACAACGTGCGTGTTAACTTGGGGACGCAGAAGTCATCGGCTTTGGAAACCAGACCTGCTGCAGGAGCCCACGCACGGGGCTCGGGCCTTTGTGCCGGCCCCGTGCCCGCCGGGGGCAGTCCTTGGCAGGCAGCAGGAAGTCGGGACAGCGCTGAAAGCAGAGACGGCTCGCGGGCTGCCTTTGTCTCCAGCAGCAGCGGTAATTGCTACTTCCAGACTGTTCCTTTCTGCCCCAGCTGTCAAGCTCTGCACCTACTTAAAGAAAAACCCACAATGGCCAGCTTGTGCTCGTTTTTTCAGTGACAAAGCGCCAGCTTAAGAGCATCCAGGGAACGCCCAGGTGTTCTGCCCCTGGGCCCTGCCCCTGGCCTCACCGCCCCCATTTCCTGCACTCTAGCTTCACCACCAAGCTGAGCCCCTCTAAACCCCTGTCTGAGCCCCCCAGACAGAGCAGACCCAGAGCTCAGGCTGATTTCAGATCCACGGTCTGTCTTATAACTAGCTGTTTACCATGTTTTTCCCTCGTCTTTTTTTTTTTTTTTGCATAGATGAACTGGGGTGCAGACCAGAGGTACAGGGGCGAGAGGACTCCCCAGAGACAGAGTGGGGAGCAGAACAGGCAGATCCACTGAAACACACTGCTGAGGGGAGCAGCGGGGAGGCAGGAGAGGTCTGCTGCGCCCTGAGGGTCCCCGTCCCAGCCGGGGATCGAGCTCATGCTGCTGTGGCTGCGGGTGCCTCATAGTGCAGCGCTCAGCCCCTTGCACCGCCAGGGAGGCCCCAAGAAGGGGCTCTTCGCACCCAGGAGATGATCTGTCCCCAGAGCGGGTCCACCCGGCACGTGGCATTGATGTCATTTTGCACTCAGTGATTTGGGGGGCGGGTTGTTGGGGTCACTCGGGGAAGGTCCCCCAGAGCTCCCGGCCCAGCGGCACCGGCGAGTCCCGGCGGGTTTCTCCCAGGCAGAGACGCTGGCTGTGTCGAAGGGCAGGTTTACGGGGGAGGGCAGGAAGGCGAGGGACACCGCGCAGCACGGGCGGCAGGAAGCGCTGCCTTAGGTGCCCCACCCTCTGCCGGTCGGGGCCTCTGCGGCGGGCGGCCGAGGCTTCGGGGCCGTCTCCTGTCTACCTTCGGGCCTGGGCTGACGCCCTCGGGTCTGGGCCTGGGCGCCCAGCGGCTGCTCCTGGCTGCGTCCACCTCCTGGGCCCCAGCCCGGGTGAGCGGGGCTCCTCTCCTCCGCCGGCCTCACCTGGACCCTTCCCCGGCGCAGCTTCGGCGCCGACGCCCACTGCTCTGTGCTGGCCGCTGCGTCCGAGGACCGCCCTCCCGCTGCCCCCGGTCTGCTGTGACCTCCCGTCCGTCTCCAAGTGGCCCCTCTCAGCGTGTGGCTTTGGATCAGACCCCTGCAGACAGCGGAGCTGGCCACAGCCCGCACGTCTGCCTGCAGCCTGCATCCTCAGCCGAGCGGGCGGCCACGGCCCCTACCGCTGCTCTTGGCGCGTCCGCACCCGCCGCTCGCTGACCATGTTCTGCCGTCTTCGTCCCCGGCCCGTAACCACTCACATCCTCGTGAGGAGGCCTTCCGTACGACTGCTGCGACGTCCACGCTGTCACCGCAGCTACGTGCACGCGCCTCCCCTCACGGGGTCTGGGGGGCTCGCTGCTGAGGTCGGCGAACTGGTCCGAGCGAGCCCCTGACCCGTGCCGGCTGCTCCGCCCACCCCACGGCACTGTCCAGCGTCCCCGCGTGGGGTCAGCTCCGCAGCGGCTTTCACACTCTGCTCTCTGCGGTCGCTTGAAATGTGCCGGCGTCGCCTGAAGCAGACACAGAGAAGCCAGCGGCAAAGCCGATCCGGGAGCGGCCGTCCCCGCCAGGGTCCTCTGCACCACCCGCGCTGTGGCTGCGGTGTCCCCTGCTCCGGGCCTGCTGGGCCCGCTGTGGCATCCACGCGCTCGGTCCCGAGCAGCCGCGGTCCTGCACCAGCGAGGCGCCCCACCTTCCATGCGTCTGCGGCCGGCCTCTCCGGCCCGCCCTCCGGCCCAGCTCCTGGAAGACACAGTGCTGGCCTGACCGTGGCCAGAGGACAGTGGACTTCAGCAGGTGCTGGGAACATCTGGAAGACGAGGGAGAATCGACGTGGAACTGGGCTTGCATTCAGGCTGCAGAGGAGGGGTGTCGACGGCGGAGGTGAGGCCCACGGGTGGGCGGCTGCAGCCCGTGACGCGGCTCTGCGCTGGGCCCGCCGGCAGACCCAGGCCGCTGGCCTGACTGGACCAGAGCCCGGTGGAGTGCGGCCCTCCTGTTGGCCCTCACTCCGGACCCTCCACTCTTCGAGGCCAGTTCTGCATGGTTGGCGCCTGCACCCCCGAACCTAACTCTGCACCTCTCCCCGCAGCGCCACATCTAGTAGACTTCAGGTTTTACGCCTCACCAGTAAGAAGCGACCCTAGGGGAGACAGTTCTTCGAAGTCGTTCACACGTCGGTATAGATTAGTTCTGTTAAAGGAGTGCTCTGCGTGGGGGACACAGAGGAAGTGTGAAGACGGCAAGAGAGGAGACAGGAGACAGAGTCGCGGGGCCAGCCCGCAGCGCCCTCGGGGCGGCCCCGGCCAGAATGGCGTCGGTGTCGGGCAAGAGAGCGAAGCGCGAGGGGCCCGGTGCCACTGAGCCATGGCTGGCGCGGCCGCGGCTTTCATCTGGGACTGGGATGAAGGCAGCACTCGGCCAGGAGAGCCGCAGCCCCTTGCAGAGGCCGTAGGTTGAAAAGGAGGAGAAAACTGAAAAGCTCTGGCTTTGAACAGCTCGCGTCTCCGGAAGCCACGTTCGCTGTGATCTGCCAGCGGGCTCAGCCTGGTCGCCTCGAAACTTGGGGTTTTGCAGAAATGCCGAGCACAGAGAACTGATGAAAGGCGCTGGCGGGCCGCGGGGGTCCCCCGCCGCCGGCCAGGCCTGCTCCCCAGCAGGGGCGTGTGCGGTGGGCCCCGCCCCTCCCTTGATGAAGGCGCACTCCCGGCTCTCCGGCCGACCCCTGCCTTCTGGAGCAGACTCGACCGGCGCAGCCCAGGGAGGCTCGGTGGAGGGCTCACAGCCGCGGAACACAGATGCTCGGCCACCTTGCGGCTGCCGGCCCCGCGGCACCTCCCGCCGGCGTCGCTGGCCCCGCGGGCGGTGGCGTGGAGCGCGCGGCGTGGCCCGGCGGCCGTGAGCCTCGGACAGCGCCGGCGCCTCGGACTCCGGTTCTCTCGCAGACCCTGCCCCTCCCGGGGCTCGTCTGCGTTGCCGTGTCCACGGGATGGCAGGGCGGGGCCGGAGCTCGCCAGACCGCAGCGCAGGCGGGCAGCGGCCCGGGCCCAGAGGACGCGGCCGGAGGGACGGGGCCAGGCGCACCTGCCCTTCGGGGACGCCGCGCGGGGAAGACAGACTGCCGGGCGGGAGGCCGCGGGCTCGCAAGGCGCCCAGGTGGACGCCGCCGCCTCACGGTGCGTGAACCCCGTCTCCCCCCCCCGCCCCCCGCCACCTGCCCGGTGCGTGGTCGCCAGGCCCGCGGCTGCCCGGACAGTGGGAGCCAGGCGTGCCCGGCCTGGCGGTGGGGGTCCCCAAGGGAGCGGGTCCCGAGGGGCCAGCGCTGGCGGTCTCTGGGGGGAGGGCCGGGCGCTGCGTCTGGGCGGGCCGGCTGCACGGGCCGGGTGGGCTGGGGGCTGGGAGGGCGGGGCGGGGAGGATGTGTGGGCGCGGGGCTGCCCGGCGGGCCTCTGACGCAGAGCAGCCGCCGGTGCCCGCCTGCGGCCTGGCGCGCGTCTCGGTGGGGCGCGGTCACTTGGCAATGTCACCCTGTCCTCAGTTCGCGTTTTCTTTGCACTTTGGAAGCACGGCCGCCGGCGGGCTCTGGGCCGGGCGGCTGAGCCCTTCGCCTCTCGGGCCGCAGCTTCGGCCACGGTGGCCCGGCCGGGCGCTTGCACCCGCGGGCCTCGGGGCCGCACCTGGCGTCGCGGTGCCCCCTTCCCTCGCCTCCCCGTCGTCGCTCTGCGCCCAGCCCCGTCTCAGCCTCGAGGCCGCTCCGCACACGGCCCCCGCGCCCAGCGCACCCTCCCGGCCCCCAGGCCTGTCCTCGCGGGCCGGGGCCTGCTGCCCGCTCCGCCTGGCATCCCCCTGCGGCCAGGCGCTTCTGCCGGCCCTGGCGACAGCTGTCCGGCCGAGTGCTCCGAAGGGGCGGCCTCGAACTGCTCTTCTGCATGCACCGAACTTCCCGGTGTCTCCTGGGTCCTGGCCTGTCTCCCGGGGCCCGACGAGCCAGCAGCGTCCTGGCGGGTCTGGCCGCTGTCCCCAAGCCGGCGCCGGTCAGCGCGGCGAGGAAGCACCACCGGCCTTCGGGGCGGCGCCGGCCGGCCAGGAGCAGGAACCATGCCCGCTCTCGGTGCCTGGGGCTGCGAGAACGGGGTGCCCGGCGGGGCAGGCACCCTGCGTTTGGCCTCTACAGCCGCACGGGCACCGCTGGCCTGGTCTGGGGCCGGCGCCACCCCGTGGCCGGGGACGCTGCTGAGGGAAGCCCCCAGAGGGAGGAGGCCCCGCGGTGCAGGGCAGGAGGGGAGCAGAGAGACTCAGACTCAGCAGGGGCGGGGCCCGGTGCTGGCCCGCAGGGAGGGGCAGCTGGGAGGTGGCCAAGCCGGGCGATGCCCACGGGGCTCGGCACGGCGCAGTGACCGCCTCTGCTCCGGGTGCCGTGGCTGGCCTGGCCCGAGGGCCTGGGAGGCCGGTGCCCGCCTCCCTCCCGCAACAGGGGTGCAGGAGGCCGTGCTTCGGGCTCCCCCTCGTTCGCCGACCCCGCCCTGCCTCCCTCCCTTTGAGGCCGAGGCGACAGCCCGAGCGCTGTGTGTGGCCCCGGGTGCAATCGCACTTCCGCACCCCACCTGCCGCCACGCCCGGCCCCGCCCACAGTGCTGTCCCTCCGCGGGGCCCGCCCCAGCCCCGGCGCCAGTCAGGTCCTCGGGCTTTTGCTGTGTTTCCTTGCAGCCTGGCTTGGCTCTGTGTGAGCGGCGCCCCCGGTCCGCCCTCTCCCTCTGACCGCGCTCGGCTCCCCCTCAGCGCCACCTGCGCCATCACAGACGGCGTCACTTTATACAGCTGCGTCGCGCTCCACTTGTGCGTCCACGCGGCCTCCCAGCCCCGCCTGCCCTGCGCGCTGAGGTGCCCCGGCACGTGGCTGCTGCCCTCAGTGCGGTGGACACGGGCCTGCAGGTGCGCCTTTGAGCGAGCGGTCCAGCATCGTCAGGTGGACGCCCAGCGGGGCTGCTGGGCCACCGGGCACGTCTGGCCTCGTATTTTGAGATGCCTCCACGCGGCTCTCCGGGGACTGTGTCTCTGGCTATGGCCTGACAGTCGGGGAGGAAGCCCCGCTGACCCGCTGAGCCGCGTCCGCCTCTGCCTGCAGTGAGGGTTGCACATTCTTCAGACGCAGCTCCCCTAGGGAAAACTAGATATACCGGATAAAAAATATCTGCCAGGCGCCTCACGCCCTGTGAAGCTGTGGGGTAAGAGGATGCCGGGGAGAGACCAGCAGAACGTCCCGTCTCAGAGGTCCAGAGGCCCGCGGGCTCATCGTGGGGGAGCCCGGCCGTTCAAGCAGAGACGGAGCCCGGACGCTGGCCCCGGGCAGCAGGCACCGACGGGTAGGTTCAGCCACGAGCCGGCGGCCAGGCCCTGGGTGCGAAGGGAAGGCCAGCTCGCGCGCCTGCGAGGGAAGACTGCGGCGTGCCGCCGGGCCCCCGGGGCGCTGCCTCTGTGCCTTTGGCGCTCTGCTGCCCGGTGGGTCTGGCTCTTGAGTCTTTCCCGTTCTTTCCTTTTCGGAGCAAGCGCAGCTTGGACACCCGTGCCTCAGGCTGAGGCTTCTCCGGTTCTCCTCCTCCTCTCTGACATCCGACCAGCTGCTCCGGCCCGTTAGGCGCCACCTGCACACAGACCCCTCCCCTGCCGGATCTGGCGGACCCGCCTCTGGCTCCCAGGCTGGGGTGCCGCCCTCGCCCTGACTGCACTTGGGGGTGCGCCTGCGCCTGGGCCGCCCCGTCCCCCACCGCTTGCCGCTGCCGCGTTTCCAGAATGCTGACCAGCCGCGCTGACGTCCTCGCTTCGGCCTCCCCTCGCGCCGGGTCCCGACAGACGCATCTCCGAGGAGCTGGGAGAACGCGGGGACGTCCACGGGGACACGAGCTGGGGCTTGCGTCCTCAGCGCCGCGGCGGCTCCAGCCCTGCGGCGCTCCCCAGCCGCCCGCTCAAGGGGCCGCCGCCCGTCTGGCGCCCCGCTGCCTGGCGTTCCTGGTCCCGGCTGTCCCCAGCGGCCCGTGAAGAGCCAGCCCCGGCGGCCCTGACCGCCGCCAAGCTGTGATCCCGCCCTCACGCCGGCGGCCTCTGCCCGGGCTGCCCCTGACGCCCCCGAGGCCCCGACGGCCGCCCCCTCCACCCGCGGGCCGAGCCGGGCGCTGGGGAGCCGCGGCCCGGACTGCGCCCCCTGGAGCGCACAGCGCACGCTGGGTGCTGAGGGGGCGCCGGGCGGGGCGGGGCGGGGGCTGCGTCTCCCTCTGCGGCGTCCTACCCGCGCACCGGCCAGCCAGGCGGGCTCGGGCAGCATGGGGGCCTGTGCGGACAGGGGCTGGGGAAGCGGAGCCGCTCGGGCTGCGGCGGCGGCTGCGCGGCCCCAGACGGTGCCCCGGGGCCGGAGGTCCCTGCCAGAGGCTGGTCGTGGAGGACGTGGTGCCCGCAGGCTGGGCCGGCCGCCAGCCCGGCAGCGACAGGCCCCGGCCGCCGGAGGTGCGGGACAGCGGCTGTGTCGGCTGCTGCTGGCCGGGCCGAGCCTGACGGCACCGTGGCAGGCGGGGGGCAGCGGGGCAGGCCCCGGCGTGTCTGTGCTGGCCGGCAGGCGCGGGGGCCAGGGTGCTGACCACAGAGGCCTGCTGAGCCCCGCGGCTCTTCCCTGCGCTGCGCGGCCTGGGCCCTGGAGCCGCTGGCGGCTGGTGGGCCACCGAGACGGGACACAGCGAGCTCCCGGCAGGAGCAGCTCTTCAGAAACAGGCAGACCTGGCCCAAGCGAAACCCCAAGCGCCAGGTCTAGACATAGGCTTTGATGGGAACGCGAGGATGTGCCGGGCCGGCGGCCGGGGAGGGCCGGGCCGGCGCCGGGGCAGAGAAGCCGGCCCGGAGGCGGTGCTCTGCTGCTGCGCGGAGCGGGAGCGGGCTGGCTGCGGCAGCGGAGCGCAGCATTTTAGACAGAGAAGTCCTGCAAAGGCCGCGGGGCGGGCGGGCCGCAGAACACGCCGGGCCTCGGCACCTGCTGGTGGGGCCGCAGGGAAGGGGCAGGGCCAGGGCGAAGCCCCAGCCACGCTCGGCCGCCAGCCTCCGCCCCCGGTCCCGGGTCCCGCCGCGGCGCGGCCCTCACAGCTCCCCGCTCGGCCGCCTCCCGTGCCCCCACCCGCCTGCAAGCCCTCCAGCAGGAGCCTTCGCCCGTGGGAGACTCGCCGGGCAGGTGCTGAGCTTGTGGCGCAGCGGCACAGGCTGAAGAGGCGGCGCTCGGCCGCCCGTGCTGCCGGTGTGAGCCCGGCCGGGCCTGCCGGGGCGCAGGGGCCGAGCGCCGCGCTGTGAAGCACCCGCAGCCCAGCAGCGCGAGCTCGATGCCGGCCAGGGAGGGGCCGCAGGGCGCAGCAGACGCTCCTGCCCCCGCTGCCCCCTCGGCACTGGGCTTTAGTGTGTCCGCCTGCTCTGCTCCCCGCTCTGCCTCTGGGGAGTCCTCTCACCTGCGCCTCTCACCTGCGCCCAGCTCTTGTGCGCATCAGCAAATCTTAAAACCCTGACCTCGTGAGGTGTTGGGGTTGCGGCAGGCGCGGGCCGGTGCCGCCTGGGCCAGGCTGCTGTAGGCAGGTGAGGTGGGCGGTAACCTGCTGCTGCCTCCTCATTCTGCAGACTTTTTGCTCGCTGTATCTTAAAATCTCTGTCATCTACTGCCTTTACCGCCGGTAATTTCACAGCCAAGTGCTTAAAGGCTAGAAGACACGTCCTGAGTTGTGGCCCCGGTAAGATCTGCCCAGCTGTAGATTGCTGTTTTTAGCTGCAGAAGCATGGAGGCTGGACGTGTCAGCGCCACCCGCACCCCAGCCTGTTCCTCTGCTGCTGTTTTCCAGGCGCCTGGAGCCTGCGGCCAGTCTGCCTGGCGCGGCGGTGGGCGCGGTGCGGCTCGGTGTGTGCTGTGATGGCTGCTTCCTCCGGGGCCGACCCCGCCCCGCGCAGCTGTCCCCGCGGTCCCCGCCCCGCCGCCTCATTGCTTGCTGCGGAAGCCGCCTCTGTATCGCGAGGCCCTCTGCTTGCGCTTGGCAACCACAGCTCCGGAGTCAGGCCGGGCCTGACGGCGCCCCAGCCCCCGCGCCGGGGCAGGGCCAGCCCACGTGCGCACCGCGGTGCTCTCAGCCGAGCCCTGACTTCTCCCCGTGATGTGGTCCGCGTCTAGGGCTGGACGCGTTGAAGCAGTGACGCTTAGGGGCGCTGGCGCCGTGCCGGCAACACAGCAGGCGCAGGTAGCAGCTGGGCGTGGGCAGCGCTGGGCGTCGCGGTGAGACTCAGGGCCGCGGCACACCCAGAGGCGCTTGGCCTCCGAGACGGGCGCCGGGCGCTCACGGGGAGGCCGCGTGTCTGGCCAGGTGTCCTCCGGCCCGCGTGGCCGCAACGCTGCTGACGGTGAGGCGGCCTGCGGCCGAGCTCCTCGAGAGCACGTGCCGCTGTGCATGTTGCGTGGACGCGCCAGCCTCACAGGCTGCGCGGCTGCGGAAGAGCAGGGCGTCCTGCGCTGGGCACTGCCCAGGCCCGCTGCCGGCCACGCGCGGCTGCTGTGGGGCGGGGAGGGCTCCCAGCCGCGCACGGCGCCGGCTCCCTCTTGTGAGCGCAGTCAGCGTGCAGCACAGACGAGGGAGAGGATAACGTTTCCAGGCCAGGCGCTCGACGTTACCCCCCATGGGTGACGTCCAGCCACATGGGGCTGGCCCAGCGCAGGCCCCTGGCCCCAGCCGAGCCCCGAGGTCCGGGCAGAGTGTGATGCTCGACGCGCAGGCACTCAGAAGCAGGGAGCCGGCGCCGTGCGCGGCTGGGAGCCCTCCCGGTCCCAGCACGGCAGCCGCGCGTGGCCGGCAGCGGGCCTGGGCAGTGCCCAGCGCAGGACGCCCTGCTCTTCCGCAGCCGCGGCCCCGATGGCGTTGCCGAGAACCGAGGGTGCGACTCCCCTGTGCTCTCCTGCGCGCGTTACCGGGCACGACCGAGGACCAACAAACGAGCTTCGTTGAGAAAGGCTTGCCGGCGTCGCCTGGAGGAGACAGAGTTCGCCATGTCCCGGTGGTGGGGACCGGCAGGCGGACGCCCCGGCTCACCTGACCGACGGCTCCCGGTTCCTGGTGCTTCACCCAACCCCCGCCCGGCTCCTGCCCCCCCTTGGCCTGGGGGCCGGGCCAGCCTCGGGCTTCGGGAAGTGGCCCAAGCCCAGCACCTGCCCCGAGGCGAGGGGACGAGGGCTGGTCTCTGCCCTGTTGGCGCTGGAGAGTCGTCGCCCATCCTGAACCTCTCGGGAGGAAGCTTCCTGGAGGAGGGAAGTGAGATGGAAGATGGGGCGTGCGTGAGAGGGGCTTGGGGAGGAGGAGGAGTTTAATTATACTTCCCGGTGCCAGTTTGGAGCTGGGACAGCACACTGCTGATTTTCTCTTCTGGCCCACTTTGTGGCTGGTGTTCAGCATCGGCAAACCTAGCGATTTCTGGGTTTAATTGCCAGTGCGGCGAGGAACAGGCCGTCCAGCTTGCCTCCAGGGGAGAACTGAGTAGGCCGATTGCTCGCTGACAGTGGTTAAATTTAGGACTTTCAATGAGACTATGGAGAAAGATAAGAGTGGACTGGGCAGCTCAGAAAGACGTGGGGGCCGTGGGGGCCTGGTCAGTGGTGTGCGCCGAGACAGAGCGTCAGAGACGGGCTCGCGTCCGAGTCGGCTCCTTACCACACCGGACCTGCAAAGAGCGCCAGGTCCCCCGGCCTGGCCTAACGCCTGGCGTGGCCCCGACTGGCCTCAGAACGGGCTCGTGCAGCTCCTGGGTCCCTGCGCGGTCCGGGGCGGTGGTCTCTAGAGCAACACGAGGCGCGTGCTCCACACGGAAGGGCCGGCTCTGGCCTCGGGAGCCGCGACAGCCTGAGCTCTGGGGAGCACGCTGGCCCACGCTGCTCCGAGGGTGGAGGAGCGCCATGGCGTTCCGCCTGCCCGGCGGCAACCCCCTTCCCCGCGTATGGGGCGCCGAGCCAGCCGCGGGGACAGCAGTGACAGTGCGGCACGTTCCAGCTGAATCTGCGGCTGAAGAAGGTTGGAGCCTGCTCTCCGGGTTCAGCTGGCTGCAGCGCCTGGCTGAGGGCCGCTCTGAACTTTGGGAAAAAGCAGGACGGATTTTTCGTCTTAGCAGCGAAAAACAAGCGACAGTGCCCGTGAGGACGCTTCCCAAATGCACGGCGCGGCGCGAGCCTTCGCTGGAGGGTCCCCAGAAGCCGTCCGCGGCGACTCACAGCCGGCGTGTGCCGTGGCGGACCGGCCCTCGGCTCCCGCTGCCCCAGGGCGCCCGGGGCCGCCTCGCACTGGAACGCGCCTGCCAGGAAGCCAGTGCCGTGTGCAGCGGGCGCTGCGGCTGGAGACATGTGTGTGGGGCCGGCGTCCCCAGGCCCGAGGCCACCCGGGCCGATCTCCCCGTCGCCTCCGCTGTGCGAAGAGGAACCGCCTTCCAGTGCCGTGGGGCTCGGCTTCCCGGGACTCCCGCGCCGGCAGTGCCCCACCTCGGCCTACCCCAGGGCGCGGCCGGAGCCCGCGGTCCTCCCCCGGGCGGCTGTCCCCGGCGTCGTGTCCACCACGCCGTCTTACTCCCCGCCCGGAGGCCAGTGAGATCCCACCCTCGGAGCTTGGTTCTGAGCGTCCACTTGCCTGGGCCTCCACGATGTCTGGGTGGTCTAAGGCTCGAAAGCATCTGACTTAGTTCATTAAAACTTGTCACTTGTATTAGGCTGTTTACGTGCGAATTTATTCCTCGAAGTCACAGGCCCAGGCGGCGCGCCGGGGAGCCGTCGGGGTCGTGGCGACCTGGCGAGCACAGCAGCGCGGGGCACGTCCTCGGAGGCGCCGGCCAGAGAGGAGCTCCCGGGAGCCCCGGCCACGGCGGCCGGCACGAGGGGCACCGCCACAAGGGGGCGCTTCTGCAGCGGCATCCTGGCATGGTCTCCTCAGGCGGCGTGGTCACCTCAGGCGGGCATTCTTGGTCACTTCAAGCCCTGTGGCACTCTAGGGGTGTCCGTGCCCCGCAGGGAGGCTCCCACACATCCCACCTCGACCGGCTCTTCCCGAGACCCCGCGGTGCCCAGCCCTTCCCAGGCTGGCCTCTCCCCTCCGTGTGGACGCCCAGCCCTGCGTGGGACTCGCCCACCTGCTGGCCGCACCGGTGAGGCTCCGGGGAGGTTCCCTCGGGCAGATTACTGCTGAGGGCCTCGCGGCACGGAGGGGCCCTAAAAGGAGCCGTGATGACCGGGCAAGGGCGGCCCTGGACGCTGTCGATCCCACCTCCTCTCCGGTCTCCAGCGCCGTGGAGACTTAGATGCCCCGACGCCAGCCGCTCGGCAGAGCCTCCACCCTGACGTCACTTTCCTTTTCTTTTCTTTTTTTTTTTTTTTTTTAAAGATTTATTTATTTATGCACACAAGTACTGGGGCACAGGCCAGAGGTGTGGGGGGGGTGAGAGGATTCACCACAGAGAGCAGGGAGCAGAACAGGCAGATCAACAGAAGCACACTGCTGAGGGGA
>JAGFMF010011956.1:1428878-1461351 GCA_019455555.1 Galemys pyrenaicus
CTGAGGGGAGCAGCGGGCACAGCAGGAGAGGTCTGCCGCACCATGTGGGTCCCCCCCCCGGCCGGCAGCAGGGATCGAACTCGTGCTGCAGTGGCTGCGATCCGTCTCGTAGTGCGCTGCCCAACCCACTGCGCCACCAGGGGAGGCCCTGCTTTTCTTTTTAAGAAAAAAAAAAAAAAAGTTTCTTTGCTTTTCTTTTTAAAGGTTTTATTACACAAGAGCTGGGGTGCAGGCCAGAGTTCAGAGGTGAGAGGACTCCCCAGAGACAGAGCAGGGGGCAGGACAGGCAGACTGACTGAAACGCACTGCCGAGGGGGCAGCGGGAGGCAGGAGAGGTCAGCTGTGCCCTGTGGGTCCCTCCCTGGCCGGGATCGAACTCGCGCTGCTGTGGCTGCCTTGTGCCACCAGGGAGGCCGTGTTCCAGTTTCTGTAGCTTTGTTCATGGGCAAGAGCCCTGAGTGGGGCCGCCCTCGGGGGACAGCCCAGGGCCGCACAGCCACGTGCGCTGTGGGGTGGGCGCCAGGGGTGCAGGCGGCGGAGGGGACAGCAGGACAGCGGGACACAGAGGGGGTCCCCTGCCAGGGCCCTGAGGAGCTGCGAGGACGCCCCCAAGCGGAGCCCCGGCCGGGCGAGGCAGCTGTGTGTGGGCGGCCGCCGGCTCGCGGAGGCCCGGTGGGGAGTGGACACGGGCGGGCGGGCATCTGGGAGTGGGCGCGCCGCTCGGCGGTGCAGACAAATGGCATTATTTTTTTCTGCTATTGTAATTTCAGCTTGAAAGTTCATCATTCAAAATAACTTTTTGTGGTGAAAATGAGAATGCACATTTTGACTGAACAGGCCATCACGATTTAGGAAATTACGCCTATCGTTAAATTACCGAATAGTAGTTTGCAGTGGTAAGAAGAACGCGTTTCTAAAGACGAACACTGCCAGGAAACTGGTAAGAGTAATAGATGGGCGCGTGCTCTGCTCCTTTACGTGGGACGGCTGCGTGGCCAGCGTGGCGTGCTTCGCGGTGCACGTAGCCCTGCTGCAGTCTGTGCGAACGTGCTTTAACGCACGAGGCGTCCAGAGGCGGGAATGTGCTGCTGTCGTTCATGGGACTCGCGTTCTGAGTGTCTCCAGAACCTTGCACTTCTTCGCCAGTCAAAATAATCCCCGCGGTTGTCAAAACCCGCGAGCATTTTGATGAACACGGGGTGGGCGTGATGGAACGCAGCGCTCCTTCGACGGCGCGGTGAGCGTGTCTGAGGAAGACCCTGCCCGTCCAGCCTCGGTTTCTGTCCGCTGCCCAAGCTCGCGGGAGCCGGGGCGCTCACGCTTGTCTGCACACGAGCCGTGTCTCGCGGGTTACTGGTCTTTCTGGTGCGTGGGTCTCTCAGTCTGCACTGCGTTGTCTTCGGAATCTGCGGGAACCGGTGCCAGTGGGTCTTCTCACACTTCTGGAAGGTGGGGTTTCCGCTTTCTGCCCAGCACCTTCTTGGCCCTCGCAGTCATCCCGTCGTGGAGGAAGAGCTGTGACTCTGGACGAGTTTCCGCCTCTGAAGGCCGAGCTGTCGTCACACCTGCTGCGAACCTCAACATTGTGTTGTTGGGGGGACTTCTGGGGAGTTGTTTCTCCAGGCGGGGTCTGCAGACGTTAGGCGTGGCTGGGTGGCCAGCCCTGACGCCAGGTGGACGCCGCTGCGGCGCTTCCTCGAGGCCGCTCCTGGGCTGACAGCCAGCGCCCCAGTCTCTCTCCCCAGGCCCTGCCCTTTCTGGGGTGGGGCGAACCCCACGGTGGTCGCTGGCAGGTGGGTGACCCATCAACTCAGCCCACGGGCAGCTGGGCTCTTTGTCCTCGGGGGGTGCTTGGGTTTTGGCAGTAATAAGTAGGGTGGCTGTTTTGGTGTGAACATAACTTTGGATTTCTCTTGGGCAAATACTGACGTGTGATGACTGGGTTCCAAAGCAGGTACGTTGTGTAGCGTGTTGAACCACCCCAACTGGTTTTGGAAACGGTGGCGCCAGCTCATGAGCTTTTGTAACGTTCCTTCCCTAAATCAGTGTGTGATAGCATGGATGTACAACATTGTGCGTGTTTCAGGCACACACCCCTACAAAGATATGTCCACACACCTGTGCCAAGCCCCCATGACCCTCTCCCACAGTCCATGGCCTCCCCTTGGTTCAGACGCAGCCCCCCATCAGCCTTGTTCTGGAGTCAGGTTTCAAGTTTGGTTTTATCGGCTCCTTAGCTTGTTTCTTTATATTTCATATTTATGGAACCGTATGGCATTGGACCCTTCTGACTTGGGTCTCTTAGCATAATCCGTTCAGTTCCATCCACACTGTTGAATCCGCACTGACAGCCTAATAGCAGGCTTTCACCTTTTTTATGGCTGAGTAGTATTTCATTGTGTATCTTTGCACATTGTCTTTACCGACCGCCACGGGCCTGTAGGCTGCTCCCATCGAGTGGCTATTAGGATTCGTGCTGCAGTGACACGGAGGCCATCTATCTCTTTGAGTCGCTGTGTTAATGTTCTTAGGGTGGGTTGCTAGCAGTGGAATTGCTGGATCATCGGGAAGGGCTATTTTTAATCTTTGAGAACCGCTGTGCTGTTTTCCGTTGGGGCCTAAGCTGTCTGTAGACACAGCCTCACCAGCGCCTGTTGCTCGGGCCTTTCCACCCGGGCCATGCTCCCGGGCGTGAGGTGGGACCGCGCCGCGGCTTTGCTCTGCATCTCCCTGGTGACGAGTGATGGTGGCCGCTGCTCTTCCGCACTCGTATTGGCCATCTGCACGTCTTCACGTTTGTCACCGGGTGTCTTCTGCTTGCCGAGCTGTGTGAGTTGTCTGTAGACCTCAGATAAGCAGGCACATCTTTCTCCTTGTGTCGTCTTCTGTTTCTTTTAATGACGTCTTCTAGTGTCCATGAAGCAGGTCTTTCACCTCCTTTGTCAGTTCCCAGGCACTAAATTATTCCCGATGCGCTTATAAATGGGGTTGTATTTTGACTTCTTTCTCTTCCGGTTCATTGTTTGCATACAAAAACGCAACGCACTCTTGCATACTGGTTTGTGACCTGTCATTTTCCTGATGGAGGAGTCAAGGTTTTAGTGGAGTTTTCAGGGTTTTGTGTGTATTTCATGCCATCAAGAAGCAGTGATTGCTGTTGTCCCATTTGCATTCCTTTTATTTCTCTCTCCCGATGCTGCTGTAAGATTTCCACTGCTGGGTTCCGTAGCAGAACGGGAGTGGGCACCCCTGCCTGGTGCCGGATCTTAGGGTACACGTTTCTCACCACTGAGCATGAGGCCACTGTGGGTTTGACACAGATGGTCTGTGTTATTTTGTCGTTGTTCCTTCTGACTCTACTTTATTGAGGTTTTGAACATAAGTGGATGTTGGATCTTGTACAGCTCTTTCTCTGCATCCCTTGCCGTGCTGACGTGATTTGTGTCTTCCTTTCGTTGATGTGGTCAATCACACGGAATGACTTATGTGTCTGGAACCGACTCTGACTCCCTGGAATAAGCCCCACTTGGGCCACGATGTGTGGTCTTTTACTGTACTGTTGAATTTGGTTTGCTGAGATTTTGTTGGGGATTTTTGCATCTCAGTTCATCAGGAATATTCACCTTTTGTTTTCTATTTTGTGATGCCCTCGTCTGCTTTTGTTATCAGAGTAAGGTTGGCCTCATAAGATGTGTTTGGAAGCATTCCTTCCTCAATTTTTTTAAGAGCGGTGAGGATAGCTCTCCATTCGCTTTGGAAGGTTGGGCAGCACACGCTGCTGAAGCCGGCTGTCCCGAGAGTCTGCTCTCTGAGACTTCTGTTTAGTGTCTCGATTCCCTGCTTGTACTAGGTCTGTTCGCATTTTCTACTGCTTCCTGGCATAGCCTCGGGAGATATAGGAGTATAATAATCTGTCCATTCTTTACCTAATTTTTTGGCATAAAGACGTGCACAGTCGTACGTTACAAGCATGTGTTTCTGTGATGACTGTCACGGCTTCTCCTCCTTTACGTCGGAGTCTCTTTATTAGCATTCTCTCCCTCTCTCTTTTCTTAATGAGGCTCGCTAGAGGCTAGTGTATTTTACCTTTTCAAAGAAGCAGCTTTTGGCTTCACTGGTCTTAAATTGTCTTTTCAATTTCCATTTCATCTATTTCCACTCTAATTTTGATTGTTTCCTTCATTTATAAAGTTCTCATAGCAATTACTGGCACAAAGCATGCACAATGGACGAGTGAGATTTTTCCTTATCAAACAAGAGGAGACCCAAATGAAGCGATGCGAGCATGTTTAGGCTGAATGTGCATGCGGTTCGGTCATTGTCATCGCATCTTGACTTAGGGGGAAACCTTTTGCCGGAGCTAACAAGATAGTCAAATCAGAGCAATAAGGGATGTGAGATATTTTTCCAGATTTTTCTAAGAAATAACTTGAATTCAAGCTAGCACATTATGTCCGCATGCAAGAGACATCCCTCAGCAGAGCGGGCAGGAGCGAGCTCCCACACCTCGGGAGAGGGCCGTCTCAGCCCTTCCCACCGCCAGCTCCATTCTCCCACAGCCCCACGGGCAGGAGCGGGTGAGGCCCGGGCCACCTCGGGGCCTGCGGGGAAATAGGAATGAAAACCCCCTTCAGGTGCATTTTCTGATAGCTCGGCTGGCTGGCGGGGAGGCTGGGGCGGACGCCGCTGGCCGTGAAGAGTGGAAGGAGGTGGCACCTGCTCATTTTGTGTCTGAGCTGCAGGAAGCTCCGCAGCTGCGGCGTTGGGAGGAACGTGAGCAGCCGTGACCTGGACGCCCGGCG
This sequence comes from Galemys pyrenaicus, assembly GCA_019455555.1. Lineage (NCBI taxonomy): Eukaryota > Metazoa > Chordata > Mammalia > Eulipotyphla > Talpidae > Galemys > Galemys pyrenaicus. The sequence goes on from JAGFMF010011956.1 coordinate 1,433,681, forward strand.
GAGCTGGGAGGAGCCGGGACTGGGAAGGCAGCTGAAAGCCGTGTCGGGCGGCAGGTGCGCAGGCGTGAGACGCACACCCGCGGACGGGCTGGGGCTCCGGGGGGCTTGGCGGACGAGCAGAGCCGGGCGTGTTTGTTTGGCAGGTCTGGGGCAGGTTCTGCTTGGAAGTAAAGGCAGGGTGTGGAGGGCCGCGCCGAGCCCGGGTCCCACCGGCCGTGTTCGCAGCACGCAGGCGGTGTGTGTCGGCGCGGGGCGCCCCGCGTGCCGGGCCGTGAGCCGAGAGGCGGGGGGTGCGCGGCACTTACTGTGCATCGGCACTGGGAGGCACACGTCTGAGGAGCAGCTTCAGTTTGTAAACTTCCCGAGGGCGCCATCGTCTGCTTCCCACCCACCTCCACACCTTCTGTCGGCCGCACAGCGCAGCCCTCGCGCCCGGGCCGGTGCTCAGGAGTGTTTGGTAAACATCAATCTCCGCGTGCTCCACGCGGGAGTGCCCCCTGTGTGGGGCCGGGCTGGGGGGGGCCCTCCGAAGGCCGCTCGAGGCCCCCGGCCCGCCTGCTGCTCTCAGCCCCTCGGCCCCGCCAGCCCGCCTCAGAGCCGGTGCCTCAGGCCGCCGGGCCGCAGGAGGGGCCGGGGAGGGGCTGCCTGCACGCCCAGCACCAGGTGGGCTGGAGGGGAGCCGGCCCCCGCCCCGAGGGGGTGCTGGAGCTCACGTGCTGCGCTCCTCGCTCAAGGACTTGGGAACATCCTTCCTGCGCGAAAGGGCTTCCCTGGCAACTTCTCAGAGGCTCCGCCCTGGGTGCTTGCGAGACGCGCGGCAGCTGTTCGCAGCCGGGAAGGATGGAGCGTGGCGCCGGCATGTCTCTGTCTCCGTTGTCGGGCCGCACGGCCCGCGGCACGGCGGGACGGTGGAGGCCGGGGCCTGGCGGCACCCGTGCCAGGCAGCTGGCCCCAGTGCTCACGGCAAGGTGGGGCTGGCCCGAGGGGGCCCGCCGGCCTCGCCGCTCCGGCCACAGAGAGGGTCCTGCCCGGCCGCACCGCGTCCCTCACGGCCCTCCTGCCCACGCTCGTCTGCCAGGCTCACGCGCCGCCCACCCAGCGTCCTCCGGCCCCGTCCCGAGAGACGTGGCGCCTCAGCCATTCTCTCCGTCCACCGCCAGCCGAGATGCCGCCCAGGACACTCCCGCTCAGCGGCTGGGGCTGGTCTGAGCCAGCCTGGCCCTGGGCTCCGCCTTCTCGCGCCGGCCCCAGGCCCTGGACCGGGCACTGGCTGGGTGCGGGTCACGGCCCACTGCCCCGCCGGCCCTGCCCCGTGGCCAGCCCTGGCGCCCCGGCATGGCGTGGGGCGCGTGGTCTGCGTGTGGCCGCAGAAGACGTGCGCTGGCCTGCATGGTTGGGTCCCGGCCGCCCCGGCCGCGTGGCCGTGGGCCGCTGGGTCTCTGCGGGCCCTCGGCACCTCTGCCCCACACGGCTCGGACGGTGGGTGGGCACCGCGCTCTGTGCGCACAGAAGCTGCGGCCACTTGGGGTGCATCCGCGAGGGGTCGGCGCGAGCTTTCACGGGGACCCGCGTGAGCTCCCAAGAACAACGGAGCCAGCCAGAGACGTTCGCTCTGTCGGGCCTGTGGCGTCGAGGGTTGGGGCTCCGCTCTCGGGAGCACAGGGGTTGCAAGAGGGGCGGCCCCGACACCCCTGCTCGGTGAGGCCCCGGGCCCCACATCCCCGGCCCAGGAGGAGCCGCGCTGGCGGCCGCAGGGGAAGGCGGGAGCAGGCGAGTCCATCAGAAGCCGCCCCGGCCTCTGGCCCCTGCACGGAGGTGACCCTGCAGAGCGCACGGGCAGGCGGGCCTGGGGCGCCCAAACGAGGACGTGTCTGGGGGTGGAGGGCGCTCGGGGGCGGGGACTGCCAGACTGTGGCCTTGGGGCCGGGCCACTCTCGGCCCCCAGTGTGGACACAGTCAGGGACCATGGCTCCCTCACGAGCTCGAGCTGCGCCCCTCGGGGGTGCCCGAGTTCTCAGCACATCCTGCAAATATCTCTATTCTGCGGCAGGATTTCAGGAGCCACCGGCTGGCAGGAAGAAAACATGCTAATTTCTCGCCTCTCCAGTACCAGAGCCATTGTCTGGCGAGCGGGCACAGGAAGACAGCTGTTTGCAGGGCTCCCGTGCTGCTGTGGGAACAGATTTCCCACCCGGGCGGGTCTGTGGGAGATGAGGCGTGAATGGGGAGCGGATCCAGCTCTGCGTGTGAACGGTGTGAACGCTGCGCAGGGGCCGCTGGCCTCGGGCCGTGGACGGGACGGGTCTCTAACTCAGCGCCTCTTCTAGGCAGGCGCACAGGCCGTCCGTTCATCTGAATCAGTCACTGGAAGGGTATTATTCTAAGTAGCAATTAAGACTTAAATGTCATCGTTTGATTTCTCCCTGGAAAGCATTTGTTTGTCATCCTGACGGAGCCCGTAAATTGGCCACATCTGGAGATAAACCAAAGAAAATGCTCCATCAACCCTCATTTTCAGGAGGCACATCTGCTTCTTGAGGGGGAAAAGAACCAAAGAGGAATCAAAGCCCTGAGTAGCTGTGTGGGGGCGAGATAAGCCGGTTTCCATGGGAGCGGCGCTAATTTGCATCCGCTTCCTGGGGCCAAGAGACCTTCTGACTGACAGGCGGGCGGGACAGCCGCTCCCCCCAGAGGCTGTGCCCCCCCACTTGGGCCCTGCCCCCTCCCCGCCCCCGCTGAGCTGAGCACTCCCTCGGCCAGAGGCCCTGGGCCTGCTTACCGCCCGCCCCTGCGGGTTCCCTGCCTGGGCCCTGGGCGGGGGAAGCCAGAGTGTGGGCTGATGTTTGCACAGGAGAAGCAGCAGTGTGAGGCCTGGGGAGTCAGTGTCCAAGCCGGCGGGGCAGGGCACTGCTCTGCTGCCCTCGGGGTGTCCTGACACCCGTGGGTGCTGGCGCCGGCTAGGAATGCCCAGCGTCTCTCCCTTGCTCGGCTGGGCCACCTGAGGCCAGTTTTTACAAACTCAGAGAAGCAGGGAGCCGGCTCAGAGGTGCCCGGGGGCTGCCGCGGCCTCGGGTGCTTGGTCCTGGGTCACCAGGCTCTGGGGCCGGGGCCTGTTCCGTGCAGTGCTGGGCCTGCCGGAGAGCCCCCGCACCCCTGAGGCCTGCGCCTCTTGGGCTCGTTCGAGGTGCCTGGGCTTGGCCCCCGGCCTCTGCAGGACCCTGCGGGGACAAGGGTTGCGGGGGCATGGCGACTCGCCGGCTTGTCCTCTGCTCGCTGCAGCGAGGAGGCGCTGAGGGTCCCTGAGCCGGGACGGTGGCTGCGGCCATCGCAGGCCGCCGCCCGACCGCAGGCCTGGGCTGAGGGAGGCCAGGGTGGGGCAGGGTCCACGTGGCCTGTCCGCCGGGCCCTGCAGGAGCCTGGACAGAGCCGCCTCTGTTCCTGAAGCTGGTGAGGGAGGTGGCCCCTGAGTGCCCCATCCGAGCTTCCCAAACACCCCCGCGGGCCTCCCCGCCCCCGGCTCCTCCAGAGCACCCCGCCTCCAGCAGCCGCGTCCCCTAGACACGCATGGAGCGCACCTCGCGGGCGACCGCTCTGCCCGCGTCTCACCGCGTGAAGCCTCCGGCCTCGCGGTGCTGGCTGGCGGTGCCCGTGTGAGGCCGTGGCCGTCGCGGGGACACCGTGGGGAGCACCCCGTCTTCCTCGCCGTCCAGCCCCGCCGCTGGCACGTGGGCGGGCGTGTGCCCTGGGGGTGCCCGCACGTCCGAGCTGCTGGCACCGACCGCTCGCGGGCCGCTCTGCAGCCTCGTCCGGGCCGCCCTGCGGGCGCGGCGCCACCTGCTTCTGAGACCTGCAGTTTGTCTTCGCGGCGCCCACAGCCTCCCGGGGACTCTGCGCAGGTCCCCGGGCGCCGGGCAGAAGACAGCTGCGTGCCCGGCGTGGCCCGGCTCCGGCGGGGCTGCCGCACCATGGCCGGACGCTGCTCTGCAGCCGGAGAGCGAGAGGCCGCGGCACCACCCCCTGACTCGCCTCCCCTCAGGCCGGCTGGGTGCAGGTGACCACGCCGGTCCTCGGTGCCGGCACGACAGGCGTCCAGCGCCTGCCCGCTGTCCGCGCCCGAGCTGGCCGCGCTGGCCGCGACGCGGCTGCGTGACGGCCGTCCAGCCCGGGCGCCTGGCCCTCGGTGTCTGGCGCACGCCCGTAGCACCCGCGGCCGCTGCCAGACCGTTCTGTGGTGTCCCGAGGCCGCGCTCCCCGTGGGGTCGGCGAGCGCCCCACGCCGAGCCGGCGGCCGCTGCGTCACCCGCGTACACGCCCGGGGACGCGTCTGCCTCCCGGGGAGCCGTGACCGCGGCGCCGCCGCCGAGTGGGCATCACCTGCAGTGGCCTCCTGCAGCCGGTCTGGCTCTCGGCGGCCAGCAGCCTCTCGTGCGCGTGGGGGGCCCGGGCCGGCGGCGTGAACGTGAACAGTGGTCAGTTCTCTTAAAAATTAATTTTCTGGACTTACTGATGTAAAAGCACCTTACTTTCATCTCATCGGTGACTCACTTTTACGTTTACAGGCGACGGCTCTTACCGCAGAAGCAGTGAGCTCACAGCAGAAGCTTTTAACTGGGGTAGTTTCGGGTGCCCCCGTCGGGCATCACCACCGTAGTGCGCACTCCATCACCCCGCCCGTGGCCCCTACTCGCTGGGCTCCCTCCCTTTTTGTCCTCCCCGCAGAACGCCCTCCCTTGGTGTTTCATTTCTCTGGTCAGCTGTCAAGCCACAGTCTGTGTCCATTTAGTTGCTTCATGTCCCACATGTTAGTGGCACCGTCTTGTGTTCATCTCTCTCCTTCTGGCAGATTTCACTTAGCATCATCCTTCAAGGCCCTCCGTGTCGCCCCAGATGGCACAAACGCTTCCCTTTTGATGGCTGAGTAGTATTCCACCTCACCGCTCCACTACATCTTGCCTGGTGTCACCACCGAGCAGCTGGTCGCTTGCCTCTTGGCCGTGTTTATGCCAACAGCTCTTTTGCCACGTTAACTTTAAACTATTTTCTTTGTTATCGAGATGTGTGAGGTGTATTTACCAGAGCTACGGTTTGCAGACGTTCTCTTCCATGCTGTGAATTGTATTTCCAACGTACTGTCCCCTTTGTCGTGCAAAACTGTTTCGTTACATGGAGTCCACGTGCGTATTCTGGTTTTGTGTGGCCTTTGCTTTCGGTGACTTGTTCAAGAAACCATCGCCCGGACCGATGCCAGGGCCTGTTTGCACCTAGAGGATTTATCATTGCACGCCTCGCTCACACGGTCGCTCGTGGTGGGCTGGTGTGTGTGGGGTGAGGGGCCTCCCTTTCCTTCCTCTGCACATGGATGTTGTTTGAAGGAGCAGGATGCGCAGATCTCGGGGGACAGTCTGCACTCGGTCTGCCCGCAGAAGCAGCTCCCCGCCCACGGCGGCTTGTCCAGCCGCTGGTCACATGGCGGCTGCGGCCTGGCATCAGAGCCGGCACACCGGGGGCAGCCGGCCCCCCTCGCCCCTGCGCGGCGTCCCGCTCGGCCCTCCCGTCCTCCCTGACGCCCGACCGCAGCGCTTCCGCTGGGAAAACGGCCCGGCCTGGCGTCCCTCGCCGGGGCACACCGTCACGCGCTGTCCCCAGAGACCCGAGAACCGGGGAGCCCCTTCTCTGCTCCTGCCGACGGACAGGGGCTCGTCGGACCGCGCACCTGCTCAGGGGCACTTGGCTGCTCCCAGCTTGGGGGTCACTGCCGAAGCCGCTGGGCCCTGGGCCCAGGCCGTGCAAGCGCAGCCTCACTCTCTGGGATGGCACAGGCATGTCCGTGAGCCAATCTCCCACCTGCTTTATTTATTTACGCACACAGAGCTGGGGCGCAGGCCAGAGGCGGGGGTGAGGGGACTCCTGGAGACAGAGTGGGGAGCAGGACAGGCGGGTCCACTGAAGCACACTGCTGAGGGGAACAGCAATGGAGGCAGGAGAGGCTGCTGCGCCCTGTGGTCAGCACCTGCCCGGGACCCAACTCGTGCTGCAGTGGGGACAGCCTGAGGCTGACCGCAGGCCGCAGGGCCCACCTGCTTCACTCTCGCACGAGCCCGCCAGGCCGCCCTCTGAGTAGCCGCCAGGACAGGGCCGAGTGGCCGGTGTTTTCTGGACTCCCATGAGTGTTTGGTGGGTTCACTCTTTTATTTTTTTGGCAATTTTTGCCTTTTTAAAATGTGTGTGGTGACATTTCATGTGGTTTTAATTAGCATTTCCCTAAAGGCTAATGATATTCAACCCTTCTCCTCGGCTTATCTTCCGTTTATCTTCGTGGGATCTGTTCGTACCTGGTGCCCGCTTTCTGATTCAGTTGTCTGATACTTTAATGTCACATTTCCTGAGTTTTTATCTGTTTTAGAGACCCTGGCCACGTGCCAGAGGGGGGCAGCACCCAACCTCATGCTGGCTCCTCGCACAGAGGCCGCCCGGCAGGGTCTGGCCATCCCCCTCCCGGTGGCGTCTGCGTGGACGCCGAGGCCCCGCCGTGCCTGGGCCTGGTGCTCTCGTGCCCAGGCCGCTGCTCCGCTTCCGCCTCCGTCCGCTCTGGGGCCCCTCTGTCTGCGGCTCGGCTGCCATCTCTTCCCAGCGCGGCCCGAGTGCACTGACCGGGCATCTTGGCCCTGCCCCGAGGCCCAGTGCCTGCCCTTGGGCTTCTGCTGGCGTGGCCAGCGTCTCTGCGTCCCGTGCTCGTCCCTGGCGACGGCCCAGCCTGCCCGCGCTCCCCTGCCCGCGCTCCCCGACGCCGCAGGCCTCGCCGCCCCAGCCCCGTACTGCCCGCCGTGAGGCCCTGACGCCCCAGGGACACGCCTGCCAGCTGTCTGGGGCCTTCGGGGCGGGCGGGGCGGCCCAGCCCCGCGTGGGGCAGGTGACAAGGGCCGTCCCGAGGCCCGGCCACGGCTCCCGGAGAGGCCCATCCGGGCTCCTGCCGGTGCTGCTCTGGGAGGCTGCTGCAGGCCGAGCCCCGCGCGTCTGAAGCGGCCCCTCGCGGCACGGTCCTCCCAGGCTGCGGGGCCTGTCTGCCTGCGCGGTCTGACCCCGGAGCGCGCGTCCTGCGGGGCCGGCGCACCGAGCCCCCGGCGTTCTCTGCGCTCGGTGTCCCTGAGCTCGTCTCGGTGGCCGGGCTGGAGCCTCGGCAGAGCCACGCGGCAGGCCGCCTGGGCGCCGGCACCTCCCGCCTGCGCGGCTGGGGCGCTGCTGCCGCAGGGTGACCCGAGCCCTACAGCGCGCCCCGGCTTCTGGCGCTCAGACCTCGGCGCCGCGGCCGCGCCTGCGTCTCGTGCCGTGCTGTCGGGAGCGGCGGCCTGCGTCCTGGCTGTGAGCCGACGGCGGGCACAGGCGCGCTGCCGGCAGGTTCTTCTCTTCCCTCTGACCTTCGTGCCCGTGCTGCAAGGGGTGGGACCTCCCAGCGTCGGCCGGGACAGGAGAGCAGACGCCGCCCATTTGCGCGGGGGCGGCGCCAGGCGGCTGCGTGGGCCTCTCCTCCGTCGGGGAGAGCCCGGCCCTCGCTCCGTGCCCCCGTGGGCTCTGGGTGGACGCTGCCCTCGCAGCCCCTGCTCTTTCCGCCTGACGACGCAGCTCCGACCCCTCGTGCGCGGTGCTGCTTCTGGGGAGCGCTTCAGACACTGCATCCGCTGTGCGTGCGGGATGCAGCCAGCCGTGCTGAGGCCGTTCTGCAGAGGAGACCGTGGGGTCCCCGTGCCGCAGTCAGAACAGCCATTTTCTCACTGTCGCTCTCTGATCTGGTGTCAGGAGATTCTGCCTTTGTAAAGGAATTCAGAAGTTTTCCCTCTTCTGCCCTTCAAAAGAGATCGTGGAGAATTTTTCTTTTCTTTTTTGTTAAGGTGTATTTATGCCCACGAGAGCTGGGGTGCAGGCTGGAGGTGTGGGGTGAGAGGACCCACCAGGGACAGAGCGGGGAGCAGAACAGGCGGATCCCCTGAAACACACTGCTGAGGGGGCAGCGGGAGGCAGGGAGGTCTGCTGCGCTCGGGGCCCTCCCTGGCCAGGATCGAACTCGCGCTGCAGTGGCTGCGGAGGCTTCGTAGCGCGTGCTCAAAACCCTTGTGCCGCCAGGGAGGCCCGGCTGCGGGGAGTTTCTGAAATCAAACTCATGACTGTTCGTGAACCTCGACCTCAGGGCGCTGCAGAGCTCTGAATCCGCTTCCTCCAGTCGGGGCCGTCGGCTCCCTCAGGCTTCGCAGCGGGCAGAGGGGCGTGCGGGCGGGGCCTGTGCTGGGGTCACACCCGGGCCGCTCTCCTCTGCGCCTGGCGTCCGCACAAGCCGTCTCCCCAGGCCACGTCCTCCTCGTGCAGCTTCCCCGTAGCTCCTCCGCACGAGCCGTCTGCCCCAGGGCGTTGCGTTGCTGTTTCCTGCCCGCTGCTCGCTTGGCTTCTCCCGCCTCTCCCCAGGCCCGGGCGCGGCCTTTAGCTACAGCGCAGTGCTCGTCCTTTCTCACCTGTGCGTCGAGCGCTGTGGCTCCTCCTCGCGGCCCTGCTCGGGCTGCACGGTGCGGACTTGGGCTCGTGTCCGTTCGTCGCACGTAAGCCCGTCGCTTACACGCGGCCCTCCTACCCGAGCAGCCCCGGCGGGCGGCCCGGCCAGCCACATGAGTGCGGCTCCCCCGTGTCCCAGCTGACCCCGCTGTGCGGGCCCCACACTGCCCTGGCGCCGGGGCGTCGGTGCCCTGCGGGGGGCGGTGTCAGCACACCTGCTGTCTCCGGGCGCAGCCGGCCCGCCGCGCGTGTCTTTGGTGCGTATAAGCCCGAGGGCTCGGAAACGGGAGCCGGCACCAGGGGCAAGAGGACGAGGGTCTTCGGTGCTTGGCGGTGCGGGGCCGGCCGGGGCGGGGGCTCCGGTCTGCCGCCGGGGGCTGGGCCAGTTCGGGTTCCTTGGGTGCAGCGGGAGGTCGTGGAAGTCTGCGGCTCCGCCGGGCAGGCTGAGGGCGGGTCCCCACGGCCCCCGTGACCCCTCCCTGGAGCCGTCCTGGCAGACGAGATGCCCCGGGGCTGCGGGTGGGGAGGCGTCGGCGGGACAGGCCGGGGACACGCCGTGTGCGGCGTCTGGAACGGAGTCGCACGTGGCCACGGCTGAGGTCGACCCGACTTTTAAATACCAAGCAGAGAAGCACGGACACTTCTCCCCCAGAGGCTGGTACCGCGGCCTGCTGGCCACCACGCCGGCCCGCGAGCCCCACAGTGTATTTCATAATGATGAATTACGCAATTAGGCTTCCGCCGCTATAGATATAAACACCACAGAGAAGCTGATTACGCTCCGTGCTCCCTCGGTGCCTTTGCAGAATCAATTATGCAGCATCTTCAGTCTGACAAACTGCTGGAGCGATGGCACAGGGTTTTTTCATCCTCATTTTTGTATTGTAATTCGACAAGTAATTATCACCCCGGGCAAGACTCGCTGTCGCTGAGACGCACGTGTGGAGCGGGGCCGGCGCGGAGCCCGCTCGGCCCCCGCGCCCCTGCCCTCCGGTCTGTCTGCTCGGCTGCCTGCCGCCTGCGCACACCTGGGAGGGCGCTTTGTTTGGAGGATTTCTCAGGCGAAGCCAGAGAGCTTAGGGCAGAGACTCCTTCTAGCGCTTAGACGGTTTTGTGACCGCCCGACGCTTGCAGCACAGCCCTTCAAGTGACCCTCAGATGGAGAGGAAGGGGTCGTGCGGCCGACGAGGAGGCCAGCCGGACGGCTCCCTGCCGGTGCCACCCCTTCTGCGCGGCTGGCCAGACACCCCCCTTCTGAAGCCCAGACCCGGTTCCGGACAGCGGCTCCCCCCGACCCGCGTCCGTCTGCGCTCTTGGCCCCACCGACGGCACGTCCACGCGCTCGGTCATCAGTCCTTGAGCGATGACCAGCAGCATGGAGCCGACAGAGAACACCTGCGTGCCGGGAGGCTGGTCTGCAGCCTCGCTGTGCTGCCCTGTCAGGCGACTGGGCTCGTCCAGTGCCCAGCTGGCGTCCACGCCAGCGCCCACACCAGAGCCCACGCTGGTGCCCACGGCGTCCGCCTGGCGCCCACCCACACGGAGCGACTCGCGTCCCCATGGCCCCCTCGCCCCCGCCCGGCACCGGCTCTCTGCCCTCGGCGCCGTGGGAGGCCGCGTCGGCTCCGGGACCGTCCGGAGCATGCAGTGCGCCTGCGCGCCCCACGTACCTGCCATGCCCGGCCCGCGGCCGAGGACGACCTAGGCCGCCCAGCACTCCCGTTCTGGAGGCTCGTCCCTCGGGGACGGTGGAGCCCGCACCCCCGAAGCGCCTGCCTCGACCACCGGGCTGAGGCCAGCGGGCCAGCACGGCCGGTTGCCCGCTCCTTCCGGGGTGCTGCCTTCTCTCCCCGAGGAGGACGGCAGGTCCAAGACGTGTCTGAGGGTTCAGCAGGCGCCGGCCATGGGCCAGCGCTCTGGCCTGGCTCCCGCTGTGCCCCTCCGGCACCTGCGGAGCCCCTGACCGGCCCGGCTGCAGTGGGCTCAGCCCACATGGCCCTCGGGCGCAGAGCCGGCCCCGCTGCGTCCTGGGGCCTCCAGCACCCCGTGCCCCCGGGTAGCAAGCCCATGGGACACACACGATGGGTGAGGCCGGCCTGGGCACCTGCCCTGGGACTGCGGGTGACGGAGGCCGGCCCGGAGGGGCGTCGTCCTGGGTCCCACGCCATGCCATCCGCCCATGCCGTCAGAGCGCACCTGCTCCCCGCGCCCGAGGGGTCCGCAGCCCGAGGGGTCCACACGGAGAGGCCACCGCCTTGCCCATCCCCCTGCCTGGCACAGGGGCTGCCCTGCCTGTTGCGCTCTCACCGTGGGATGAAAAGAGGCACACGGCTCGGCCCCCTGGGGCGCAGGGGCTGAGCGCCGCACTAGGGGCTTCCGCAGCCCCTGAAGCACGAGGTCGATCCCGGCCAGGGAGGGGCCACAGGGCGCAGCAGACCTCTCCTGCCCCACGCTGCCCTCTCAGCAGTGGGTTTCAGCGGATCTGCCTGTTCTGCTCCCGCTCTGTCTCTGGGGAGTCCTCTCACCCCCCTCCTCTGGCCTGCACCCCAGCTCTTGTGTGCGTACATACATTTTAAAAAATCTTTAAAGAAAGAAACGAGGCACGCGACCTCCTTTGCCCCGCTCCTGAACGGGGAGGCGGCCGCTGTTGTCTGCTCCTCCCGGGTCAGGGCTCGTGCCCCCCACGCTGCTGCTGAACGGGCTGCAGCGCGGGGCCAGTGGGCCCTCCCGGGTCGCCTCGCTGCTGCCTCCGGACGCCGGTCTCCAGCCGCGCCGGACGCCGGCCCAGGAGACCCGAGTCCCGCTGCAGCGGCCGGCAGAGCCCCGCCCGCCACGTGCAGCCGAGGGGCGGGGCCGGCGTGCGCGGGACGCGGCGGCCGGGGCAGGGCGGGCCGCTGCGGGCGCACACGAGGCCGTGGCACTCGGGCGCTGGGCCCCGAGCACGGGCAACACGAGGTGAGGGGAGGAGCGGGCCGGCGTGAGCGGTCACACCGTCGGCACCGGTCACCCCCGAGCGCTCGGCCCGCGCTGCCCGCGTGTCGTCGTGGTAGCGCACAGCGCAGCTTCTGGGACGCCGGGCCCTGAGACGCGGCCGGGGTCTCCCGTCCGTCCTCGCGTTGCAGCGCCCGCCCACGCAGTCGGCTGCTGAGCTGCCTCTGCCGTGCGGAGCGAGTGCGCGGCTGGGGAGCGCGGCGGGGGCGGCCCTCCCGTGTCCGCCGCGCGGTGCAGCCCACTCGGGCGCGTGGGCCCTGTGGCTCCCCGGAACACGACCGAGCTTTGCCGCGGGCCCACCAGGTCCTCGTCCGTGGTCTTGGCGGCCCGGGCGGCTGCGCTGGGGAGTCTGGCCACCAGCGTGGACGCCGCCCCACCGGCCGGTGCCCGCGTGAGCCCGCACCGCGGGAGCGGCCCCTGTTGGCGCCGGGCCAGCTCGACGTCCGCCTCCTGCGCTGCCCGCTGTCCTCCGTCCTTTGCTCCCGGGGTCTCCTCCCCTCCTGCCGCCCGCCGTCCCCTCCCCGCGGTCCCCGCTGGAGGGCCTGCCTCGCCCTGCGTCTCCCCTTGGCAGTCTCGGCTCTCCAGCGGGAGCTCCAGCCTGCGTTCTTGGGCTTTCTTTGCTTTTTTCGAAAGCAAAGTTCAAAATCAATTATTTTCTATCTGGTTTCAGTGAAAAAGAAAGCTCTCGAGCGTCCCAGGCGCGGGTGTAGCTGGTGGCTCGCGTCCCTCAGTGTGGTCGCTCTCCTGCAGCTCGGCCGACAGCCTCGTCTCCGGCACTTTGCCGCCACCTCGGCTTTTTGGGGGTCCGGGCCGGTCGGGGCCCGTCGCCCCGGGGAGTCTGTTCAGAGGTGTACGTGAGCCCAACAAATGCGGGTTCTCTGGCCTGGCTCTCCCTCGGGGGCTCTTCTGCGGCGTTTCCGTGAAGAATGCGCTGGGGCGTCGACGCCGCCAGACCCGCACACGACGTCGGCTGGCGTGGCTCTCCCGTGGCGGCGTGGCTCTCCCGTGGTGGCGTGGCTCTCCCGTGGCGGCGTGGCTCTCCCGTGGCGGCGTGGCTCTCCCGTGGCGGCGTGGCTCTCCCGTGGCGGCGTGGCTCTCCCGGTCTGGCTGTGCCGTCCCGGCGCCGCTGTGTCCCCTGCCCCTTCCGGCGGTGTCAGTTTCCGGCACACGTAACTCTCGCGGCTTCATTAGGGCTCCCACCTCAGTCCTTCCCCATAGTTGGCCGCTTCACCTGATTTGCCCCCCGCGGCTCCCCGGCACCCACTCATTGGACGTAGAGTTAAGAGTTTGTGTTTGCTTTATTCGGCCCGTTGGGCGCCGCTGTCCGTGGTGCAGACGGGTGAGCTTGTCTCCTGCGTCTGGCTGGTCGGGTGGCGGGCCGTCCGCGTGAGGCGGAGACTCGCCACTCCGACACTCTCCGGGCCCATCCGTCTGAGACTGCTCCTTGGCGTGTCTTCAGGTGGGCGCTGCGTGCCCTGACCCGCCTGTGTCACAGGGCCCAGGCCCCTCCGACGCCTCCCTGAGCAGAAGCGCACCCGCGTTCAGACGCTGGCTGGAAGGCCCAACGCAGGCTGCTAAGGGGTAAGACGGTGCTCTGCTTAGGGCCAGTTTGTTGCCAGAGCCAAAAGAACTTTCTTACCGTGATGAGCCGCCGCTGTTTCACCCAGCCCCAAGCTGTGAGCATCAGGAGGCAGGAACTAACCGGATCGCGCTCGATTTATGACCCACGCTCAGCCAAGGAGCAGGTACCGCATAAACGTATATCAAATGCATAAGCGAGCTAATGAGTCCTGTTGGTGAATGCACTTAATGTGATTTTAATTGTGCGAGGAACTTCGGCAGAACTTTATGGGGAGACAGTATGACTCCTTGGACGATGATTTACAGGTGTCCCCACTGTCTAAAAGTAGAGCATCCCTTTTCGGTATGACTTGGTAGGCTATTTTGGGGGACGGAGAATGCTTAAAATTTTTCCATGTAAACTAACGGTAACAGCATTCTCTGACCCTGAAAACTAGCCAGCAAATCATAGCGAACAGGGAGCGTCTATTCTGGGAGCTAGGGACGTGCACGTCGTGGAAACTGCAGACAGAGGCGGGGAGCAGGGCCCACCCCTCGCTGTCTGAGCCCGGGGTGGCCGTCCCTCCCTGGGCCGAGAGCGGTAGGAGCTGTGTGGGCCGGGAGGCCGGGCAGCCGCGGCGACGTGCCAGGTCCAGGGGGGCGGGCCGCGCTGACGGCTGCTGCGGGGGCTCGGTCCTGAGGTCCGCCCGGACGTTGCTTGGTCTTCCCACGGGCAGATCACGGGCGCCCCTCTGTCCTGGTGTACAGATTTGTGTCAGGACAAACGGTAACAGCCAGAGCGTGTTTAACGTGCTGGCTTGCGCAGAGGCAGGCCCCGCCCTTCCTGCAGCCCGTTCGCGTCCAGCGGTTACCTGCAGGCGGCACGCTGCGTCCGGCTGCACCGACGGAGCCCAGTGCATGCCGCAGTTCCCATATGTAAGAGACCGATTGTGCATCTGGGTGAGGAGGTCACATAAGGGGCCCCCTGGGGGCGCAGTGGGCTGAGTGCCGCACTACGAAGTGTCCGCGGCACAGCAGCGGGAGTCCGATCCTGGCCAGGGAGGGCCCCAGGGCGCAGCAGACCCTCCTGCCTCCCACTGCCCCCTCAGCGGTGTGTTTCAGGGGATCCGCCTGCTCTGCCCCCCGCTGTCTCTGGGGGTCCTCTCACCCCCGCACCTCTGGCCTGCACCCCAGCTCTGTGCATAAGCAAATACATCTTTGAAAACAGAGAGGTCACATGAGCGTTCAGCAGTTGTGACTGTCCGGCTTGGGGACACTCGACGATGTCTGTCTGTTGGGCACTGTCCCTGCTGACCTGTCCACCTCGCCACGCTGGACCCGGGCGCCAATCCCCAGGGCCCGGGGGCTTCGCGGGCGTCTCCCTTCTCGCCGAGGGCAGGGTGGGCTGCGCCTGCACCTGGCCGTCACGTCGTGCCACCCGCCGAGAGCGGCCTGGTGTGTGGGCTCGGGAGACAGCGGCACGTCTCCCGGCACGCGCTCGGGTCCGTCCCTCCAGGCCGCGCTGACCCCTGCCCGCCCTGCAGGGCCGACGAGTCGTGCGAGGGGCGTCGCGAGCAGCGGAGAGCGGAGGGCCCGCCTGACACTGAGCCCGGGGGCCCCGGAACAGCACGGCCGGGCGCGGAGGTGGCGACAGCATAGGGCGTCCGCCGGAGCGCGTGGGATGAGGGAAGCTCGGTTTCCGAGGGCGGAGAAGCCGCTTGTGTGGGCTCGCCGCCTCCAGGTGCGCCGAGCCCCCTGCCCGGGCCACGGGTCGGGCTGCACACGCTGCTGCGCGGCCTGTGTGGGGCTGCAGACACCAGCTTCCAGTGCGGGGCTCAGCCCGGGGAGGGGTGCGGGGCGGGCAGCGGGCACGCACGGAGCCCGGGAGGGGCCTCTCGGAGTGGCCAGGCTCGCGCTGCCGCCTGACACCACCCAGGGCGCGGGGCCGAGCCCCCAGGCGCCCCGGCTGCGCTGCAGGTTTGCGCCACGCCCGGTCTCCCCAGGCGGCACAGGAGCGCCCGCCAGAGGCTCCGGGCGTGGCACACAGGAGGGCGTGGAGAATCGCGGGGCGCTGGCCGGGCACACGCGCTGCAGGTCTCGGGGGCCCCAGGCCAGGCCTTGTCTGGAGATGCCGTCGGGGGACGGCGAGGCTGCGGGCAGGGGGCGTCTCGAGGCGCTTTGATTGTACGGAAAGTGGAGAAAAACACTAATCTATGCTAAAGGCTAATAACCTAATAATACTAGCATTGGAGGGATTAAAATAGTTTAATGTGTCCAGTAAGTGACAGGGAAAAGGGAAATGGGAAAAGCACAAAGAGTAAGACAACACCGGAGTAGTTTGGGAACGGCGGGCGAAGACGGGCGCTGGGGGAGCTGGAGAGGAAAACAGAGCGGAGCCCCACGCGGAACCGAACAGGCAGGTGTCATCTTGCATCTTGCGGCGAACTGCTCCTCGGAGATCGTGCGCGAGACTGGATTTAAAGAATGACAGGCAGTTTGTAGGCGACAATATTTTAAATAGTAGGAACACAGGAGCCAGCAGTACAAGGAGAGCACCCTGCGCTGACCTGCGCCCATGAGGGTCGCCGTGGCAGACACCGGGCCGCGAACGCCACAAGGGAGCATCACCGGACACGAGGCAGACTGGCCGCAGTGACGGAAGGCTGGGCCCGACACCGCACCCCACATCCAGGCATGAAGCGGCAGGAGAGCTGAGCTGCAGGAAAGGAGACTTAGCAGCTCAGTAATCATCGTAAGGGGCTTTAACATCTCTCGGAACCTGCTGGAACAAAGAAGTCGGCCGTAACACAAAGATTTTTGTAACACAACAAAATCGTCACACAAACAGATGCAGCCAACAGTATCATTTTTTAAAAATTCTACATGGGATCTTTTCACTGTTGGCCACTTAATACTGAAGCTACTGTCCCCACCTTCTCCGTCCGAAGCCTCCTGGGCCCGCTCTTGTACGGGGACGCACCCAGCCAGCAGGGAAGATGCTGCCACCCAGCCAGGGACGGGAGGAGCAGAGGACACGGCCCATCTCATGAGGCCAGAACAACCTTGAAACCAGAACAGAGATGCGCACCGTGAGGACGCAGTCACAGGCTGATCTCTGTTCTGGCACCACCATAAACATCCTAAATAAGAGGCGAGGAAGGGATCACACGCCGGCGCTTCTAAGAACACAAGTGTGCTTGACCTTGGAAGGCCTCAGTGCCGACCACAGTGTGAGGAGGGAGGACTGCCACGGTCACAGCAGCACAGAGGAGCGAGAGAAATGGAAAGCAGAGAAGGCGAAATCCAGCAGTCGTCCATCATTTATATTAAAAAAACTCAAAGCAAAACTATAGAGGGCACTTCCCCACCTGACTAAGAGTATCTGCAAAAAATCCGTACAGTTAGTCGCCTTCTGGTGAAGACGGAGCGTTTTCTCCGGGGTGTCAAGAAAAAGGCAGCGGCGTCTGTTTGCTGCACCTCCGTTGAGCGTTTCCTGGAAGCCTCGGGCGGGTGACACAGCAACGCAGAAAACAGCGAAAGCACCAGAAATAGGAAGCAGAAGGGTCCAGACGCTCCTGTGCGTGCATCGGAATCCAAATGAACCTGCAGGTAAGTCACAGAAGAAATAAATAGGGCGGCGGCGCCGGAGAAAAGGCAGATTTAAAAGTGTCAGCTTCTTAAGGAGGGCACGATTCACAACTGTCTAAAAAGCAATCAGATGTCTGAGGATCGCCAAGAAAGTCTCGAGCGGCCACGGGCTCGCAAACCCCCACAGAGGGGCAGCTACTAGGCCGCCTGGCCCACGCTCCCGGCTGCCCGGTGCCCACAGCTGACCAGTGCCACAGAGCGTCCACCCCCTGCAACAAGATGAGCTTGCCCATCCCATGGCCGAGATGGACGCGGACAGCGAGGGGCCAGGGCACAGACAGGCGGCAGGGAGGTAGGGCCGGGGCACCGAGCTAGACCGCTCGCCGTGAAGCGTGTGCGGTCAGCGCGAGAACGGACAGAGGCTGTCGGGGCAGGAGGAGCGCGAGGAGGGCGACGCCTCGCGCCACAGCACGGGACGGCACGGGCTGCCGGGCGACGCCTCCCGGCGGGCAGGTGGTGCCCACGGGGTCTGGGCGCGTCACCTGGCGGAGAGGAGCAGGGCGCGGCTGAGGGCGCAGGTGCGTGTGCCAGCGCAAGCCGGCCAGAGCGCTGGCCATCCCACGGGGGCAGCGGTCAGGAGAAGGGGGCCCAGGCAGGGGCAGGGCCGCGCGCTGGCCATGGGTGGGCGGGTCCGGCCAGGGCTCGCTCAGCCCCCAGAGGCGGGAGGGCCGAGGGAGCAGGACCTGCCTCCAGGACGGGGTTCAGCTGCTGTCGGGGCCTTGCCGGGCAGTGTCCGTTGGGCCTTCAAGCTGAAGATGAGCTTCCTTCATGTGGTTGGGTGGCAGGTTTGTCGGTCAGAGCTCTGAGACTCCCCCTCCCCGTGCTAGCCTTGGGGGTGTCTGCTGAGACACCTGATGAAAGCCTCGTCCAGGTGCATCGTGCCTTCGTTACTGTCCTAGCAGTGTGGGGTTTTCCTCTGCGTCTTTGTTTATGTCTTAACAGTGTGGTGTCTGGTGAGGGTTTTTTGCACTTAGAAACGTGGGTTCTTTTAACTGCGTGAATGTCCACGTTCCATTCTCTCATTCGGTTTGCAAAGTTGTCGGCTATTTCTTTTCAGGGGTCTGCTCCTTCCTCTCTCTCCTCACCCCTGGGATTCCCATTGGCCTGATCTTCTGCTTCTCAGAGAAGCTGGTAGTTCTCAGAGTTTCTTCATTTTCTTAAATCTCATTTGTGTCTTCAGTTTCCAAGTTTACCTGCTAAGCTTTGCACGTGCGTTTACTTCATTCTGCATCTTTTGTGTGTTTTCGAATGTCTTTCTTCTGTTTAACCAAGAACTCTTTTTTGTTCTTGAATCTGCCTTTTGTGTCTGCCCTTCCAGGGCCGCTTGGAGACTCTCAGAAGCTGCTATGCTGAGATGAGTCTGTCGCATCCCCGATTCTCCGTCTTGTGCACAGGGCTCTTCCCTTTCCGCTCTCCATCTGCGCTCAGATGCTCCTTCGCTCCGGGCTCTGTGCTGCCTCGTTTCTTTACCAGCTGGGGCGCTATGGACTGGATTTTGTTTGTTGATCTTCTTTGCTTAACTTGGCAGCAGGTGAGGGAGGGAGGAAGTGCCGGAGCCCAAACTCGTTGTCAGGCTGGGGGGAGACCGCCCGCCTCTCGCTCCCCCTCGGCAAAGCCAACCGGCTCCGGCCCCAAGCCCGGCCGCCGCGCGGGCAGACCCACGTGCAGAGGCCTCGCTCGTGCCCCAGCAGGGCGCCCCACACCCGCTGGTGGAGCAGACGGGCTGTGAGGAACCCACAGCCCCGAGACCCGCATGTGCGGAGCCGCCGCCCCACTCAAGCCACCCCCGTGCCTCGGCCTGCCAGGCGCCCGCTTGTCTGGCTGCTGGTGGCTGCCGCCACGGCTGCGGCTCCCCCTGCTCCCCCGCTCACCCCAGCAGCGCTCGCCAGCCTCAGCCTGCTCACCCCACCGAGTCCCGCCACCCGCAGGGAGCCGCTGAGGTGAGAGCTGCGCTGAGCTCCTCCGGTTACGCTTGGGGCGCGGTCATCAGGCCTCCGGTCCGGCTGTATTCTGGGTGGAGGTCACCGTTCCAGTTTCTTTTTTTTTTTTCAAGAGATTTATCTATTCATGCACACGAGAGCTGGGTGCAGGCCAGAGGCGGGGGGTGAGAGGACTCCCCAGAGACAGTGGGGAGCAGAGCAGGCAGATGGACTGCCGAGGGGGCAGCGGGAGGCAGGAGAGGCCCGTGCGCCCTGTGGTCCCTCCCTGGCCGGGGATCGAACTCGTGCTGCAGTGGCCGCGGAAGCTCCCCCCACTGCGCCCCAGGGAGGCCCCACCATCCCAAATTCTTAAGCAGAATGTGCGTTAGTAAATATATTTCAATTTATTCCAAAAAAGTGATCCAAAGCACATTCACAACTATAAATATCCTGCACAGGACCGGGCAGCGGTGACTCAAGGACAAGGAACAGCGCTTGACGTCGTGTCCTTGTCGGGCTGCTGTCCTCCCTCTGTCTGCGCTCCGGCCTCCGTGCGCCCTGTCCGCCCGCTCCCAGTGCCTCCGGCCTCACTCGGGGCTCCTGGGGCGCCGACCACACCCGCGGTCGCCTGCTGCCCTCACTGTGCGCGGGCCCCCGGCAGCCGGGCGCCTCACGCCTGCAGCGCCTCGGGCTCAGCCCCGGCCCACGCGGCAGCCGACCCGCCTCGTGCAGCGCGCCTGTGCCTGGGCTTCATCTCTGGGACACGGGCCAGCGCTGTGAGCCGCGGCGGGCAGAGGCCGTCCACCGCGGCTCACCGCCGCTGCACGGCCGCACGGGCTGCGGTGGCCACACGGCGGCCTCAGCGGCCCCCAAGGCAGCCCCTGTGAGCAGCTCGGCCGGCACGGCGGGCAGAGGGATGGTTTTCGTGGCCGGCCCGTGGCCAGATGGCCAGAACACGCAGGGCAGGGAGTGCTGCGAGCGGCCGCATCTCTGTCCACGCGCGCCCTATAGCGCGCGGCCAGTGAGGGCCACGCGCTGGGCCACGACCCACGCACTGCGGGAGGCGGCACCGGCGGGGAGTGGCCTGGTGGCCCTCAGGACAGCGCCGGGCAGCCTCTCCCCAGGGACAAGACAGCGTGGGCGTCTCACAGAGGAGGGCCGGGGGCGGCTGACGGGAGGTCTCCTCCTCGAGGCGGTTCAGGTGGTCAGCACAGAGCTGGACCTTGGCCCCGCCGTGCAGGCCGGGGACTCGGCGGCCCCAGGCCGTGGTTGTTACTGGCGGTGGCACCGCTGGGCGGACACTGCCCAGCCCGACGCTTCCCACGGGCGCTCGCTGGAGAACCAGCCCATGGCCTGACCCTCTGCTAATTCACCAAAAAGTGCAGCAGCCTCTCGGAAGAGCGCGACGAGGCCGTTCCCGCGCACCCGGCCAGCCAAGCCCAGGCCCCAGCAGGTTCTCCGTGGGGCCACGTCCCGTCTGTGCAGCAAACCAGTGCAAGGGGATGAAAGGGGAGCTGTGGGAGGCGCACACGGAGGGAGAGGGGACGGGCGGGGCGGGGTGGGCTGCGCAGGCTGCTTGGCCACAGCGTGCCTGGACACTCGGCCACTCGCACTGCGGACGGTGTGTGCTCGAGGGCCGCGCGTGACGCGAGACGGTGCCAAGGCCGGCTTATTGTTCAGGTGTGGAAATGGCTTCCTGAAGGGAGGCTTCGTCGCCGAGAGGTACAGTGGGTGCTTGCAGGAAGGACACCGTAACTGGACTTGCTTCCTGCCAGCAGCCAGGGCGCGGGCAGGGGCTGGGGAAATGAGACGACTCTAGCCGGTCGCCGCGGCTAGGCTGGGCATGGAGGCCATGGTGCTCGCCCCTGCTGTCCGCGGGCCGGCCGTCCTCACACCGGCTGGAGGGAGCCCCGTGTGCGTGGCCTGGCCCGCCGCGCCCACCCGCCCGCCGCGCCCATCCTCCTCCTTGCCGTGAGCGGCCCTGGCCAGCTGGCCCTGGCCCTGCGCCCGGCCGTCCCTGCGCCCCTCGCTCCACCCCACCAGAGATCCGGCTCTCTCCATCCCTGTGGGTGCGTGTGGCTCCTCGGTCCCGGAAGCCGCCCCTGCGCCAGGGCCTCCCCGTCACGGCCATCATGCCCGCGCTTGGCGCTCAGTGTCTGGCGTCACTTTTCCGGTCAGCCCGGCGGTTCTCGGCCCCTCAGGGAGGAGCCATGCCCGTTTGATCTCCAGAGCGCTCCATACAGAGCACCCAGCCAGACGGGTGCGCGGCTGCGATGAGGGAGATGGGGGGGGGCTGTGTCGTGGGCGGAGAGGGGGCGCGAGGCTCGGTGGGTGGGGAAGGCAACCTGCAAAAAGCAGGGCGGGCTGGCTCCCTCCGCAGGCCTCCTGTCTCCTTCTGGCACCCTCTGGCCAGCTCCGCCCCGAGAGGCAGACGCAGGACCCCACTTTCCTGGCGTGCATTTCAGGGCGGCCCAGGTCCCTTAGAAAGACGCTGCGGGTCGCTGCAGACGCAGCACAGCCAGGGGCAGAGCCGCAGGGGCGGCCTCGCTGTGAGCGTCTGGAGGTGGCCGTTCTGAGCGCGCTGGGTGCTCTGGGGCCGCGCTCAGGGCCACGGGCCCCGGGGCCCCCGCGCGGCGCCTGCCAGCCTCGGTTTGGGCGCGGGGCAGTCTGCTGAGCCGCAGCTCCTGTGGCCAAGGGGGAGGCTGGCCGGTGGGGGGCTCGAGGAGCCTGCACGAGTTTGAGCAGAGACTGTTCCTTGAAGTTACTGGGAGGGTTTTGGGGTTTTTCTTTTTTTGCCATATCTGTAAAAAAAAGTTCTAGAAATAAGCTAGTTCACATTGGAGATAAAAAGAGCTCAGGTTTCAATAACTGTAGAAGACAGACAGTACTTATTCTGGGAGGAGAAGTTGTATCAGGTCTCTCCACTTTTATCCTTTATGAAATAAAAAGGGAAAATAATTAATAAAAAGCTTCCTAATGTTATAAGATCTAAGTCTCTTCCCAGGCCTACGGAAAGACGTGATTCTGAGACAGACGAGAAAGTGAGTGTTCTACTTTAGGCGTTACATTAGAGGGTGTTCTTATTGCAGCCGGACTGAAATTTTACTAAGTGGCCAGTCGCTGCTGAGACAGAAGAGATCCAGAGGGGCTGTGATTCTGTGGCTCGAGACCTGACCTTGAGGAGGAGAGGCTGGGCGGGCTCTGAGGGCTCAGGCGCAGGACACGGGTTGGGAGACAGGTGGACGGTGGACTCAGCAGCCGTCTCTTTTCTGGAATGGTCTGTGACGCCCCTTTACTAACTGCAGCACGAGGACTGTGGCCTTCTCAGAAATTCAGGATTCTGAGCACATAGTGTTGCTAATTACAAAAGTAATGAATACATGCAGTTTCCTGTCTTCATAATCATTTTTTGTTTTCTTCTTTTGCAAAACACAAGGCAGTCACCTGCTGCGAGGCAATTCCTCATTCACAGAGGAAGCCAATCGCCAGCTACAGCTGGCCGGAATCGATAAATATTCCTGGGTTAATACTTGTAACTGAAGCGCACGTAACCGTCAAGGCGGACGTGTTTGCGCTGGGGAAGGAGGTGTCTGTATCTGCTCTCCACAGGGCGGTGGACGTGAAGACCAGCTCGACCGTGGCACAGCCGTGGGAGCGAGCGTAGAACTCGGCAACTCCCAGCACACACGTACGCGGGGCTCAGCTCCTTCTGGAGTGGCCCGCAGACACAGCCGCCGGAGGCGGGGCGGAGCTGACGGAAGTCAGTTCTATAAAAGAAAACAGCCTCCGAGATAGCATAGAAGAAAACTAGCAGCTCGGAAGTGAGCTGTCCGGAGACGCTTTGGGGACACTTCGTGACGGCCTCTCGCCGAGCTGTCCCCTCACCCCCTCGTCTTGAGTCACGTGACGCTTCCCCAGAGGGCAGGGGCTCGTTACAGGGGCTCTCAACCTCAGTGTAGACACGCTCCGGCGAAAGCTGCTCGCGACGGCCAGTCGCCCTCGGGGGCGTGGGTGCAACAGAAGGCGGTTCTCTGGCCGTGAAATCCAGGGAGGTCTCTTGAATTTCTCTGCCTCGGTGAACAAATTCTCCTCTAAGCCCTAAGTCTGTGTCAGTGGCACTTCAGGACGCGATCGACTCACACAGACGTCGCCCGAGGCCGTGGCACGGACGTCTCAGCCGTGGTCTCGGACGGTCAGTGCTGCTGGCTCCCGTGGCAGGTGTTGGAGGTGACCCTAGCGGCAGCGGTGCTGGTGCCACAGGTGTCGGCCGTTCGTGGGGGACCGGCTCTTGGGGGTGGGGTGCGCCCCGCCTCCCTCCGCTCCACGGCAGCCCGTCCGAGCTCAGTGCCCGTCTAGGGGCTCACACAGCTGTGGCGAAAGCGCGTTCTCACTTTTACTCCTGTCCGTTTAACCAGAATGTCTGTTGTTCGCTTCCGGGGCTTTCTCCCTGTCTTGGGATTGCAGTGATCTGAACACAGCTGTCTGCCTTGCGTGCACGTTTGTGTTTCTGTTTGGTGTTTATTCTGCTTGGTGTGGTCTGGACACCCCAGACCAGGCTCGACGTCTCATTTCTTCTGGACATGGCCAGCCGCGTCCGTGGGTCTCTCCTGCCCCTCTGCTCGCCTCTCCTCCGGCCTCCCGACGACGCGCGTGCTGGACGGCTTTCACTTCTTGACAGCGACCGGGTGCTCTATACTTTCCATCCCAGGCCCGCTTCTGTTTTCAGTTCAGTGATGGACTTGTCTTCGGTTTGTTATTTCCCAACCACGCTGACCGGGGCAGGCACAAAGACCCGCCCTCCTCTGGCGACAAACCCCAGGCCCTCGTTTACTGGCGGGTGCTCCCTTCGGTGCGCTCCGCTCTCTGCTCTTCCACGCGAGTTTCTAGGGTAAATGTGCCTGCTTCTTTGTCTCTCGGTTAAATGCCAATTTTAGCAGAATCGCTGCTACGGTAAGTCAAAGGGAAATAACCGAGCATTAGGGGCTTAAACTGGGGCAGGAGAGAAATCTGGGTTTGAAATTGCTCGTCCTCTTCTAGTGCCCTTGAGATGTTTATCCAGTTCGCTCGAACTTCACTTCCCTCCCTCTGAGATGACGGGAACAGGACGGCATTGAAAAATGAAAAGCTGCTGGAGGAGCGGGTCCGGAAGCCCTTAGGGGCCTTGTCTGCCGACGTGTGAGCGGGTCGTCCAGAGGCGCAAGCCCACGCCGAAGGGCCTCTTGGGCGGGCGCGGGGACACGGGTCTCTCTTGGCGGACGATACGTCCGCTGTCGCGGGGGCCCTCCCTTTGGGGCACCAAACGTCCATCCGTGGGGCCCCCTCTCCAGCACTGCCGACAGGCGACGCCGACTCCGGGGCCTCATCCCAGCTTCCTTTGCCGGGGCCAGCGCGGCGACGGCATCTCAGCTGGCCGCACGCGGCTGGGCACAGTGACCGCACGCCGGGCTGGGGCCTCGCACACGGGCTGGCGGTCAGCCAGGGCTTCGCATGTGAAGGTCTCTTGAACGGGAGTTTGGGGTTTTAAGTTGGCTTTGGTGCCTTCTCGCGGGGCTCGGCGTTTCTCCCCTCCGCGAACAGCGAGTTGTTTAGAAACTGTAGGTTCTGGAGCTCGGCGGGCTGACTTAGCTGAGCACTCTGCCTCGCACCACCGGGGCTGGGCCGTCTCTGCCCGCGATTCCGAGGAGTCCCTGGGCTGGGCCGTCTCTGCCTTCTCAGGGGGCGACGCCGTCCCTGCCCTTCTAACAAGCAGAACGTTGCCTCCAAAGCGTGGCTGTGCACGTCCTGTGTGGGCCCAGAAATGGAGCTCAGTCAGCGGCTCGTGCTCCCCGACAGTGTGACCTTCTGTGCCTCAGTTTCTCTAACTCTGGCCGACAGCAGCAGCTGCAGGGGAGGCGACAGCAGACGCTGTCCAGGGCGTGGGGGGTTGGGGTGAGAGCACGGGTGACACGGGCGGACCCCACGGCCGGCACCACACTGCGCCCTCGGCAGGAAGCCGGCTGGGGAGCGCGTCTGCCTGCGGGACGGGGTGCGGCTACGCCAGTGACAGCTGCGCCAGCTCGGCTAGCCGCTCCCGCAGGGCTGCGGCAGGCGGGGGGGATCCAGCCCAGGCCTGGGGCGCTCGGGCCAGCTCGGCGAGGCACGGGCAGCCCTGGCCGCGGTGCCCGGCGACACTCGCAGCTCCGAGCCATCCTCCAAGGCCGTTCCAGGCTGAGTCCGGCCGTGCCTTCGGCCCCTTTGTGAGCCTGCGGGCTCGGCCGGCTCTTGTGAGGACCCGTGGGTCCCGAGGGTGCCTCAGGCCCTGCTGGTGCGGCCGGGCAGGTGCTTCCTGCCCCAGGTGCTCACGAAGGCGCTGCCCCGAGCTGCACGGGGTGGGCTGTCCCGTCCGAGGGGCTGGGGAGGGCCCGCTGACCGGAGCCTGGCTGGACCGGCAGCGCCGAGCGGGTCTCCTGCTGGTGGCCGCGTTTCATCCCCCGCGTTTGCTGTTTTGACAGCCCATCAGCAGAGGTGCGGAAGGTGGCGGGAACCTCGCTGTACAGTTAGGGCTGAGGCAGCTGCGCTGGCGGGCCGGGGCCGGGCCGGGGCCGGGCCGGGGCCGGGCCGGGGCGCAGCTCAGACAAACAGGCTCTGGCGGGCGGCCGGCGGCCCTGGGAGCTGCGCTGCCCGCGCCGGCCGCTCCTCGCAGCACGGGCGCCCCCGCGAGCAGGCACAGAGGCAGGACGGCTCTGCGGCCCTCTGCCGGGCAGCCCGACAGCGCAGCACACAGGGCCGGCGCCTGGCAGGACAGCCCAGGAAGCCGCAGGGAAGGAGCCGGCGCCCTCACCGGGGCTGCTCCGGCCAGCCCGGCCCGCCAGTCGCCCGAGGCCTCCGCGCCCACAAGAGGTGGTGCCGTCATGGCCCGCGGCCCCGCCCCATGGCCCCGCATGGAGCCGTTCACAGCGCTGCTCATCTCGCCAAACCGTGTGCCCGGGGAGGCCAGGAGGCTGTGGGCGCCACCACCGAGGAGAGGGGGGAGAGGCGTCTGGTGGCCTAGGACCCCCGACGCCCCCTCGCACACCCCATCCCACAGCAGCTCGCCCCCTGCCCCCGTGCCCCACAGTGGCTCATCTGTAAGAAACGGGCTCCAAGAGGTGGTGCGGGCCAGGGCTGGTGCAGGAAGGGGCCCGTGGGCCACACCCCAGAAGGGTAAAGCTCAGAACCCCGAGGCCATGAGCCTCCTGTCATGGAGCACGGAGAGCTCCCTCGCCCGTGCGGCCTCGTGCCCTTCCTGGCACCCTCGGGCGAGCGTGCCCCAAGCTGGGGGCCGCACCCCGAAGGCCTCCCAGAGGCTGGTCAAGTCCAGCAGATCTGCTGGCCCCTTCCCACTGCCATCCGGCCCCCGGCCCCCGGCCCCCGGCCCCCGGCCCTGGGCCCTGCCAGCTCCACCAGCTCCACTCAGCATGTTTACGAGGCCCCCAGATGCCAGCTGAGCCTCTCTGCGGAATGTTCTGTACGGGTGTGTGAAAATAGCAGCCAGACTCCCCTCTCCCCTCCTGCCAGAACAAATGTGGGGGTGCACCGCTCCTGGCAGGTGCCGCCCCTGTCTGTCTGGGCCCCTTGGCCGGGCTGGGGTTCAGCCCCAGCCGGCGGCATGTGCTGGGCTCCCCGGGCTGGCCAGCCGCTCTCCCTCCGCTGGTCCAGGCCTCAGCGTGGCCTCCCTCTTCCCGGCTGCTCCGCCCTGGCGTCCTCCACGGCCGGTCGCTCCTGAGCTGAGTCCAGACCATCCCCTTGGTCCTGGGAGCCCTGTGGACACACCCGTCTTGTCCTCAAGGAGCCCGGGGCAGCAGGCGCCGTGGTCACCTCTGCTCCGCTGTCGTCACACCCACGGGGCTGCGGGGACGGGCGGCGACCCAGCGCCTCTCGGGTCCGGAGGAAGCTGTGCCCTGCGGCGGCTCCTGGTCAGGGTCAGGGTCAGGGTCGCGGTCGCCAGAGGAGCCGCAGACTGAGCCCGCGGTGGAGGGGAGGGCCCGGTGGGGGCTGCCCCTGCCCCCACCCCCACCCCCGCGGGGGCCCTGCATGTTCCTGACGCGCCCCTGTGCGGTTCTGTTGGGTGCCCTCGAGGGGGACACGCGGGGCGGGGCGGCTGAGGGGGACGGACAGACGGACGGGGCTAAGCAGGGGCTTCCTGAGGCGTGAGGCCGGCGGGAGGGGGTGCTGTCAGCGCTCGGCCCCCAGGCGGCCTGACCAGCGGGACCCGGAACCAAGGCGGGGGTTCTGGGGCGCTGACACCCTGGAGAGGGGGCAGGAGCAGCCTGAGCTGGTGAGCGGCTGCGGCACGAGCGGGTGCGGGAGGACACGGGGGAGGCGCCGGGGCAGAGGGCGAGGCCGGGCATTCACGGGGCAGCACAGCCTGCGAGGCCCTAACGCCAGACCTCCCTTCCCAGGGAGACGCCGTGGACCCGGCCGGCCCGGCCGGCACCAACGCCCCACACCCCGACACCGGCAGCTGCACCCTCCTCTCAGGAGCTTCGGTTAGGTAAGGGCATGGCGCCATGTGGGCGGTGCGCCCCCGGCTGCAGGCAGCTCCCCCACAGCGTGGGGTGCAGCAGGGGGACCAAGAGGGGCGCCTGCGAGCAGCAGGGTGCAGAGGGCGCCCGGCCCCTCCCAAGTAGGCTGCCCACCGGGGCCCGCGGCCAAGAGCGTCCATGCATCGCTGGCCCTCGCGGTTCCTGCTCTGCCTTCTGCGGCTGAGCCGGGGTTGAGACGCTGACCCTGAGGAGGTCACCAGTGGGCTTTATTCAGACTGGGCGGCTCCTCCGCAGCTTACCCGGACCCCAACGCTCTCTCACCCCGCCCCTTTTTCGTCCCCGCCCCTGCTCTCACCCCGCCCCGCTCGTCCCCGCCCCTCTCTGATCCCTACTCCTGCTCTCACCCCGCCCCTCTTGTCCCCGCCCCTGATCTCACCCCGCCCCTCTCTCGTCCCCGCCCCTGCTCTCACCCCGCCCCTCTTGTCCCCGCCCCTGATCTCACCCCGCCCCT
>JAGFMF010011956.1:1464708-1498791 GCA_019455555.1 Galemys pyrenaicus
ACCCCCTTCTCCTATCCCCACCCTCTCCTGTTGCTGCCCACTCGTCCCCTCTTTCTTCCTGTTCCTTCCACCTGTCCTCCCACCCTCTACCTCCTCCCTCCCTGTCCTCCAGCCCATTCTGCTCTGCCCCAGCTCTCCCTGCACCATCTTCCACTGAGTACTCTGGTCTTCTCTGCCTGTGGTGCGTCTCCCGGCTCATGCTCTGGGCGCAGGGCAGCCCCACGGCAGCTCCGGGCACCTGCCTTGACCACCAGGCGGGGTGTCCTGGTCCCGCTGACCTGGATGGAGACAGGCACAGAGTCATGTGGGGCCGCAGCCGGGGCAGCGCCTGACCCACCGCCAGGAGCCCTGCAGCAGCGGGCCGCGTGCCGTCGGGTTGGGGGCCCGGCCGGCCCCCACAAGCCGGGAGACCGCACCCCACGCCGGGAGACCGCACCCCGCGCCGAGGGCAGGTGGGCGGCACCGCCTCGGTGTTCGGGTCCCAGCAGCACGTGAGGCTGGTGGAAAACCAACACCACACAGCCCCAGACCCGCTGACACTCGTGCAACGCCCAGCAACCTGCCGGGGCGCGGTGACCCCACCCCACAGCAGGCCACGGGGCTGGGCCGAGAGCCGGGACGGGCCCCCAGCGGGCGAGACGGGCCGCCCTCAGTCTGCTCGTGCGGACTCCCTCGGCGCCTGGGCCTGCACCTCAGCTCTTGCGCGCCAGTCCCCCACGCCCCCCACGGCATCAGGGCCACAGTGCACGTGGGCAGAAGAGCACCCACGGGTGCTGAGCATGCAGGGCTGCAGAGGGCCTGGGCACTGTCCAGAGACTCCCCGGCCTACAGTGCCCATTCTGCTCTGCCCTGCGCTAGAGGTAGCGTCCATGCGGAACTGACCCGCGCGCCCAGGCCACGGGCGGACCTGCAGACACTGGGTCCTCAGGGAGCGCGGCCTCGGCACCCGTGAGGGCACACCAGAGCTCCTCGAGCTAAGCGGAGGGGTTAGGCAGCACACCCCAGCGACGACCGCTCGCCCAGCCCCCCGCCACCCTGGGCGAACTCGCTCCCCGCCAAGGCTCCGCTCTGCAGAGACGCAGCTGGTGAGGCCCTGTGGTGCCCAGAGGGGAGGGGCCCATGGACTGTGGCGGGGGACTCGGGGCTTCGGGGTGGGCGTGTGCCCTACATCAAGGACGGGTGACCCCGGACCCTGAAATCGGTGCTGTGACCCAGTGGACCGCGGGGGCAGAACATTAAAAAACGTCTTTCCCCAGATGTCAAAGGTTGCAGCCGGCCTAGCTGCTCACTGTGAATCGCCTGCCCTAGACGGCGACTCCAGGCACACGGCTCGCAGCCGCCTTCAAAACTAGTACCTCCGCCAAACGTTTTATGGGGATTAAAGACTGACCGGCAGGGAGAGGCAAGCCCCAAAGCTAAAACGGCGTTAAAAGCCCCGCTCACGTGGTCAGCGCGTGGATCCGACCCGACCCCGGCTGCCCGGCACGGGAATCGCGCCCGGGAGCCGGTGCTTGTGGCAAGCAGACGCCTGCGTCCCGAACCGACCCCCACGGGGCTGGCGCTGCCGGCCCGTCTCCCGTGCCGAGCACACTCGGGCTCCGCTGGCAGGGTGTCGGGCGCCGGCCCCCACACCCCGCGCACCGGCCAGCAGCAGCCTGGCCCACCCCGGCCGCATCTAGCCCCGTGGGAGGCGCTGGCCAGTCCCGCCTTGGGCCAGCCTGGCCAGACGGTTTAAGCCTCGTCTGCGCCTCGGCCCAGGGGCCGCACTCGGGGCTCTGACGTGGCTGCGGCCCGACGGCCACTCCAGATGTGGCCCCGCGGCCACTCCCAGGCCACGACTTCCTGCAGACGTGCCGGGGCTCTGGAGGGGCGGCTGGAGGGCCAGCACCCAGGACGCACAGCACTGAGAACGGGGCGTGGTGCCGGCCTCTCCGTTCGCTCCTGCCAGCCCTCACCACGGAAACAGGACTTCGGGAGGTAAACTGGGTAGCCTCGCCCGGCGCGCACAATCCTTCTCCCACGCTGCCCCTGCTATCAGGCAAACGCCTCCTGCCTGCCAGCCCTGCCCCGTCCAGCGCACGGCGCCTGCGGCCCCTGGCCATCAGACGGCGCCCCCCCGCACATGCGCTGCCCATGCGTCCACAGGCCGGGCGTCCACGGTCGCGGTGCCGGCAGGGGCTGGGGCGGCAGCGGGAAAGCCCGACTCCCCACACGCTGCAGTGGTCTGTGTTCACTCGCGGGGGACCCTCGCTCCGCAAGGCCCGGGCCAGTGGGTGGCGCAGCACGGCCTGGGAGCCGCTGTCCCCTGGGCGGCGCGCGGGGCCCTCAGGCAGCGAGGCCTCGGCGCAGAGCTCGCTGCTGGTCAGCACCCTTGCCTTGGCCGGCCCGGGGCCCGCGACAGGGTCTCCGGCCTGCACCCCACTCCGCAGAGCGCCGCGCCCAACCCCGTCCCCAAGGGAGCACGGCTGCGTGTCTGAGTGCGGCCGTACCGCAGCGACGCCCGACACTGACTGCTGAGTCGGGCTGCCCAGACCCGCGTGCGCCCTGGAGAGCGAGGCGCTCAGCTGCTCGCACCCCGACCTGATGCCCCTGCAGACTCAGGTCGCCGGGAGGGGCCACCCAGGAGGGGCTCCCGCCGCCCCTAGACACAGGCGAGGCTCAGGCCAAAGGCGCAGCAGACGCCGGCCGCGCCCCTGGGCAGGGGTTCCAGTCACCACCGCTCCCGCGCTCACTCTGTCCCCCCCACCGCGCCGCCAGCCTCGCCGCCGGCTCACACCCTGCAGGGAGACCCCGCGGTGCCCGGCTCGCTCGTCTCCACGCCGGCGACACTTCTTGCCCCTTTCTCTCCGCTCGCCACGAGTCTGTCCACCCACAGCAACCACTGAAAAGCGGGGCCAGCCCGTCCGGTCAGCACCCGAGCCCCCCGGCCGCCTGCCCGTGCCCGTGCCGGCCACTCCAAGCGGCCGTTCTCGCCTTCAGAGGAGGAGGGTGAGGCCCCCATCTAATGCTCTGGGGTGGGGACAGCCCCTGGACAGTGGGGAGGGCGGGGCTGGGGCCGGTGGGGGGCCGGCGCCTCTGAATCAGTGTCGGGAACCACTGTTACCCAACGAGAAAAACTGAATTGCAAACAAACGCTCTGGTCTACGACAGCAGCTTCAGCGGGTGGACGGAGCGGGAGACGGAGCCCGGGGTTACCCTAACCCTAACCCCGCTGGCCCAGCCCGCCCACCTCGGCCGGCTGGAAGCCGCTGAACAAAAGGCAGAAATGCAGGGCCCCGGGCAAGCCTCCCGGACTTAGTTCTCTCGTGTGCAGGGCCCTTGGACATCAGGACAGCTGTGACCGGTGATGGCGAGAAGGCCCCCAGGCCAGGTGGGGAACCCCCGCAGGGAGCCCAGCGGGGGTGGGGCTGGCTCTGGGCGCCCCCACCTCCCAGAGAGCGCCCACCCGCGGCCGGGGACCCAGCGCCCTCCCGGACGCCAGCACTGTCGTCCTGGTGCCTGCGTGCCCAGGGCTGCGCCCGACAGCCGGCCGCAACGGCCCGGGTGTCCGCTGCCCCTCCCACAGGTCTGCAGGCCTAGTGGCCGACCCCACGGAGGCCCCGGAAGCCCTGGACGCGGGCCAGGCCCAGTGCGAAGACGAGCCAGGGAAGGGACAGGGCGAACCCAGCCAGGGCCTCGTCCGGGCGCTGCCCCCGCCCGCGCCCCCACCCCCGGAACAGGGCCTGTGAACAGGCGCGGGGGCTGCGCCCGCCCGGCTCGAAGCAGTCTGCACGCCCATCTGCGTTGTTTCCGCGGCCCCCCAGCGTGCCGGCCTCACCGTGGAAACCAGCTGGCACCCGCGGGCCAAGCTGGCAGCACTGCTTGTGCCATCCCGCCTGGCTGCAGCGATCGACCCGCCTGACTCCTGCCCCGCGTCTACTCGTTTCAGAGGCTCAGGCCCCTGGAGGGGCCCGAGCCGTGTGGACGGCCTGGGACGCCAGCCACGGGCTCCCCAGCCTCGCCGGGCAGCCGCCCCAGATGGGCCCTTCCAGGGGCGAGGCCGGGCCCAGGGGAGCCGTGCCGGGCTGCGTCCTCGGCCTCCACCGCCCGGCTCGGCCGGAGAAGGGCCCGCGGGCCGCGAGGACATCCTCTCCACATCCTCCTCTTTCTCCAGGGAACTTCTTCAGCAGGGACACAGCAAGCGTGTTCCCGAGACGTCGCTGGCCAGAGTACAAGGGGTTTGCTTTTTTAAATAAAAATTAGACATCATCGCAGGAGCCGTGTCGAACGCCAGGGCTCCCCCAAAGGTTGGGGTTCTTCCCGGGCACCGCCCTGGGCCGCGGCAGCGGGCATCTCCTTCCCAAGCAGAGAAGGCCTGAGCCCCGGCCCCCAGAGCTGCCCCCACCGGAAATGTTCGGCGTGGCTGTTTCAAAGAACCATCTGGATGAGCCGGGAGGCTGGTCCCGGGCCAGGTTTAGACACTGCTGAGCTGCCTTCCGGGGCTGGCCGCCGCTGAGGTCAGCGGGGCACAGAGCCCCACGCGGGCGGCCCCGTGGGCAGGGCCGTCCAAGGGGCCGCTCTGGAGCTTTAACTCAGCGCCTGGGAAGTGCTGCTTCACGTCTGGCCAGAGTTTTCTCGCTGCCGTTAATGGACAGGCCGCTGCTGCGTCTGACCCGGCCCGTGGGGACGTACAGGCAGAGGTCACCATGGTGACCCTGCTCAGCCCCCGCCTTTGTCCCCTTTGACAAGACCCTTGTTCTGGAGGCAGCCCAACTCCCAGGAACAGGGAGCGGGCCACAACAACGTGGTCTAACCCTGGCGGAATACTACTCGGCTGTCAAAAAGCTGATGGAGCAGAGGGAGCTGGGGAGGCCGCGCTGAGTGAGTCATCAGAAGCAGAAAGACCGGCACCGCGCGTTCTCTCATGGGGGGAGTACAAAGAAACAGACAAAACTAAGCCGAAACCGCCTCTGAATCCGCAAGTTTGCTGAGACCGAGAGGGGGAAGCACAGGCCGGCCTGGCCCGCGCCCGCCAGCCCCTGCTCAGCCCGGTCCTGCCCCAAGCTTCCCGGCTGGCCGTCGTCCCCCAGCTCACGCTGCAGCCAGGCAGGTGTCCGCGCGGGAGCCGGGCAGTAGTTCGCTCCTAACCCTGTCCCCAGCGTGCGGTGCCCTCTCCCAGGCCTGCCCCGGCCTGTCTGGGGAGAGGGGGTGCTGCTCAGCGAGGCACCTGCCGCTGGGCTGAGCTTCGCCCGGCCCCTCCCGCCTTCCACGCACCCAGGGCCGGAGGCCTGCGCTCCGCGTGCCCGAGTCCAGGGCCACCCGACTCCCGGGCCCAGCAGAGCAGGCCCTGCGCAGGGCCAGACCGCCCTGCGCCCGCACGCGCCCCACACCGGACAGCAGCGGGCTCTGCGGCCCTCCCTCCCCGGCCTCAGAAGGGATGGCTGCCCCCACTTCCAGGCCCGTTCCAGGCCCGCCCCCGCCCCGCCCCTGGCTCCCGCCCCAGCCGCCATGAGGTTGCCTAGCAACCTCCGCCTGACGGACAGCTGCGCTCCCAGGCCCAGCTCTAGCGGCTCCAGGGGGCTGGGAGAGCGCAGGAGCCAGCCCCCAGGCCAAGGCCGCTCACGCGGGCGGCTCCCACTGGGGAGGGCCGCCAAGTCCCAGCGAGGGGGCGCAGACAGCACAGCGGAGCCAGGGGGCCGCCGCCTCTGGGGTCACCAGCCTGAGAGGAAGCCCCCGCGTCCTGGCCGGCGCCCCACCACTCAGACAGACTGTCTTGTCGCTCTCGCTGAGCGGCTGGGCTTCCAGCCCCTTCAGCCAGAAACTCCCGAACGCAAAGAGCACCCCCAAACCTCCCAGCGGGTGTGACCGCGAAGCCACCGCCAGGGCGCTAGCGTGAGACTCACCGGGGGCAGGGCGGCGACTGGCGGCCTCAGCCCGGGCGTCCGTCCCACTGGCCCCGGGCCCCTCCTGTGGGCAGCGGTGTGCAGGTGTGGCACCCTGCAGGGAAAGAGGACAGAGGGTCATTCTCTGAGCATCAACGGACGGGAGAAGCAGGGGCGCTCCCCGCGGCCAGCAGCCTGGCCACGGGGCTGGGACCGCCTTGCTGGTCCCGGACGCTGCGGTGAGACGGCGCGGGCAGCTTGGCCCAGAGAGCCGTGCTGCAGGTGTGCATGGTGGGAAAGTGCGTGGTGGCCGACGTCACACGCGGCTGGGTCCTGGGGCCCATGTCCGAGGGACGGCAGTCTGTGCACTCAAGGCCGGGCGTGGTGCCTGCTGCCCTCGCCCCTGCCTCCCCGCAGGTCCGCACAGAGCTGGGCCAGAGGTCAGCCCATGGGTGTTTGCAGCAGGAGAATAAAGAGGAGGTCGGGCGCGAAGAGCGTGGCCCTGCTCCCCAGAACCATGCGTCGTAAGCCGAAGTCTGGAACTTTCCGACCCTTCGGGGTCGGGGCGTGCTGCAGCGCTGTCCAGAGGGGAAGATGAGACCTCCCCAAAGACGAGCTGACCACCCAGTTGGGGCCCAGCGCCTGTGGCCGCAGGCCAGCCGGGAAGGGGGCTCAGCGCAGCCAGCTCCTGGCCCTCGCACGTCCCTCCTCTGGCGTCCAGCATCGCTCTGGTGCTCCGGGCTGCACACGCCATAACTGACACCCCCTCCGCCAGGGAGGCAGGACAAACCGGTCAGCGGCCAGCTCCAGGGGCTTGCACGCCGGCTCCCGGCTCCCTGGCCTCCGTGCCTGGCAGTGCACACTGCACAGGGCCCCGCCACGGCCCGTGCCGGCCCCGCAACGGGGTGACGGCGGGTCGTGGGGACCGAGTGCCTGTGGCCTGAGGTCTGGGCCCTTCAGAGGCCCCCTGTGCTCTGGCAGAGCCCCAGGCCTGCAGCGCCCGTGGAAAGAGCGCCCTGCACGTTTCCAAGACGCGTGTGTCCGGCGGCGCTGAGCAGAACGTGCCTCCTGCAGCTCCCATGCCCCGGCTGGGGAGCAGCTCTCCGCGGACGCCGCCCCGGCCGGGAGACCCGTCTGCCCCAGCGCCGCGGCCCGCGCCATCTGCCCCGCGGCCGGCACAGCTTGCTCGCTGTCACACTCTATTTGAAAATGCCGAGGGCTGTGATGCGCAGGCGGAGGGCCGCGGCTCCTGCCAGCCAAGGCTGGGGGCGGGCGGGCGGCAGCCGGGCCAGCTCCATCCCGGCGCCCCGGTCCGTCCTCGTTCACGCACGGGAGTCTGAGCGGCAGGGACGAGGCCTGGCCCACACCGAGAGGCAGCCAGGGGCTCCCACCGGCCAGGCGGCCACTGGAATCGGGGTCACTGCCGGCCGGTGACGCCTCCCTCTGCCAGGCCCGCAGCGGCGCCCTCCGAGGTGGCCAGGTGGCGTCACCGCAGGGCCCGCTCTGGGGACAGGGCGCTGCCACCGCAGGACCCAGGCCTAGAGGGGCCGGAGCGGGCGCCTGGCCACGGAGGCGGAAGGCAAGGGCTCGCAGGTGCCGCCCCAAACCTGCGCTGGGGAAGCGCGCTGCGGGGGGCAGAACCCCAAGACAGCGGGGTTCACAGACGCGCCACAGCGCCCTCAAGCGGGGGGCCGTGGGGCCGCTGTGACGGGGCGGAGCTGGAGGACGCACGAGCTGCTGAGAGGGCCGCGGAGGGAGCCCCAGGACTGCGTGGAAGAGGCTGTTTAGAGGCGCTATTGACAGGCGGGCAGATGCTCCCTATCATCCAAGGTACCCAAGTGCCCCTGGGGCCCAGCCCCGGGACACCTCCCTGCGCCCCAGAACCTTCCTCGCCCCGCGCGCGCCCTGAGCTCCTGCCGCCGTCCCCAGCGTTTGCTTTTGCTCACAGAAGCAGCGCCGTTAAGGCGAAGCGGCAGAGCAGGAGGACGCGACGCGCAGACGGACGCGGGGACAGGGCCGCGGGAGCCCGGGAGCCAGAGAGACGGCCAGATGCCCGCAGGAGGTCAGCGTGACCGACTCCCGCTTCCCGGAGCAACTGGCAATTTTTCTGCACTCTGTAAATAGAACTGAAGATGGAAGAATTCAGGTTAATGGCTGACACTATCATTATCCAGATTGGTGCCCGTTTTGGAAAGGATATTTTAGTGATGTGTTCACCAAATGATCCTATTCAAATGCTACTAAAACAGGAAGTTAGAAAAACATAAATCACGTCCCTCTTGATCTATCGCCCCAGACGTGCATGGAATCAGCGGCGCCCGCACAGAAGCACGCACTCCACATCTGCACCCCGGCCGCCCCCGGGCCCGGCCCCAGCCCGCAGCTGAACCTTATCATTTGCCTTCAGCTGGAAGACTTGCATGGCAGGGTGCACTAGTCAGTTACTATTTCCTGGTTCGTTATTTTCTTTCATCCCGAAGAAGCCCTTGTCCACCCGAGACCATAAATGTGCCCATCTAGGTCTACTCCAAAAAGCTTTTAGGCTTTAACTTTTACGACTGCCGTGACTTATCCGCATTAATTTCGTGGATGGTGTGAGGCTGGGTGGGCTCACCTGCTCCCACGTGCTTACCCAGTTTTTCTGACACTGGGTGTCGCGCAGACTTTCCTTTTCTCATTAAGTCGCCTGGGAGGTTTTACTGAAACGGACTGACCGTGTGCTGATGTGTTCTGGGCCCCGCGTCCCACGGGCGCCCCGCATCCTGATACAGGGCTGTCTGCGTCACGGTCGTTGCTAGTGAGTCTCATCGCCAGTAACAGACGTGCTTCATGCTTCAAGATGACGGCTGTTTTTCAAGAGACTTTGAATATTCTATCACCTCTGCATTTCCATGCACGTGTTAGAATGAGCTCTCCGCTGGCACAGAAGAAAGCTGAAGTGTCGTCTGAGACGTGTGCTGCTTTCGTAGCTGGCACAATGGTCTTGTCGGCCTGTGAGAATGGAGCCGGACGGGGATGTGGGTGTGCGACCCGTTACCATGTCCAAAAATCCAGCTACTGCGTCGCTCTGATCAACAACGACAAAAGTACGTCACAGCCAAGAGAGGAAAACAACCTAGGAGCCCACAGATGAGTGGGTCAAGAAGTAGAATATCCGTGGTGGAATACTACTCAGCCATCAAAAATGATCAGCTCATGCCACTGGCACAACGAGGATGGAGCCGGAAGGATGGCGCTAAGCAAAATAAGCCAGGAGAAAGAAACACCGCATGGTGTCGCTTATGTGTGGAATGTAGAGACACGCATCAAAGGCGCAGACAAAGACAGACTTCAAGACCAGCTCGTGAAAGCTGAGCGAAGATCTGAGGCACCCCGAGGGGAGAGGGAGGAGGAGGGCGAGGGCCGGGAGCACGTGGACGGCGGTGGAGGGTGTGGGCGCTGCGCGAGCGGGAACCGACAGCGCCATGCTGGCGGGGCCCACGCTGCCAAACCACAGGGATAGAAAAAGTGGAACTTCAATAAAAAATTAACGCAAAATAAACACACTCAACAGTTCACGACGGGGCTATTAAAATAAAACCGTGTTTAATGAAAACAATCTTGCATCCTCCAGTTCATGAATACGTTATCTCCGTAGATTGAGGTCGTCTTAAATCTCGGAGGAATACTGAAATGCTCGGTGCAGAGACCTCAGCGGATCTGTTTGCTAAGCTGCCTCCAGCGTTTGTGGTTTTCAGGCTGCTGTCGTGGGCGGCTTTGACTCCGCCCCCGAAGGCCTGCAGCCGGCACGCGGGCCTCCTCCGGCGTCTGCAGGGCCAGCCGGCAGTCTCCCCGGCCCGCAGACCCTCCGTTCAGCGCCTCCCCGGCCCGCAGACCCTCCGTTCAGCGCCTCCCCGGCCCGCAGACCCTCCGTTCAGCGCCTCCCCGGCCCGCAGACCCTCCGTTCAGCGCCGGGCTCCGGCCGAGACGACCGGCCGGGCTCGCGCCACAAGGCCCGTGAGGCCACAGCCCCGTGCGCCAGCTGCCGGCCCGCGCTCGGCCGCTGTGCCGGGCGTCCCGGCTGGGGCTGGCCGCCAGCAGGATCCCGGGCTCGCTCGAGCGGGGCCGCTCCGGTGCAGCTGCCGGAGGTGCCGGGCAGCGGTGGGGGGCAAAACGGCGGCCAGGAGACAAGCGCGTCTCGTCGCACGCGCCCACAGGCGAAGGCCGGGGGATGGCGTCCCTCAGGCCGTCTGCACGGCGGCTCCACCAGCACAGGCCGAGCGTCCCGCGACCCCAGCGCCGGCACAGGCCGAGGGGGCAGGTGTGGCCACGGGCACCGAGCAGGACACAGCCCAGGCCCAGCGGCACAGGCTCTGCCCGAGTCAGGCCCGGGGAGGAGGGGCCCAGGTCAGGCCGGGGTGTGGACGGTCCTCAGGCCCAAGTCCAGTCTGCCCAGGCCCCCGCCGGCGCTGAGACGAGCTGTAGGGTGCTGGGGCCGGCAGCGGGCCTCCGAGCGCACGCCTCACGCTGCACCTCACTCAGCCCCGGGTGCTGGGGGCGCGGAGGCAGCGCCTCCCCCTTGACCCTGGGGGCCCCACCCGGCGCCTGCGGTGACCCCCGACAGCAGCACCACCACCCCGGCGCGCGTGGCCAGCGGCCAGCACAGCGGCCGCAGCACCGGCATCTTCCCGCCACGTGCCGCCGGCAGAGCGGCCCGCGGGCTGGGGAGAGCTGGGGCGCGCCTCCGGGCTCAAGGCGCTGCGCCCGCGTCTTCGGTGCTGGGGGCCGCCCCCGGGCCTTGAGGCACATGAAGGGCCAGAGGGAGCGGCTCTGGCCCGCCCGGCTGGGGCGAGCGCAGCCCCGGGGGCGCCAGCGGCCGGGGGGGCCTTCCGGGCGCCCACAGCCGTGTGCAGCCGGGCAAGCCTCTGGAGCCCCTGGAGGCGCGAACCAGACGCGAGAGCCGCGCTCGGTGAGGCCTCCGGGAGACGCGAACTGGGTCATCACGGACGGATGCGCCCTCCGGAAACGGCGGCTGAGGAGCCCCTACCAACTTAGGCGTTAACAATGAAGGCATCGCACGCAGGGGCCCCTGCAGATGACGAGACTGACGTTCGTGCGCGCTAATGACACCCTGACGTGCCGCGAAGCACTTCGCACGCACCGTTCACCCGAAGCCTCAACTCCGGGGCTGGGTGCCCGCAGCGCAGCGGGGAGAACTGGTTGGGGTGCCGCGGGGGTCCCAGCGCAGCCTGGCTGCCCCGCAGCAGGCGGGGACGGGCCGCCGTGCACCAGCCTCGTGAGACAGTCCAGGTCACGGCCCGAGCCTCGCCGGCAGCCCCCGCCCCGCTCGCTGGGCCGCGAACACAGAGCCTGTCGAGGCTTCGGGGCGGAGGCGACACCTGACGCTTGGGCAGCTCTCCAGGGGTCCGGGGTGGCTCACGCCGAGGGGCAGCTCACTGGCCGCCCCCTCCGGCAGCCGGCCCCAGCAAGACTGGGCCTCAGCCGGCCCCACGCGCTCTGCGAGGCAGCAGCCATGGCCGGGGGCACGACCCCACCGCCGGCCACAGCCACGAAGCCCACCTCCACCGCCCCCAGCCAGCGGGCACACAGCGAGGCCAGCAGTGGCCTTCCCGCCGCGGGACAGCCGTGGGACCCGCAGGACGCGGGAAGGACTCAACTGCTTTCCAGACTGCAGGACCTGAGAATAAGGGAAACTCGTAGGAACAAGCAGACTTGAGGCTCGAGACAGGACGGGACGGTCTCGGGGTGGTGACCGTGGCGAGAGCCGACGGCCAGAGGCCAGGGCCGTCACTCGGCAGCAAAGGCAGCGAGGCTAGGCCAGGTCGGCGGCCTGCCGTCAGCCCCGGACCTGGAGGCTGCGGCGTGGTGGGCAGAAAGCCGCGAGGGGCAGCCCGCACACTGGCCCGGCGCGGTCTGTCATGCTGGCCTCGAGCCGGCCCCGAGGCGCCCGCCGGGGAGCCCACGCAACGCTGACCCCAAACCAGCGAGTGGGCCGCCAGCGACACCGGGCGTGCTGGGCACGGCAAGGCGGGGTGGGAAGGCCGTCCCCGCAAACCTGCGAGCACGGGGACGGCGCCTCCCTGCGGGACAGCGCCACTCGCTGGGCGCCGCCGCCCGCCCACGGGCATGCAAGGGCACTCCCCAGCAGCCCTCGCTGGGCGCCTGGAGGTCGGGTGGACGCCACAGGCCACACGTAGCCGGCACCCCCACGTCGCTGCAGCAGCACCGCGCCACAGCCCACGCCTCTGGGCAGCCGCACGCAAGCCGGCCAGCCGTGCAGAGCGCCCGCGTGCCCGCGGGGGGCCGGGCCGGCTCCCGCTGCAGCCCACAGGCCCCTCCTGCGGCACCGCGGCCACCCACGCCCAGCAACCGGCTCAGGGGCCTCTGAGCTGCGGTCCTTCCGGAAGAGCCCGGCATGAGCTTGGACGCGGGCCCCACACAGGCCGGCCGCCCTGGCCATTCCGGCCCCAGGTGAAGGCCACCCAGCTGCCCACAACCCTGGTCAGCGAGCTCCTCGCCAAGACGCTTGTGTGCGGGCGGCTCTGACCAGGCCACCCCACCAGGGCGCCCACGCCCGCTGTCAGGACAAAGGTGTCGGCGGCAGCGTCCTCCCTCCAGCCCCTCTGGCCCCTCCGGCCAGCAAGGCCCACGGCTGCCCGAGCCCAAGCGGCTCCTCCACCCCAGGCCCCAGGGCAGCTGCCGGTGGCGCAGGGGAGCAGCCGTCCTGCCGGCGATGCAGCCCACCCCCCACGATGGCTGCGGCTGCCGGCCAGGGCTCCCCGGGCGCCCTGTCCGCGCTGGTGTATAAACACTCGCCCCCAAGCGTCTGCTTGGAGCACACAGCGCCCACTTAGCACCGAAGCAGGGGCCCGGGCTGCGGAGAACCAGACCAGCTCCTGCAGCCCCGCTGTGGCCGAGGGGCCCGCACCCGCCTGCAAGGCTGCGGGCGGGACCCAGGCCCGGACCACCGGCAGCCCTGCCCGCTGTCCTCCCTTCCCTCTGGCGGGTCCTCCCCGCCCTCAATGGAGGACGGAAACGACCGGAAAGGGGGTGCCGTAAGAGCAGAGACCCGGCTCCCACGGGTGGGGGTGAAGGGTCAAACTCACTAACCACTGCACAAACAAAGACCCTTAGCGCCAGCGAGGGCCGCTCACGCCGGTCGGACGCGGCTCTAGCTCCAGACTCCCCGGAGCCCACAGCAGACCAGACACAGTCCGTCAAGGTCAGCCAGCAGCCTCTCAGGAGGAGCCTCCGAGAGAAGAGGACATCGGGGCAGTCCCCGCACCGGCCCGGGGCAGCAGTTCTGGCCCCGCGCCCGCGCAGGGCTTCTCCCCAGCTCTCTCTCTCCTGTGGGGGGCCTCCTGCCCCCAGCGCCCGCTCGGGGCTTCTCCCCGGCTCTCTCTCTCCTGTGGGCCTCCTGCCCCCAGCGCCCGCTCGGGGCTCCTCCCCAGCTCTCTCCTCTGTGGGGCTCCTGCCCCCAGCGCCCGCGCGGGGCTCCTCCCCGGCTCTCTCCTCTGCGGGGCTCCTGCCCCCCCGCGCCGCTTGAGGCCCACACCCCGGCCAGAACTGCGGCGGCCTTGGGAGCACGGCGGCCCAAGTGGCGTGTGCGCATGGACGCTCCCACACTGACAGAGGGCCGGTCGCTTCTCAGCGCCCCCGTAATCACCACCGGGAGCAGCTGGGGATGGGGTCACGGAGCGCGAGGCGGGACGTCAGGGCGGCGCGCCAGGGCAGGCAGCAGCGGCTCCTGCGGAAGGCCCGCGCGGCCAGGGCGCTGCGGAGCAGTGAGGTCATCTCCCTCCCCAGAGCTGCGGCCGCACGCATAATGGGATTCCAGGCACGCGCGTCCCCAGGACCGCTGGCTTGAAGGCAGCCCCAGCGGTGACTGAGCTAATTTTAGGGAGCCATCGATTCCAGCCTCCGCTTCCGGGAGCGATGGCGCCTGCTCCCGGGCTCTGGCCTGCGGCCCGGAGACGAGTCCTCTCCCCGCCTCCGGCCACCCTGAGCCCGGCCACAGACTGGCCTGGAGGCCCCGCGGCTGGGTCTGGCTCTGGTTCTCAGCGCACCCACCTCCGGGACGTCCTTCCTGGGTGTGTCTCAGACGCTCAGACGCAAGAAGCTCGGAAGACGGGCCGAGGTGACGTCCAAAGGGGCTGGCCAGGCGGCACCCCAGAGCATCTGGGCGCCGCAGCGGCTCAGCGCAGCATGGGGGGACGTGCGCGGCTCAGGGTGACCCCTCCGGGCCGGGGGACATGGGTTGCGGCAGGCGCCCTGTGGGCAGGAAGGCCCCAGCGCTTGACGCCGTGCGGCGTTAGCCAACAGAAAAGGGGTCACCGGCGCGTCTCTCGCAAAGCCTCACTCCAGTGACAGGCCGAGGCCGAGGCTTTAAGAACGCGGCAGGTGAGGCCGAAGTTGTAGACGTCCAAACAGCACAAACAGGGAAGGAGGAAGAGACGCAGAGACCAGAGAGCAGCGGACAAGCGTCGCGGAGGCCGGCGCGTTCATTCTGGGGACGGGCAGAAGAGCCGAGGTTGGGGGGCGCCCGGAGTCCTGGCCCACGCAAGGCGGTGGGTGGACGGGATCAACGGCCACTCACTCAGCGGGCACAACGATTCTTAGGCACCAGCACCTATCGTGAGACCCAAGCACCAAGCAAGTATCGCTGGCGTCCGTGTGACAGTCTCCGGAGGGCCCGGGCTTCTAGAAGCTTCTCCACCCCTCCGGCCAGAAGAGGACTATGCCAGGACAGCCTCTGCACCGGCAGGGCAGCCGCCTCCCGCCCAGCTGTGCTCTGCACCAGCTCCGTCCTCTGCAGGGCGGCAGCTCCCGCCTGCCCATGACGGCACCCGCCGGGCTTCTCTTCCCTGAGCCCTCAGCAGAGGCCGCTTCCTCAAGGCCGCCGCCCACGAGCACGAGCCTCTCAGCACCCCGTCCCTCTCGGGGCAGCTCTTCCTGCCGCTGGTGTCCATGCAGGGTCCTTTGCTCTTCTGGCCCTTCCCCTCACAGACCTGCTCTTTAAGATTACCGACGTCTCTGCCTCGTCGAGAAGCTCGCCTGGGACAGCGGGGTGCTGCTCGCCTGGGACAGGGGCGCTGGAGAAACCTTTCCAGAGTGAACCAAGAACCTGCACTCCAAACCCTGACTCTGTAACAGGGTTGCCCCAGGAAAGGGGGAAGTTCCAGAATTTTGGTTTTGCCCTAAGTGGGTGGAGCTGAGGAGGGAAAGAAGATTTTGCAGAGAAGAAGGAAGGAAGGAAAAAAGAAGCAGGATGGAGAGCAGCAAGGAGACCTGGGGGAGGCGCGTGGAGCAGAGCGACATGTGAAGATCTGCGCTTGCTTTTTTGTCCTGGACTGGTTGGAACAGATGTGGGTGAGAGACCCGCGGGGAGGTTACCAATGGCAGCTTTTGTTTTAATTTTGCTTTTTTTCTCTTAGATTTGTTTGACTCTTTTTAACCCTTTTTTATGGGTTTTTGTTGAAAGGTTTTTGGCGTGTGGCAGGCTTTTGGGCCTTACTTTGGACTAATTTTATTTAGCTGGACTTTTACTCTCAAGGAAATGAGTAACTTTGGATGCTTAACTTAGTAATTATGTTTTTTGTTCTTTTTATATTTTACCCTAATTGTATTCAAGTTTCTTTTTATTAAAGGCCTTATGTGTTTGCTTTAATGCGGCAAATGGCAAACGTATTTAGAGAGCGCGGGTTTGAGAGTTCTGGGCTGCTTTTCTCCCTGCCCCGTACAGATCTGGCGCCCAACATACGTAACAACTCCAGAACTACAGCAGCCCAGGAGCCGCTAGGACCCAGGCCCCGGCCCGCTCAGGCGGCTGAAGCCAGGGGCGGAGACGCCGGCGGCAGGGTGGGTCGCCTTGGGGTGGCGTGACACACTCCACGCCTCCCTCTTCAAGCCCCACGACCTGCCCGAGGCACCTCCTGGAGGACGGCACAGGCTGGACAGAGAGGACAGAGAGGCCCGGACGTGCGACCGACCAGAGCACCTCAGGCGGGCCACACAGCAGAGTGGGGAACCAGGCAGGGGAGAGCAGCGGCTAATCCCAGCAGAAAATCAGAAATAATGGGGCCTCCCCGGTGGGCCGGGGTTCAGTTTCAGGCCATCCCCACTGCAGCGCGAGTCCCACCCCGGCCAGGGAGGGGTCCCAGGGTGCAGAGGCCTCTGCCGTCTGCCCGCTGCCCCTCAGCGGTGTGTTTCTGCTCCCCACGCTGTCTCTGGGGAGTCCTCTCTCGAGGCCAAGGGCTGGCGAGTTAGAAATAATTAGGCAGTCTGGGGGAGGAACAGGCAGGTGAGACTGGTGTACTTACGGTTTGGAACAAAGGGGAGGAAGGCGCCCCCCGGGAGATGGGGAAAGCAAATCTCGAAGGAGAAGGCCGGGCACGCAACGCAAAGAGGCGCTAACAGATGCAGACGGAGGTAGACTGGGGAAAGCCAGAACTCCAGGTGGAAGGTTCCAAGTACAGAAAATTCTGGACACAAGACTAGGGCCGTGGAGGAACAACCAAGCACAGACAGACTGGTAGGACTCGAGAATAAAGAGGGAAAGAAGGCAGACATCCCCGAGGCCCCACTGCACTCGGCTCTCTTGCCCCTCCCAGGCACCTTCTCCCTGGGAGTCTTTATCCCTTAATCTTTTTTTCCTAAATAAACTTTTCTTTCCAAGACCACGCTTGCTTCCCTTTGCTTACGTAGCTAAAATGTCTGAGTTCCTTTCCAGGGCTTCACGAGACAAGAACCGTGGTGGTGACCAGGGCGAGAGGCGGCGGGGTGGCGGCCGTGCCACGGTCCCCTCGCTCACGGGCGTCACTGCCTCCGCCGCACCGCGGGCCTGCACCCCGTCCTTCTATGCGAAAATAAATCTTTTTTTTAAAAAAAGAAGTAGCCATTCTGTGGTGTGTGCGCCCAACAGCAGCACTTCAGAAACTTGAACTAGAAGCTGGCAGGACAGGAAGGCAGGCAGGAAAGGCCACGACTGCATCGGGAGACCTCGAGAGCCTCGCGCAAGGACCGAAGGACAGACGTGAGCGCGAGAACGCCTGCATGTGCTCTGACCCGGCCTCGCGGCTCCCCCAGCACAGCTGCTGGCGTGCGCCAGGCCGACCTCGCACGCACCGCTGGTGTACCAGCCTGACCTCGCGTGCCGGGCCGACCTCGCGTGCCGGCCGACCTCGCGTGCCGGCCGACCTCGCACGCACCGCTGGTGTGCCAGCCTGACCTCGCGTGCCGGCCGACCTCGCACGCACCGCTGGTGTGCCAGCCTGACCTCGCGTGCCGGCCGACCTCGCCAAGCTGTGGGGTCGCCGTGAGCACTGAAGAGCAGGCGCCGCCCGCCGAGACGGTCACGGCAGCGAACGAGAGTGACGGG
The DNA here is from genome assembly GCA_019455555.1 of Galemys pyrenaicus. Taxonomy (NCBI): domain Eukaryota; kingdom Metazoa; phylum Chordata; class Mammalia; order Eulipotyphla; family Talpidae; genus Galemys; species Galemys pyrenaicus. The sequence goes on from JAGFMF010011956.1 coordinate 1,481,947, forward strand.
AGAGACAAGCGAGAGCACCAATGCCCGAGACAAGCTCAGACTGAGCCGCACAGACGTCCCCCAGGAGGTGAGGGCGCCTGGGCGTGGGCAAAAGCGAGAACACGCACTGCAGCCACGCGGGCCCAGCCCAAGCGCCCGGCGCCCGGGGTCACCGGCCACACTAGAAGAGAAACGGCCTCAAGCCCCTGCCAAGCCCTTCCTAGGAAGCTGGGCACGAGCAGGTGAGGGAGGACGCGGGACCACGAGAAAAGCCGGGGCGCTGCACCGCAGGAACGTCACGGAGAAGCGGCACCGAAGCCAGCCCGTGAGCGGGTCCCTAAAACTGGCCAGACCGACAAAACTGGGCGGAGGGCCAGCGAGAAATGCCCCGGCAAGGGGCGGTCCCGGCGGACTGGCGAGAGGAGCGGCATCGGTCCCTCGCCAGCCGCCTCCTGGCCTGAGCGGGCCTGACCTGCCGCCCCGTCGAGCCCCCAAGGCTGTCCCGGTCAGCGGCGGCCGCAGGGCCCGGGGCGTGGGGACGCGGAGCCTCACGCCCTGCGCCAGCTGCCCCGGCCATGCAGCCTCACGAAGGGCCCTCGTCGCCCCTGCGGCCAGAAAACCAGACCTTCTCCCCCGGCATCTGCTTTTCGCGGCTCAGCGGGCCCCGAGTGCTGATTTTCCGAGAGGAGTAATCGCTCTCAGAAGCGCTCAGCACTGCGTGGGGGTCCAGGCATAGCTCTTCGCGGGAGAGGAAGCAGACAGGAAATTTGGCTTCGCCGATTCGGATTTTGACGAAGCAGCTCTGCTTGCGAGTACGGGTGTCGGCTCGGCGGCCGCAGTCAGCGCGTCTGCGCCCACTCACCCAGAGAGCACCCCTGCCGCCCCGCCTCCGTGCCCAGCAACGGGACCCCTGCGGCACGGGCAGGTAACAGCGAGGCCCAGCAGGGGCGGGCGCGGAGGGCAGGAGGGCGTGGACGCCGCACTGCGCCCGCCACGGGCCGGCAGGGGAAGGGCCGGTCGCGGACACGGAGCGCGTGTCCTCTCACCCGCGCGGTCTCACGCCCGAGCCCCCGAGCCCTGCCCTCTCTAGTCCACGCCATCGCTGACGTCACCATCCCAGAACGCCAGCCCCCCCCCCCCCCCCCGACGCCGAGGGAACCCGGCGGCCCGGGCGGGGCTCCGCAGGGGCAGTGACCTCTGGATTTAGTTTCTAGTGGGGTATAAGAAAACCGCGGTTGGGGCCTCCCTGGCGGCGCAGTGGGTTGAGCAGCGCACCGTGAAGCAAGCCGCAGCCACCGCAGCACGAGTTCGATCCCTGTACCCATTGGGGAGGGACCCACAGGCGCAGCAAACCTCTCCTGCCTCCCCGCTGCTCCCTCAGCAGTGTGTTTCGGTCAGTCTGCCTGTTCTGCTCCCCGCTCTGTCTGTGGTGGATCCTCTCGCACCCCCACACCTCTGGCCTGACCCCAGTGCTTGTATGCGTAAATAAATAAATCTTTAAAAAAAAAAGAAAACCGCGGTGGACGGCCTGCTGGCCAAGTTTGCGTTTAACCGTGGGTTGCCTGTGCTCTAACCGTGTCTCCAGGCTTCGGCTTCTGTCTGTAAATCAGAGCAGCCGCCAGAACATTCCAGAAAGGGGTCGCACCGCTTCCTCTCTACGACCTTTGTTTGTTTTAATGCCCCCTCACGTCTTGCAGCGCTTCACCTCCCCGTCCTGCCGCTCAGCCCTTTCTGATACACCCGCGGGGCCGTCGGCGCTGGCCGGGCGCGCAGAGTGGCCAGGACGGCCGTGACAAAACGTGCGGGCAGAACAGCAGTGCGAGAGGGAGCCCCAGCCAGCAGCCACACGCCACGGACGCCCCGAGGGTGCCTGCCCAGCGCGCGGGGGCCCCTTCGGCCACGGTGAGCACGTGGACCACAGAGGCAGCAGAGCCGCCCCTCTGGCTGTGGAAACAGCACATCTGTGCCACAGCCCTTGCGGGCCCCTGCGCCCGGCGGGGACGGCTGACTGCCTGCCGGAGGCTGGGGGGCACCGGGGCCTCCCGCACCCCATATTCCACAGCCTGACGTAGGGGCTCGTGCCGCGGGGCTACAGTGTCTAGACCTGGGCTGGCCTCTAAGTCGCCCGCAAGGAGAGGCCGCCGAAAACGGGCTTTGCTCACGGATGGGAATGACCACAGGCCTCCCTGGTGGCACAAGGGGCAAGGGGCTGGACGCCGCGCTGTGAAGCACCCGCGGCCCCTGCAGCGCAAGCTCGATCCCGGCCAGGGGGACCCACAGGGCGCGCAGACCTCTCCTGCCTCCTGCTGCCCCCTCAGCGGTGGATTCGGTTGATCTGCCCGTTCTGCTCCCCGCTCTGTCTCTGGGGATCCTCTCACCCCTGCTCCTCTGGCCTGCACCCCAGCTCTTGTGTGCATAAATTTTAAAAAATCTTAAAAAGAAAAAAGAGCGCACAGGTGACGGCCCCCCGAGTGTCACCCGCCCTCGGGCCGCACACCCACCCGGGCCTGCGCCTCCGCAGAGGGCCTCCAGGGCGGCCGGGTCAGGGCACTGGAGAGGGAAGGACACTTCCCACGCCCCGGAGCTTTCTCTTCTCTCAAGCCGCGTTTGCTGCTGTCAGGCTGTGATTAAGCACCGGTCACTCACTGCCCCCACTGCCAGAGCGGCCACCGGGGCTCCGGGCAGCCGACCATGTCCTCGAGGCTGCCCTGTCCAGGGTGCTGCCAGCGCGGCCACATCTGGCCGTGGGCAGCGCCGAGACCCCGTGATGGGCTGTGGGCGCGTCCGCCGGAAGAGCAGCCGACCCAGTGGCCACGCTCTGAAGGCCGCTCTGCTCGCCAGGCCGGGGCGGGTCCCACTGCCCCTGCACCCCGGGGCCAGCTCCTGCTGCCCTGCACCCCGGGCTGGCGGTTCCCCAGGGAGGCCCAGCGCAGCTCCCGGTCAGCGGAGGCCGCGGAGCGACGTCGGCTCGAGAGCTCAAACTGGCACTGCTCTGGGCGGTGACGGTCTCTTTCTGAGCTGGAGCCAGAGGCGACTCGGGGTCATCTGCTTCCATCTCGAGACACATTGGGAGCGTCCGGCCTCGCCCGGGCCGAGTCTGCTGTCTCGCCCGCCCCGCCCCAGGCAGAGCGCCCAGCAGCAGACACAGAGCAGTGGCCGACGACACTGGCCGCGGCCCCAGAGCGGCAGCTGGGAGCGGGCGCTGGGGCCTGCCCGCCAGGAGCTGTTTTATTCACTGGACGCCGGAGGCCGAGTCTCCCTGCGGCTCGGTGCGGCTGCCGGCAGGAGGCAAATAAAAGTTGCATGAGGTCTGAGAGCTGGCGGGTGGCCGCGCCCTGCAGGCTGCCCTTTGCTGCTTCAAAGAGGCCGAGACCGGGCACCGCGGGGCCAGACGCGCTTCTGACGGAGCGCGGCCTTCCTGTGATGGGAAATTCATGAGGCCCCCACGCTGGCCGCCGCTTGTCGGGGATCTGAAAGCAGCACCTCCCTTCCCTGTGCCCGGGACGCGCTTAGTGCGCCCCCGTGGGGCCACCGCCGCACGGCTGACCCCTCCATCCGGAGGGGGACGCGATAGGTGGTGGTGTGGGAGTAGGGAGGTGCGGCCGCCAGGCCCACAGCTGCAGGAGGGCTGGCCCCAGAGTGGACCCGGCCGGCAGGCCTGACGAGGGTGGCGGGAAGCGGGCGGGGCCTGGCGCAAAGGGACGGACGGAGAAATCGCGCTGGGAGCACAGGCGGCTGGACAGAGGCGGTCAGCCTGGACATCAGTGGAGCCCTGAAGGCCACGTCCCGCCCCGGCGGCGCACGGGGGACGGGCGGGGGGGCCGGCCCGCCAAGCTGACCGAGGAGCCTGAGGCCGGCTCCAGCGCGGGGCCGGCCCCCGCCGCCCGCATGTGGCCGCACGAGAGTCCGGCCCTCCACCCTGACAGGGTCGCAGCCCTCGCAGTGGGCGGGACACGGAGGCGGCACGCCTGAGGCCGAGGTCTGGAGAGCGCCGGCCGTGCGGGAGCGCGAGACGCTGTGGGGCGGGGGAGGAGGGGCGCGCTCAGCCGAGCTGAGTCATTTCACTGCCTCCAGCTTTTGAGCCTTCAGCTCCCCCTGCGGGCGCCGCTGCTCTCACCGCAGAGGGCCGAGCGGGAGGGCAGGCCAGCGTCGCAGCCCCGCTGGCCCGGGCTCTGTGTGGCCGCACGGTCCCGCTCGCGAGGCTGCGCTGGCCGAGCCGCGCGAGCTCCGGCCTCGCGCCGGGGCTGTCCGGAGCGGGGGCCTGACGGCGGGAGCCCCGCAGCAGCCGGCGTGGGGCTCGCGGAGTGGCTGAGACGCGTCCCCGAGGCGCTGCCCGCCGACCCTGCCGTGCGTCCACTTCACCCGAATCACCATCTGCTCTGCCTCTAGGCGTGTCCAGAACTGGACCCGGGGCCGCCTCGGGCCACAACGGCGGCCCACGCCGTCCCCCTCGCTGGCCCTGACCACAGCACCTGCGTCCTCTGGGCCCGGGCACCCGGCGGGCAGGCGGCCCAGACCAGTCCGGCCACGCCAGTCCTCACTCACGTCCCCACAGCACCCACACGAGCAGCAACACCGACAGCCCTGGGGCCGTGCTGTGGGCGGCGGGCGCCAGCCAGAGGCGGTCAGGGGTCACGGCCTGCCATTTGGGGGGAGGGCAGCAGCTGCCCAGCAGGATGCAGCGCCCAGGCAGAGTCCCCGGAGCATGAGGACGAGGCCACGGCCCCTGCACAAGCGAGCACAAAGCAGAGCACCGAGCCCGCAGCTGACCGAGGGGCGGCCGAAGGGCTGACCGAGGGGCGGCCGAGCAGCTGACCGAGGGGCGGCCGAGCAGCTGACCGAGGGGCGGCCGAAGGGCTGACCGAGCGGCTGGCCGAGCAGCTGACCAAGGGGCGGCCGAAGGGCTGACCGAGGGGCGGCCGAGCAGCTGACCGAGGGGCGGCCGAAGGGCTGACCGAGCGGCTGGCCGAGCAGCTGACCAAGGGGCGGCCGAAGGGCTGACCGAGGGGCGGCCGAAGGGCTGACCGAGGGGCGGCCGAGCGGCTGGCTGAGGGGCTCCGCGGCTGAGGGTGGACAGGGCTGGGCGCACCCAAGAGCCGGCTGACCACCAGTCCAGGATGCCAGGAACAGCCAGCTGAGGCCGCCCTGCCTCCTCGGACCCCCACCCAGGCGCACCCCACAGCTGGGTCACCCCAGGTGAGTCTTCTTGGGTGGAAACAACACCAAGGCCGTGATGTGCACATTCTAGAAGAAACGCCAGTCCGGCAGGGGGAGGCCCCGCCCCAGGAGCCCCTGACCAGGGCTCGGCGCCCACTGCAGGCCCAACCAGGCCCGGCCCCAGGGCAGGGCAGCCGGGACGCGCTTCCCGCCGCCGTCCGCCTCGCTCTGCCTGGACAGGCCGAGAGCCCAGCCCGGACCTGGCAGAGCCTGCGCAGGGGCCCGCGGGGCTTCCCGGTGGACGGGCGGGCTGGGTGGCCCTGTGTGCCCGGCAAGCCTGCGCAGCCCCAGCCCAAGCGGGAGCAGCAGCGGCAGGGCTGGCCGTGGGCGGACGCAGCCGTGTCCAGACCCAGGAGTGGGTGAGCGGGGTCTGACGGCACAGGCGGCCAGCGTGGACGCACACTGCCCCCTGCCGGCCGCGAGGGCGGGCCGCGCAGACCGGCCGGGCTCGGCGGACACAGCGCAGGCCAGTGCCCACGGGCCAGGCTGCTCCCCGCCATGGCGAAGCGGGGCCAGGCATGCGTGCGGCAGCCCCGGCCGGCCCTGACGGCTCTCGTGTCAGCTGCACCTGCGGGCGAGGCCGAGGGGCCTTCGGGCCTGGAGGCGCTGCTGGCTGTGGGTGCTGCGGACTCTGCGGCCACTCCTTCCCTGGGCCGTGCGAGGGGGCGCTCTCTGCTTCCCTGCCCTCAGCCAGCCTGCCTGTGCCGCCCCCAGACCACGCAGCCCCCGCCTGCTGGCCTGCGGGGCCTCGGACCCCGCCTGATCACGTCCGGCCCCAGGCCACACGGGCTCCCTGGCCCCACCGCCGCCAGCGGAGATTCCAACGTCGGCTTGGAGCTTTGCGGTACACGTGGCCAGCTGGGCACCTGGCTCCGGCCAGACAGGCGGCACGGTCACTTGGGCGGCACCTGCTGCCCCGGGGCTCCGTGTCCCTCGGCTGTCCGTTCCATCTACAGGGAGAGGCGTGGCGCTCGCACCGCGGAGGACAAACAGACCGCGGCCTGGGCGCTGTGCCCGCTGTGCCACGAGCCGCACGGCCCGAGGCCCTTGTCCCCAGACCGGGCCGGTGCCGGCAGGAGGGACGCCCCAGGACGGGGGCGGGCCCGGCAGCAGCAGCAGCAGACGGGCCGGCCTCGTCAGGCTCGGACAGGTCTGCCCCCCGGGCCTCGGCGCCCAAGGCCAACGGCACGCGCCCAGCTGGCCCCAGCACCGGCTCCCTGGTTTGTGTGCGCGTCTGGCCTGCGAGCAGCACGGCGCCCACGCTCTTCCCTGAGCCTCGTGCCCCCGCGGCCGCACTCAGCCCGCCCACGGCGGCGCCTCCTCCTTGTGGCCGAGCAGTGTTCCGTCCGGACAGCGCGGCCCCACGCCCACTCGGCCGCGGCTCACAGGCTGGGCCCTCTCGGCCTGCCGCAGCTGTCCTCCGCCGTGCGCCGACACTGGCAGGGCGGGGGCCCGACCGCGGGGCAGCTCCAGGTTCTGCGGACCTGCCTGCTGTCGCCAAGCTGCTGCTCCGTCCACGTTCCCAGCACGGAAGGGCCCCCGCTGCCGCTGGGCTGGCCTCGTCCCTCGGCGCCGGCAGCCCTCCCAGGCGGGCGTGGCCCTGGCTGGTCTGGCCGCGCTGCGCGGCGGTGGGTGAGGGCTGCACCTGCACGGCCCGTGGCGCCTGGCTCTTCTCTGGAGAAGCGAGGACTCTGGCTCGGAGCATGTCCTGCCCTGACCCTCCTGGACACTGTCCTGAGACAGGACACGACGGGCCAGCCCCTCAGGCCCGAGGGCTGGTCCGGAGTCCCCACAGGGTGCAGCACCTCGCGGCCTGGCCTCCAGGGGCCGGGGCGGGGGCTGCTGCAGAGACGGAGGCGGGTCAGGTCAAGCACCCAGCTTCAGGGTCGGGGGAGGGCGCCCCCGGCCACTCGCGGGCAGGGGAGCAGTGACCCTCCCCCCGGCAGCGCATGTGTGCATGAGGACAGCCAGGCCTCGGATGCGCCCGGAGCTGCCCGGAATGCTCGGGACCCGTGCGTGTTCCCATCTCTCCGGGGTGCGTGGGCGAGGAGGGCTCCGCGGAGACCCCGTCTCTGGCCTCTCTGACCTGCCTGGCCCGTCGGAGGGACGCGCAGGACAGGGCCCGGGGTTTTCAAAGCCGCTGGCACCGACAGCAAATTGTCCGCAGGCTCCGGGGCTGAACTTGGTCTTGTGTCATCAGACCCACGTTTGGGACAAGTACCAGCCACGTGATAGAAACGAGGCCTTTCTGGCTATGGCTGGGCCTGCAGCTTTGCCAAAAACAAGCAATTAAAAAGCCAAGAAACAGCTTGCTGGTTTGGGTAAGACAAGCAGCCGGTGACGGAAAGCGCTGGGGAGAGAGGGTGTCTTTAAGCTGAAGTATTATTTTCCGCGCTTCCACAGGCAGTCTGCATCCAGGAGTTATCCAGCTAATGTAATGAGATGTGGGGCTGCGACCGTCTTTAAATAGAGGCAGGAATTACGAGGAGCTTAATTACCCGTCCGAGGTCCTGCTGGGACTTGGGCGGCTTCTGCGGCAGCCTCACTTCGAGGCCTGGCCCGTCGTGGTTTGCAGAAGCGGCTTCACCTCCACGGCTCTCCTGGGCGTCACCACCCCCCGCTCAGCTGCAGCACTGCCCAGCTCTGTCCTTTCCTAACGAGTACAAGAGACCCCGCCTGCGGGCCCCGGGGCTACAGCAGAAGGCTCGGTGCGGTGCGTTTTGGAGGACTTCCTGGGGGAGGCGGCGTGGCTGCTTCCCTTGACCTTGGAGAGACGCACATCCACTGCCAAGGGAGAGAAGGCCCAAGATGGCCCCCGGGGAAGGCGTGAACCTGCCCTCCGCGTCCGAGCACGTGGGCTGCCACGCCCAGCCTTTCCCCGGGGTCCGGTCTCCACGCCGAGTTGCGGGAAGCCACTCTGCAGGGCCCTGGTGACTCAGCCCTCCATGGAAGCCCGGCGCCGGGGCATCGTGGCTGCAGCCAGGCCCGGGGCCACCAGTGGCGCAAGCGGTGGGCACAGCCTGTGGGCGACGGGCTTCTGGGCAGAGAGTGCCTTCCAAGCCCACACTCAGAAGGACGCTGCGATTAGGGGCCCGGAGAGGCGGCCACACCGCGTCCAATGTCCAGCCTCCCAGGCCACCCGTGGTGCACGGCAGGACGTGGTCTCCTCTGGAGCCGGGAGGCCGTGGCCAGCACTGACTGCTCGTCTCCCGGGAGCCCCCACAAGGCATGATGGAGCCGCGGCCAGTCCCGGCCCTGGCACAGAGCCCCCAGGAGCCAGGTGACGGCCCAGTCGGGCTGTCCGGGAGCAGGCGGGGAGGGAGGGCGGCCCCACCCAGCGCTCTCCCGCCAGGAGACGCCAGAGCCCCGGGGCCGCCAAGCCCGCCTGTGGGCGCATCCCTGCAGGCGGCCCTCCACAGATGCCCAGGCAGTGCCCAGCAGGGGGCCTCTGGGGATGCAGCCCCTCATGGCCAGGCCCCTGCTGCCCCTTCAGGGTCTCTGAGCCATTACCCCTGATTTTCCAACACGCACTGGGGTTCCGCCCGTCCCACTGCCTGCCGTCTAACCCTCTCTACCTCGGCGTCTCGGCCGCAGCCCCGGTGTGTAGTCCGTGCCCTGCCGGCCATCTCCCCTCTGCCATCTGCAGCGAGCCCTGACAGGCCCCTGCCTGCCCCGTGCTGCAGCCCGCGCACCTGCCCAGCGCGGGGACAGCAGGGAGCCACCGCCCCGCCGTGGTTCCGCGAGGTGGCAAGCTCTGCCCGTGCTCCTGGCAGCAGCAGGGCGGCCTGTGTGGGCGGGGGCGGCCCAGAGGCGCTGCCGGCCGCCAGCCTCCACCCCAGGAGCTGCTGGCCAGGCACCTGCTGTTTCCAGATGAGTTTGCAGAACCACAGACCCACTCGTCGGCATTCTCTGATGTGAACAGACATAAACGATCACCCGTAGGTGAGCATCACATCGTTATGTCCCTTTGAGTCCCAAACTGGAGAAAAAGTCCTTTCCCTGCAAAGCGCCAACGAGTTAAGCGTTTCCTCAGCCGTGCGCACCGGGCACACGTGGCCTGCATGCCATGGCCTCCCTGCACGCCGCGGCCTCCCTGCACGCCGGGGCCGTCCCCCGGGGCTTTGTACCTTCGCCTGAGCCCTGGGGCGCTGAGGCCTGGGGCACCCCACTGGTGCACACACATGCACACGTGCGCAGGCACGCACGCCCACGCTACCTGACCAGGCGATGCCTTGGCAGCTGCTGGGGTGCAGCCATCGCCCCACATCCTGGGCCACCTCTCACCCCGCCCTCTGGGGGCTGCATCCCCCTGGGCACGACTGCCCACAGCCCCGTGCCCCCGGCCAGCCCACGCGAGCCGTGGTCGCCGCGGAGCCCTGCAGCTGCGGCAAGGCCCCCACGTGCAGACACGCAGAGCACAGCCCTGAAGAGCGAGGCCCGGAGAGCCCCGGCGCAGGCCAAGGCCGCGGCACCCAGGACGCCACGTCCGCAGCACCCACAGCGAGCCCCTGCCAGCGAGGGGTGTACGTGTGGATGTCTGCGCGAGCGTGTGTCTGTGTGTGCATGTGCCTGCATGTCTGTGTCGGAATGTCTGTGTATCTGTGTGTGCACATGTCCGTGTGTGTGTGTCTGTGTGCACGTGTCTTGTGTGTGTGCCTGCATGTCTGTGTCTGAATGTCTGTTGTGCACATGTCTGCATGTGTCTGTGCATGTGCATATCTGTGTGTGCACGTGTCTTGTGTGTGCCTGAATGTGAATGTCTATGTGTGCACATGTCTGTGTGTGTCTGTGTGTGCGCATGTCTGTGTGTGTGTCTGTGTGCACGTGTCTTGTGTGTATGTGCCTGAATGTGTCTGAATGTGTGTGCACATGTCTGCATGTGCCTGTGTGTGCACATCTGTGTGTCTCTCTGTGTGTGTCTGTGTGTGTGCCGTGTGTGCCTGCATGTCTGTGTCTGAATGTGTGCACATGTCTGCATGTGTATGTGCATGTGCATATCTGTGCATGTGTGTATCTGTATGTGCACGTGTCTTGTATGTGTGCCTGAATGTGTCTGAATGTGTGTGCATGTCTTCATGTGCCTGTGCGTGCACATGTCTGTGTGTGCGCGTCTCTGTGTGTGTCTGTGTGTGCGTGTGTCGTGTGTGTGTGCCTGAATGTCTATGTCTGAATGTCTGTGTGTGCACATCTCTGCATGTGCCTGTGCATGTGCATATTTGTGTGTGTGCATGTGTCTTGTGTGTGTGCCTGAATGTGTCTGAATGTGTGTGCACATGTCTGCATGTGTCTGTGCATGTGCATATCTGTGTGTGTCTGTGTGTGCACGTGTCTTGTGTGTATGCCTGCATGTCTGTGTCTGAATGTGTGCACATGTCTGCATATATCTGTGCATGTGCATATATGTGCATGTGTGTATCTGTATGTGCACGTGTCTTGTATGTGTGCCTGAATGTGTCTGAATGTTTGTGTGCACGTGTCTGCATGTGCCTGTGCATGTCTGTGTGTGCCTGCATGCCTGTGTCTGAATGTCTGTGTGTGCACGTGTCCACGTGTGCGCGTGCTGCGGGCAGGGCAGGGCAGGTGCACAGCGGAGCTCTGGAGGAAACCGGACACGAAGGCCGCCAGAGAGGCGCCAGGGCGGCTGAGGAGTCGAGAGAGACCACCGGAGCCGCAGTGCGGTGCTGCAGAGCCGAGGGGCCGCGGGAGGCCCAGGCCCACAGAGCGCGGCCCGCACCCGCAGGAGGAACGCCCGCTAGGACGCCGGCTGCGGCCCGTGCAGCTCGCGACCTGGCATCCAGGGAACCGCCAAGACCCTGCAGCCAGCCCTGGTGAGGGCCATGTCCTAAAGCAAACAAGCGAGGGCTGAGGGCGGCGCTGAGTGGACAGGCCCGAGGGACGGACGGAGGCCAAGGACGCTGCTCCCGCGAGGGACACAGCACCAGCCCAGATCCAACCAGGCCAGAGCAAGCGACTCAGACGAGAGACGGGGCAGCCCGGCCTAGGGCAGGGGGCGTGGCCTCGGCGGCCAGGCCACACAGACGCTGCAGCCGGCTCTCGCCGCCTCCAGGTAACGGAGAGTGACCGCGTCCTGCCGGCGGGCCGGCCATGCAGAGCAGGCCGCAGCACGTCCTCAGAGGGTCGGGCAGCCGCTGGGGGAGGCTGGACACGCGGGAGGGCATCTCAGACCCCCACCCCGCACAGTCCGCTGAGGGTCAGGCGGGAGGACGAGGAGCACTCATGTGAGCCGCAGGACGGCGGGGCCTCGGGGACGGCAGGGCCTCGGGGACGGCGGGGCGCAGGCTCCTCTCGTTCCCACCGAGAACACGCCCGGTTGTGCAGAGGGCAGCAGAGGGCGGGGCGTCCCGCAGGCCCCGCCCACCAGCAGGCCCCACCCACCAGCAGGCACGCCCACCAGCAGGCCCCGCCCGGCAGGCCCCGCCCACCGGCAGGCCCCACCCACCAGCAGGCACGCCCACCGGCAGGCCCCGCCCCGTTCCTCTTCCTCTGTCCTCTTCCCAGGAGAAGCTGCCGGGCTGCTTCCCCAGACTGGCCAGGAACGCCCCTGCCCCAGACTCCCACAGGGGCTGCTGTCCTCGCCCTTCGGGTGTCTTGAGTCCACGTGGTTTTACCAAAGTGCCCGTGAGCACGCGGACCTGCCTTCGGGCCCAGCTGCCTACAGCGCCCAGGAGACCCCTTGCCGAGTCCAGAGCGCGCCGGGGACGGCCCCCACCGTGTCCCCAGAACGCGGGGACGGCCCCGCCGTGTCCCCCAGAGCATGGGGACGGCCCCGCCGTGTCCCCAGAGCGCGGGACGGCCCCGCCGTGTCCCCAGAGCGCGGGGACGGCCCCGCCGTGTCCCCCAGAGCATGGGGACGGCCCCGCCGTGTCCCCCAGAGCATGGGGACGGCCCCGCCGTGTCCCCAGAGGGCGGGACGGCCCCGCCGTGTCCCCAGAGCGCCCCTGCGCCTCACGCCTCCCGGAATCACCAGCGGCAGGGCCAAGACCCGGTCCCAGTCGGCCCCCCAACGTTAAAGTTTTCGCTCCGCACATGCGAGGTTCTCATTTAGGGGACGAGATGTAGGCCTCGGGATCACGGGGAAGAACCTTCCAGAAACAGACGTGCCCGCCGTAACCCCGAACCCCAAAGAAACCGGCGCAAAGGAGTGACGGGAGGAGGGGCGGTGCGAAGATGAACGCGTGCGCCTGAGGCCCGCCCGAGGGGCACGCCCCGCGCCTCCCCTGCGCTGCGCGAGGCCGAGGGCGCGGTCAGACCGCGGTCCCGAGCGAGTGGCGGCAGCACGGCGCCCGGGCACCTCCTTCCTGGCAGAACGACTGAGTCTCCAGGCCGCTGAGATGACATGAATTTTCGGGATGGCGGAAGGAAGCGCATCCCAGCCAGCTGAGGGGCGCGGTCCGAGGACGGGGCGCTCCCTTGGGCAGCAGAAGCGCCGGCCCTCGGAGCCGCACCAGCCTGCCCCGCACCAGTGCTCCGCGGTGTTCGCGCAGCCTCGCGCGGCCTCTCTTGATGACAGGGCTTCAGGCATAATGCGGATGAAAAGTCCCCCTGAGAGTGACCTAGAAAGGAAAACGAGGCTGCAAAATGCCCCTGGCCGAAGGGCGGAGGTTAGCCAGGCCTGCGCGGCCGGAAAACGGAAAACGGCAGAGACCGCGATTCTGAGCGCCAGCAGCGCCGCCGGCACCTGACCGGGAACCTGCAGCCCGCACTGGTCGAAGCGGGTCACGCTCGCCGATCGATGCCCGGCATGGCCGCGGAATGGAAAGCGGACGCTGGTTTTCACTCGGACTTCAACTGCCCACAACCAATAAACATCTCAAGCTCTTCTCTCACCTCACGCACCATCCTCAGTCTGCCCCCTCTGAACGCTCATGCCCAGCCTCCCAGCCTCCCTGTTCTCTTACTGGTTTACTCCCTTGTACTTTTTTGAATGCGAAGATAACCTTTCTTTGGCAGCCTCGTCCCATTCGCTCCTCCCACGCACGGAGCCGTGAGGTTTGCAGGTGAGGACGCGACGCCCAGAGAGGCTCATGGACCGCCGAGGCCACAGGGGTGGGGGCAGCGTTAAGCCCGGCTCCCTGAGGCGCGTGCATCCTTCCCGGTGACCACTCTGCTTTCCAAGCCCTGGCCCGCCTTGCGGTTTTCCTCATTCTGCGCCTGAGACGTGCCTGGCAGCAAGGGGCACAGAGGCCGCCTTTCATCACGAGGGACCGGACACCGCTGGGCAAGCTCCGCCTGAACAGCGGGGCACGCTGAGTGGACCCGCCCCGCCCCGCCCTGCCCCGCACCCCAGTGAGGAAGATGCAGGAGGGAGTGCGGCCAGCCCGCCAGCTCGCTTGTCCTAAGTGCTGGCCAGCCCGCTGGACGCGCCTCCTTGTCCCCTCTCTAGCGGGGACGCTGTACCAGCGGCGGGCGTGGGCGCCTTCCAGGTGCGGCAGCGGCCGGGCGCCCTCGGCGGTGAGGCGCGCGCCCCTGGGGGGAGGCTGGCGCGCTCATGCGGCCAGGCCACTGTCCTAGCCCGCAGCACTGCGCCGTTCTCAGTCGTCTGGGAGAAAGCGAAGTTGAGCCAAAGGCCGCGTGGTCGCGCGCACTGGCGGCTGAGCGAGCCCCGCGCTGCGGGACCACCGGCGCGGGAGCCCTCGCGAGGACGGCGGCCGTGGCCGAGGGTGCCAGGCGGCACCCCAGAGGGGCGGCGGCTGAGCTGCGCCAGCCGCGGCCGGCAGCGCGGGCGGGCGGCTGCACGGCCAGACCACCGCTGAGAGGGGCAGCCGCCGCCCCCGGCCAGCACCGTCTGCCCGCCCGCGCCTCCAGCCGCAGCGGAGGTGCGCGCACAGGAAGGCGAGCACGGCCCACTTCTAAGCCCTGGAGAACATCCTGGCGTCACTTCCTCCCCAAACCACCCAACGCCCGCCGATAGGACACTCGCGCCTGACCTGCTGGGCCGGGCCTTGTGGCGGCAGCGCTGCGTGTGGCTCTGCGCGGGCACAGCCCCTCGGCGGTCAGCAGGGGGCAGCCGCGCTCCATCCCCAGGTGCGAGGACACGCGCCTCTCTGGGCAGAAGCGAGCCTGGAGCGCCACCTGGGGGCCACATGCTCCACAGGCGCCTTCTCAGCAGCCCGGGCTGGGCCCCGGCACACAGCTCAGCCTGGCCCTCGGCCCCGCCCTCGGCCCGCGCCCGCCGTCACGCTGCGGGCCGCTGGCCACCAAGGAGCCGCCCACGGCCCGCTGCGCCGACCCCCTTTGTTCTACGGCATGAAATTAGCCGCGCTGGCGCCGCCGTGGACGCGCGGCGCGAGGCGGTCAGAGACCCGAGACGACCCACCTAGCGGCCGCTCGCAGCGTCCGCAGAGCCAGGACGTCAACTGTGTCATAGTGTCGGTGGCTTTAATGTTAGGGGTGCTGTTTCACAGTTTCCTGCTTGGTTGTATTTATGTCTCAAAAAAGTAGCAAAAGTTCTTGCAGATCACTTTTCCACATTAAAAATTGCTAATTAGCTGATGAAAAAGAAACCAAAAATCCAACAGAAACGCTCGGAGCACGGAGGCACGACAGCCCGCACCGAGACCCGCACCGAGACCCGCACCGAGACCCGTACCGGCCCCGCCCAGGCCCCGCCCCACGCCCAGGCCCCGCCCCCACACCCCCCTCACCCCCACTCTAGGTGCCTGTGGGGGCACAGCTGGACGGTGTCCTGCTGGGGAGTTGCTGCAGGTCACCGCCCGGGCATCGCCGGCCCCGGGCACAGAAGGGCGGCGGCTGGAATGGGGGTCAGCTCAGAGGTCCAGCACTTGGGGAGCTCGCAGACCCGGCCCGCCTGCCCTACCCCTCTCCGCTGGCCCATCTAAGGGGCAGCCCTCTCCGGCCACACCTCCCCGGCACGCCGGGCCCCAGGTCCTCCACCGGGTTAATGGACCTTGCGCTTCCGCACACCCAGAGGGCTGACACCCCGCACACACCTCTCTGCGGCTGGAAACAGCCTCCCCATCTTCTCTCCCACCCTCGCTGGGCCGGCTGCCCATGCCTTGCCAAGGGCCAGCGCCCCAAGCCTCCATGTGCCCGCCAGCCAGGGTGCCCCAGGCCTCGTCCTCCTGGATGGCCACAGCGTCGTCCCCCAGAGCCGCTCCCTAGGTCACTGGCACCACCGCCGAGCTGAGCCCTGGCGTTTTCCAGGAGGTTCCTCCCTGAACATAACCGGGGCGCCCTAACGCTGTCCACGCCGAGGGGGCCCCAAGGGGAGCTGTGGGCCGGAAGCTGCGGCTGCAAACCGAGCATGGATGAGAAACGGCGCTGCGGCCGAAGGCTCGCGAGGAGCTCAGTCCACGCCACAACACCGCAGCACGGGTCACTCCTCGAGAGCGAGGCTTCGGATAAGGCTTCCGAGGCGTTCGCCTACAGCTGCAACTTAGAGACGCGTTCTGCTATCTCGTGGACGTGAATAATTGAAAGATGACCTAGAAAGACGCTCCGGGGCTTCAGAGACGCAAGAAGTTGGTAAGTGCTGAACGAAAGGAGCTGCATATAGAGCTAACCACGCCAGTCTGCCCTTTCCAGAAAACGGGGGCGGGGGGAGGGGCGCGTGGCCTCTGGGGTCGCTGTGCAGCCGACCAGGGTTCACGCCCGCGCCCAGATTCCGAGGCCCCACGGGAGCACCCTAGAAGCCGCAGTGCCCGCGTTCTGCTCAAGGGGTGACCGTCCTCTGCCCTAAAATAAAGCTCCTTAGCCCCGAAACTTGCCTGGCCTTGTAGGTGGCGGGACGCCAAACCACCTCGGCCTCAACTCAGGCCAGCACGCTCCGGCCCGCTGGTCCTGGCTGGGAGCCCCGCTGCCGCCCGCTCGCGGGCTGCGCACGGACCTGGGCCGCTTGCTCGGGCCAGGCGTGCTGCCCACCGAGGAGCCAGAGGGCCTGGTCCCTGGGCCCGGGGCGCAGACCCTGAGCCGGCCGGCCACCTTGGTCATTCCTGTCCCATGACGCCTCTCGAAGGCCCGGCTGCCCAGATGCCAGTGCCTGCAGACGAGCAGGCGCGCCTGGCTTCCTGGGGCGCCCAGCGGGCCGGATTCCCCGCGGTTCTACGGGAGCGGCTTTTCTGGACTCCGCCAGACGGCGCCCCATCACTGCGTCCAGGGAGGCGCAGGGCGCACACCTGTGGGCCCCGGAAGCGGGCCCCCGCCGGCAGAGGGGCCCAGGCTCGGGATGCGGGAGGACACTGGACGTGACGCCCCGGGAGGCGCCGCTGGCTAGGACAGTGGCCTGGCCGCATGAGCGCGCCAGCCTCCCCCCAGGGGCGCGCGCCTCACCGCCGAGGGCGCCCGGCCGCTGCCGCACCTGGAAGGCGCCCACGCCCGCCGCTGGTACAGCGTCCCCGCTAGAGAGGGGACAAGGAGGCGCGTCCAGCGGGCTGGCCAGCACTTAGGACAAGCGAGCTGGCGGGCTGCGAGGGACACGCTTCACAAAACACTGCTCCAGCCCAAGTCTTCGCGTCCCCTCCCCCTGCTGTCCCCAGTGCGCAGGCCCATGGACCAGCCTCTCCGGACCAGGCATCTCACGGGGCGTCACGTCCTGTGTCCTCGGGACTCAACAGTGAGTCCTCCCGGCGCGGGGGGGGGGGGGGGGGGGGGGGGGGGGGAGGGGGCAGC
>JAGFMF010011956.1:1508153-1529585 GCA_019455555.1 Galemys pyrenaicus
CCCCGCCCCGGCCCGGCCCCGCCCCGGCCCGGCCCCGCCCCGGCCCGGCCCCGCCCCGGCCCTGGCCCCGCCCCGGCCCTGGCCCCGCCCCGGCCCTGGCCCCGCCCCGGCCCTGGCCCCGCCCCAGCCCTGGCCCCGCCCCGGCCGCCAGCCTCCAGCCTCCCCTCCCTGTCCGGACCCGGCTCCCCTCTCAGCAGCACTCGGGCGTTGTCTGTTCTGAAACACGCTCCTCCAGCTCCTGCGTGCACACCAGCCCGGCAAGCGGGGCTCCTCGGAGCGCACCCCGGCTCCGCAGCCTCGTGTCCCCGCCCTCCCGCCCCTGCTCAGGGTCAGCCTGGGTCAGCCCGGCCCATCCACGGCCTGGGTGGCCGTCCCCCACCCCAGGGCCTCGGTTTGTCTGTCTCCCCACGGACGCAGCTCCTTCGTCTCACGCCTTTCCGGAAGGCTCTGGCAGTGTCTCGCCCGGGGGCAAAGCGAAGCGCCAGAGAGCAGGCGCCAGGTCTGCCCTCACCGGGAGCTGCGTCCGGTAGGCCTCTGCAGCCAGGATGAGCGCGGTGTGTGGGCAGCAGCTGGGGCTGGCCATCAGCCCTCTGGGGACAGGGACCAGAGCCCCACCCAGCCCACCCTCTCTCCTCCAGCGCGTTCTCCAAAGCCGGGGCAGCCGCTGCAGCAGCAGCCAGCTCCGCCGTGAGGAGCAGACCCAGCCCCGTTGCCAGACGGGGCGGGCTGGGTGCAGAGAGGGCAGGTGGCCTGAGGGCGCCCAGATGCGCGGCAGCCCCGCGGGCCACCGGGCCCTGGGGTGGCCGGCAGCCACAGGGAGGGTGAACCAGGCCCCCTGGGGACGCGACGCAGCACTCAGGGCCTCTCTGGGCCCCGGGAGCCTCGGGGCGCTGCGGAGGCGCGGGGCAGGCACCGGAGCCGCTGGGCTGGGCCAGGGAAGGCGGAGACCGGAAGAGAGTCCCGTGCACGACTGTGGCCAGACCCGCTGGCCCCGGCCTCTCAGCCCGGCCGCCACCTCCGCGGGCCCAGCCCGGCCTCCCAGCACCCCGGACCTGCTCTGGGGCGGGGCCGTGTGCGCTGAGCCCCACCCGGAGCTGGGGAGCCCCACGGGCCGGACCGCCTCTCCAGCTTGCCCGGATGATGAGGCGGTCTCCTAGCAACCCGTCCCGCTCCCTGGGTCTCTGCTCATCAGCTTCCCGCCTTCAACAGCACGTTAGCAAATGACACGCGGAGGCTTCCCCAAGAGGAAGGGCCCTCGCGGCGCGGCGTGCTGGCCGCAGAGGTCCAGCACAGGCGTGTGGCCAGCGTCCATCCACCAAGGCAGGCCCCCAGGACACACACGCCTGAGCCTGCTTTGGGCCACGGCACGAAGCCAGTGCTGCCCGGGAGCCATCATGCTGGGAAGAGGGGCCCCGTGGCACCCTCACGGTCCGCGTGGGGTGTCCTCCCAGCTCCACTGCGAATCCCGCCCACGCCTCAGCGTCCTGCACAGCACCTGTCTGCACCGGCCGTCCCGCCCACGCCCTTCACAGCAGCACGAAGATGCCCCTGCGAGACCCGCTGCTCGGGCCGCGCCTCCGGCCTGCCTGCTCCGCTCAGCCCCTGCTCCGGGCTCTGGGTCTCGCTGCAGGCTCCGCTCTCACCTGGCGGCCGGGGCGCACTACGGGGAGCAGCAAGAGAGCGCCAGGGCCCAGAGAATGCCATGAGCCGTGACCTGCGGTTGGCGCCGGCGGTGGGCGAGGCGGCCGCCCCGGGGAAGGGGCCCCACGTCCGCGTGCACCCGGCCCGCACCCCTGAGTCCACACCTGCCCCGTCAGCAAGCTGGCCGCTCGGGCCAGCCCCCTGCGGCGCTCCTGGGCACCAGGACACCGCTGAGGGTCACCGGCCAGCTCGCCACCGGGCGGCACGCACCGCCTCCCACCTGGCCCAGGCCGGCTCCACCTGTGGGCTCCACACCGGACTCGTGACCGCGGCTCTTCTGCTCCCATGGAGCCCACGCCAGGGGCGCTGGCCTCGCCCCTCCATCCTCCAACTCAGGGAGGGCCAGCGGCTCCCGCACGGCCCTCTGGATGTGGCCCCGGCCAGCCCTGGCCCTGCCGGCCCCCCAGACCGCCAGCCCGTCGCAGGGCGTGAGCTGACACCGTGCTGCGGGAGGCATCATGCCACTGGCTGGGCCACTGGTCGCTCAGGCTGGGCGCCCACTGTGTCCAGACCCGGCGCTGGCCCGCCCTGCCCACTCCTCGCGGTCATCGCCTCTCCACGCCCAGGCCCAGCGGTGCAGGGCAGAGGCGGCGGCTCGGAGGTGAGAGCCCAGCGGACGAGACGGAATGGGCAGCAGCGTGAGGCCAGACGCGGGCCCGGGCCGGAGCGGGCAGGGCAGGGGCTGACCCGCTGGCCCTGGTCTGAGGCGGGCGCGGCCCCGCGCCGAGAGGCACCGTCTCGGAAAGGTCAACACAAGGACCCGCCTTCTCTTGCTCTTATTAACAGTCGATCTGGAGTCAGCAGCCCCCGCTCAGGGAGAGGGCGGCGGTCTCCTCCTTAGACCCGCAACCCCATAAAACTTAAGGTTATTAAGTTGCGGCGAATAATTCATGAGGCATCATGAAACATTTATGACGGAACATTATGAGCTTCCAGATAGCAGGAAACATTTGGGGTCTCCGAGAGAACGAACTCTGGGCGCTGCCTCGGCCCTGGAGGGGTCTCTGTGGGATTCTCCCCAGGGGTCTGGAAGACACCCCGACACCCAGCCAAGCCAGCTGGGGTTGCCCTCCACCGAGGGGACGACGGGACGGGGTTGGGGGCAAGGCCAGTGCCAGTGCCGCTTCCAGCAGCCTGCCGCACCGTGTCCGACGGCCGAGCCACGCCAGGACGCCGAGGCTCGGCCAGCACAGGCAGCAGCACAGCCCCAGCCGTCAGGGTAGGGCCAGAACCCAGCGGGCCCGCAGACAGCGCCGCGCCCCGCCCAGCCCGGTCTGCTCCCAGCACTGTCCATGGAGGGACGAGGACGGGCCGACCGGCGCCTGTGTTCTCTGCCCATCCCCAGGGCGGGTCTCACCGGACACCCCTCACTGCTGCGTGCCCCCCATGAAAGCAGACACGCCTGGTCCTCCAGCCACCGGGCAGCGAGGTGCTCAGGGAGGAGGCTCTGGCCTGTGGGGCCGCCCGCCGGACTCTGCCGGGCACGGGTCAAGGGTTAGCGTGCGGGCGGGTCTACGGGCTGGGCGGACCGGCGTGGGGCTGCCCTGCGGGCAGAAGAGCCGGCCCTGCTTCAGGACGCAGGTGCCGGCCAGGCCGGGTCTCCGTGCCAGGCCGGGACGAGACAGGCAGCCAGCGGGTGGCCGAGCAAACCGGCGCCCCAGTGGAAGCCAGAGGCCTCTGAAGGGCCGGGGCCCTGCCGGGGGCGGAGACGCCCCGTCCCCTCTGCGGTGCTGGCGTGGGTCCCGTGTCCCTTCTCTGGCCCTAGGGCCTAGGGGGCTCAGATCAGCTCGGAGCCGCCACACACAACTCCCCTTCACGCCGATTTTCAATTTCACTGGTACGATGTTCTTAAAACCTGTCTTTCATTTGGAAAGATCAACACGGCAGCTCGGTAACTTCATTGCCATGTCAATTTGCAAGGAAATGCTGTTTGCACTCAGCGACTGGCCCGCGGCACCCCCAGCCAGCGGCCAGCTGCGGCCGCAGGGAGCAGTGCCGGGACAGCGCTGGGTGGGGACGGCGGCAGGCAGCCCTGCCGGCCCGGCCCCGAGGGCAAGCCCAGACTCGAGCAGGGCTTGTCCCTTCCTTCCCAGCTGCTCCACTCCGGCCAACGCTGAGGCGCGGTCTGCACGTCCAGCACACGGGCACGCCGCCCCGCGCCGCCCCACTGGCCCCGGGGTCTGCGGGAGGGGACGTCGCTGGTGCAGCCTCCATGCCCAGAGAGGAGCCCGCTCAGGGGACCGGAGCTGGCGCCAGGACCCTGCGCCTCCTGCGCTCTAAGGAAGCTTGGGGGTGCCCCGCCCACAGCGCCCCTTGGCAGGGAGCCGCAGCCCTCAGGCCCAGTGAAGGGGACAGAGCCGCGTGTCCCACCGCGGCCGCGCAGAGGAGAGCTCTGGGCCAGCCCCCGCCTGTGCGGTGGGGCGCTGCTCCTCCCGGACACTGGAAGGCGCGACGCAGCCCAGAGCGCAGCCGGTGACCAGGGACTGCTGGCCGGGGGCGGGCCAGGGCGGGGCGCACAGCCCCGGACACGGCCTCACAGAGGCGACTCTGGCCCAGGGCGGCAGCATGGCGGGCCCGGAGGCAGCGCTGCAGAGTGCCTGGGACTCTGCCCGCTCCGGCCCGCAGACGACCAGCCTGCGCAAGAGGGCGTGACGCGGCCACCCCGAGGGGCTGGCAGGGGCGGCCGGTCTGCGGGGGAGCACGCACCAGGAGGGCCAGCGGCCTGCACGGAGCGCCCAGCACCGCAGAAACCACCGGAGCACCCGCGGCCCCGTGCGCTGCCCGGCCCTGCCCAAGTCCCAGGGCGCCCCTGATTGCCTCCAGCCCGCGAGGCCCCCCCGCCCCCCCCCGCCCCGTCTCTGGAGCGCGGAGCCCGCCCGCGGTAGTTTAGCCTCATTTGCATCTTTAAATTAGTTAGGCTGTGGACCGTGGAGCGATGACAGGGGACTTTTATGATGATTAGGCTTGTGGGCGGGAGTGGCGGAGGCTGCACCCCGGGTTCCTCGGGAAGGGGAGCGCCAGGCCTGGCTGCAGCTCACTGCCCACCGTGGGGACCGGGCACCGGTGCTCCCCACCTGGCAGCCGCCCGTCCATCTGTCCATCCGTGCCCGTCCATCCTTGCCGGCGCTGGCGCCACCCACGCCTCCCCTGCAAGCCCGGTGGCTCCTCCTGCTGCCCCCCCCCCGCCCGCAGCTCCTCCCCCACCACACTCCCCACAGCTCCTCCCCCGCCCTCCCCACACTCCCCGAAGCTCCTCTGCCCGCTGCACCGTCTGGCTGGATCGCCCGTGTCTCCGGCGCTGCAGCGTGTGACGTGGCCACCGGGACACAGCCCTGGTGAGCTCTTCACACCGCAGACGGCCTCCCCGCCCTCGAGGAGCCCCGTTCACTTTCTGGGGGCTCCGGGCTGCAACGGTGACCAGGGGCCTAGCCAGGAACCCGGGCCCTGCAGCCGGTGCTTGTCCATGGCCGGGCGCGGCTCGGTCTCCCGATGGAGCCAGCTCAGTCTGCCTGAGCCTGGGCGCGCCGGCTCCTCTGGACTGCCCGCCCACGCTTGCCGCCCCCGCGTGGCAGGGCCTGGAGGGAGCGCTGCCTGCGGCGCGGCCTGGGGACACCAGAGACTGCGCGGGAGGGCGGCGGCCGAGGCGGCCTTGGGGTGGCCGCGGGGACCACGGGGGCCCAGCCCGGCAAGGCCGGGCGCAGATGCTGGGCTGCAGCCGGCCGAGCCGCTTTCCGGCCTGTCCTGTGAGTCAAAGCAACACTCAGAGCTAAAGCGCGTGACCGACGCACCTGCACACAGACCGGGCAGGCGCGGGCCGAGCAGGCTTCGGCCTGGGCGCGTTACTGGCGCGCGGCTGGTGACGGGCGGGGAGCGCGGCGGCGCGTCCCCCTCGCCCGCCCACACACTGGCCCGTCCCCGCGGCACCGGCGGCCTCCGGCGCCCAGGGCCACGCACGAGCACGGCAGGCGCCCGCCCCGGCCGGCACAACGGTGACGCCCCCGGGACCCGCCGTGCGCCTCGGCGCCCCGGGGACAGGCAGGCGCCCCAGAGGCCGGGGGTCGCCGGGGACGGACGGGCCTTCCCGGCCCACAGCGCCGCCTGCGCAAGCCCCCTGCCGAGGACACCCGGCCGCGTGCGGGAGCGGGCGCCCCGCGGGCCCCTGGCCAGGGAGGCGGCGCGAGGCCACGCGCGGGCCGGCCTTGCGCCCCTCCCGGGCACCACGCCAGGCGCGGCCGCCGGCCCCCCCTTCCCTGACCACGTGGTGTCGCGCTCCGTGCGCCCAGCTTCCCGTGGCCGGCGTCCCGGCCGGCGTCTCCCAAGGCCTCAGAACAAGTCAGCGGTGACTCGCGCTCGGGCTGCCCACCGGGCGCCCCGTCCCGCCCTGGGGGCCGCACCACTGGTCCTGGGGCCGCCCCCGCCCCGTGCCGCGAGCACGGGGGCTCCTGCCGGGACCGGCCCACGGGCCTCGGCGAGGTGGCCCGGCACGGGCACCCTACCTGGAAGGGCATCCTACTCGGCCTCATGGTGAGGGAGCGCGCAGCCCCGGCCTCGGGAGGGCGACACGCACGGCCCAGCGCCGCCGGCCTCGGGACACGCCTGCCGCAGCCGACTTGCTCCGCCCAGGGCGCCCGCCGGCTGCCGTGGCGCAGACACTGCCCGGTCAGGCTCGCGGAGCCCACCCACGTCTGCTTCCCCGACGGCAGGGCCGTGGTCTCTCTGGGGACGGGGGGGGGCTTCACACCCCGAAAGCCGCGCCCTTTGCACTGGGGTGCCATGGCCACCCCCGCAAGCGCAGGCCGTGCCGGCCCCAGACGCCCCTCCCGAAGCTGCGTCCTTCACGGTCAGCGCAAGAGGCTCTGAGAGTGGCCCTGACGCCCGAGTGGCCGTGTGTGGCGGGCACCCCGGGGCCACGTTGGGGCTGCCATGCCCAGGCGGGATCCCCAGGGTCCCCACGCCGGGGGGGCTCTGGAAGACGCTCAGGGCAGGAGGGGCCGTGCATGGGATCGGCGCCCACACAGTGCAGGGCGCAGACTGCCCCCCACCGGGAGGGCCGTGAGAACACGGTGCCCCGCACACGGCCAGCGCCGGGCCAGGGCCAGCCAGCACCTCCGCCTCTGGGGCTGGGGGGAGGGGCGTCCGCCGTCGGCCCCACGGCAGCCCCCGGAACACACGGACTCGTGGCGTGAGGCCGCACCCCGCGGTGGCCGCTCCCCACGGCGTCCCACCCAGGCCCCTCACTCCAGGCCTTCGACGGCTGCTGGGCAGGCAGCCGAGCCGTGGGGTCCGGCCAGGGGAGCGCCCGGGGCCCAGGGCCACAAGCACTGAGACCTGGGCCCTCTCTCCCCAGGGCCTGCTGCTCCACCAACCCGAGGCCAGGGCCGGCCACGGCCCCAGCCGGCATCTGCCCAGAGACTGACCGCAGGACCTGCCGAGCCGGGGCCTCTGGACGCGCCGGCAGCTGTGACGCGGCCATGACAGGGCCATGACGCGGCCTGCGCCCGCAGCTATGGCAGGTCCCCTGCCCGCGCACCCATCTGGCGCAGCCCCAGCCGGCGCCTCCGGCTGAGACCGCCCCCACGTGCACTCTGCCCACCTCTCGCTGGGGCCTCCCGGGGCAGCCCAACCGGCCACTGGGTGTCAGCCTCGCTTTGTCCAGAGGCGGGAAGACAGCTGGGGGCTGTCCACGCCGCGAGGCGACTGCGGAGCAGCCACCGAGCGCTGCGCCCGCCCGGCCTGCCGACCTCCGCACCAACCCCTGCCCCCGCCGCATCCCGTGCCCGGCACCGGGCCCCACACGCCTGTTGCTCCGCAGCTCAGGGCACCCGCTGTCCTCACCCAGCAGGACGGCCGCAGGCCCACCAGGCGTGCAGGGCGGTGAGCGTGAGCGTGAGCTCCTGTCGTGACAGCCTGCAGTGTGCGTGCACTGCGTGTGTGCATGCAGGCACGTGGTGCATGCATGCATGTGTGCACGTACATGTGTGTACATGGGTGTGCGCTATGCACACATGTGCAAGTGTGTGCGTGTGTGTGCTGTGTGTGCAGGTGTGCATGCATGCCTGTGTGTCCGTGTGTGCGTTGCATCGGCCCGGCCTGCACGCATGCTCTTCCCTCGTGCCGGCCAGGAGCCGGGTCCTGTCTGACGAGGCCGAGGGCCCCGGGGCCAGCTCCAGGGGCCAGCGCGGCTCCTCGGCAGCCTGCTGCGGCCGTGCGTTCTGGGGCCCAGCGGCCGGCCGCCTCCCCGCAGGAGCACGCCTTTCACCAGACGCGTCCACTTCGCCAGGGACGGGCACCCAGAGGCCCGAGGCGGCGCCGCGCCTGCCGTCAGGGAGCCCCGGCGCAGCGCACGAGCGGCCGGCGGAGGACGGCTGGTTAGCGTGGCCGACGGACGACGTGTGACGCGGCGCTGTGGCTGGGACGCGCAGCCCTAACTAGGTTGGCGCGACCTCGGCGGCGGCTCCTGCCGCAGCACGCCAGCCAGCGGCACAGCTTCTGCTAATCGGCGCTCTCGGGGCCGCGGCCCACAGTGGCCGCCCGCCCGCCCCGGCCAGGCCAGCGGGGCGGGCATCGCGGTGCCGGGGCCACCTGGGGTAGGGACACCCCCGGGGAGCAACGGCAGGGTGACAGCGCGGGGACGCCCCCAAAGGAAGAGGCCGGCCGGAGCGCCTGCCGCACCTTCACGGTCACGTCCGCCTGCAGAGAACACCGGACGGGCCCAGGTGGCCTGGGGACCAGCAGGGGCAGCGGGAGGCCGGGGGGGCCAGGGTCTGCGGGGCGTACCCGCCCACCTGCACCAGCCGGGCCTCCGCTGAGGGGCCGGTCTGCCCCCGCAGCCCCTCTCCTTTGCTTCCATGGTGTCAGGTCTCAGGGCTGACAGACGGGTCGCAGGGGACCGAGCAGCGGCCACGGAGCACCCCCTCCCCGGCACGGCCTCTCCCTGCAGCCGGAGGGCGTCGCTTCACCCGCCGCCGGGTCTTCTGGGCTGGCGGCTGCAGATCCCCCGCCCCGCCATGAGCGTCAGTCAGCAGCGGGAGGCGGGAGTGACAGATGGGGCCAGGACGTGGCGACGCTGCGGCTGCTCGCAGGGGGCCCATGGGGCGGGGAGCCAGGAAGCCTGGGGTGGGGCGGGCGGCCCACCAGGTGCGCAGGACACAGGGCCCGCAGGGGACTCAGGCGCTCCGGGAGCCCCAGGCTCGCAGCCGGACTCGCGCTCAGCTTACTGGAACGCGGGCCTCCTCGGGCCGGGGCGCTTCCAGGTGAAGGACCGCTGCCCGCCCAGGCTGGGGCAGCGAGGGGAGAGCAGCCCTTGGCCAAGGGGCCACAGCAGGGCCGAGATGGGGAGTGGGGACCCGCCCAGGCCGCTGCAGAGCCTGTGAGCTGCAGCCAGCCCCTGGCAGCCCCGAGCACGGCCACAGCCCGGCGGAGCGGCCCGGAGACGGCAGCAGGCGTGAGCCCACATGGGTGGTGGAGGCACGTGGCCCTGCCCACCGGGCCGCGGGGCCTCGCCTCCACCCCCGCCACAGAGAAGCCCGGGACGGGCCTCACAGAGCCGTCCCCACCCAAGAGCTGGCGGCACGGAATGCCGGGGCCCGGCAAGTATCGGCTCACGACAACAGACTGGTCGAGGTGGTGACCCCGACCCGCACGTGAGGACGCGGGCTGGGGAGAGGCCGAAGGCCGGACGCCCACAGTTTCGGAGCAAGAAGGAAAGAATCTAAGTTTTGCGCCCAGACCAGGCCCTGAAGGCGGCCGCCCACACGCGGGGGATATTTGCGCCCGTCTGTTACAGCCCACTGAAGTAGGGTGGCGCTCACAGTCCATCAGGAACTCCGACAACTCAAGAGCGAAAAATCAAACCATCGGAATTCAGCGGCGTGCAAAGGAGCGAGTGGGCGTTCTCCCGAGGGAGACGAGCAGCCACGGGGACGAGAGAAGCTCGAGGCCTGTGACCCCCCCGGGGCCAGGGCAGGGCTCGCCCATTCGGGGCGGGTCGCCAGGGCGACTCACAGCCGGCACGGACCTGCGGGCACCGCGGGAGCAGTGTAGGGGCCCCTCAAGCGCGTAAAGCCAGGGCGGCGCCGGCACAATCCGGCATCTGCGCAGAGCCGAGCGTGGGTCTTGAGTGGTCTGCGCCCCGCCCTGCCAGCCAGCAGCATGCGCGAGGCTCAGCGCCCCAGACCCGCCTTGGGGAAGCCCGAGGGCGTGCTGCGGCGGCCGCCTTCCTGCTCAGGCTCCCCAAGCTCGAGCCTGGGCCCAGGCGAGCACACCCTCAGAAGACGCAAGCGAGTCTGAGCCGCGGGTGCCGGCCCGGCCCCTCCCACCAGGCCTCGGGGAAGCACAGGCGCCACCTGCCAGCTGGTGTGCGGTGGGCGCGGGTCCCGAAGGGCCGGCTGGCGCAGGGTAGGGCTTCTACGGGAAGACCGTCCCTTCTGGAGCAGCTGGGCCGTCAGGCGCACCAAGGGCGGGGCAGCCCTTCCGAGTGGGCGCCGTGGGCGCTCGGCAAGGCCTCTCCCACCCGCCCCCTAAACCAGGCTTCCAAGCCTGGCTCCAGAGCTCGGCTCCGTGGGGGCTGACCACGGCCACTCCCACGTGCCCTCGTGACCCGGGGTTGTGAGTGGCTGGCCCCCGAGGCCGTGGGGCCCCGTGCACCTGAGAGGCTGGAGATGCACGACCACCCCTCGAGCGGCTTTCGGCCACGCACCCTGGGGCCGTGGCTCCAGAACACCAGTCAGACGTCCAGCTGCGCTGGTGCCTCCCGGTAAAACGGGGCCACCCTGGCGCAGGTCGGCCGGGGCCGTGCAGTGGGGAGCTTCCAAGGAAAGCTCTTTTCTTAACCAAATCAGGGACTGGACGCTTTCAGAGGACAGACTTAGGAACTCTGAGAGGACATCATCTTGCCAGCATGCCCATACAAACTAGAAGCATGCACCTTTCTCTCTGGCTCCACGGGAGCGCCCCTCGTCCCCCTCTTGCTGTGACACAGCTGGCCGAGGCTCCCCCAGCACCTCCCTCAGAGGCCGCTGGCCACGACTGAGTGCAGGGCTCACGGGCTGCTCTGTTCACTTGTTGTGAAGTCACCTGAGACGCCCGAGGCAGGGCGGCCAGACACAAGCTGACGCAAGCTCCCGCCGGCTGCCCCCAGCTTGAGCTACCAGCTCCCTGGACCCACAAGACACAAACAGCATGGCTCTCTCCAGCTCCCCAGGGCCTGTGTGGCCGGCGGCTGGGGCCAGGGCGGGCCCTGCTTCATTAGCGTGCTGTAGGACAGGTGCGTCTGTCCCCATTCTGGGCTGGACATGGTGCACCACAACGGGGCTGTGACTCAGGCAAAGGGAACTTGCACCTCAGTGTGAGGGGGAGGAGGGCTGGAGTTAAAACATGCAGTTTCCACCTCATCTCTGAGTCCACCACGGAATTGCTGATGTCCGACAAGTCTCTTTCTTCCTCGAGACTTGGACTTGCCCATACGAACAGGTGAGCTGCTGGACAGATGCTGAGTGAGTGAGCGTCGGGTGAATGGACGGACACAAAGGGCGAGCGCGGCTGTCCTCCAGCGGCTGAGCCCCAGCGGCCCGCATCAGAGCCTGCCCACTCCTCCAGGTGGGCTATGCTTCAGGACCATGGACAGGGGGACCTGCTTGCAGCCTCCAGGCAGGTCGTGTTTCAGGACCACGGACAGCAGGCAGACGCCACCTGTTCTGGCGGAATTGGGCCTTCCCCTGGAGAAGACGCCCAGTCAAGACTAAGAATGACAGTGCCCTAAACGCCAGCGTCGACGTGGCCCTGTGGCTCCACTAGCCCATGGCCTCGTGCCCTTGCCACCTCCAAGGTCGCTCGGCGCTTCCCAGCAAGGCAGAGATGGGCAGGTCACGCGTCCCGGCGGCCCCAGAACCCGCAGCTCTGTGGTCCCAGTGAGACGAGACGACGGGAGCCCAGACGCTCCTCCCCTCCCGTGCAGACGCTGAAAAAGTTGTTTCAGCTTAGCTTTTGATCTGGCCTAGTTTAGAGGATGAGTCAGCAGCCTTGCAGAGGACCTGGAAAAGCAGCTCCAATTTAAATCTTGCTCCATCCCACCAGCCTGTTCAGTGAGCCCCGGCCACAGAGTCCTTGAAGAAAGTCTGGCTTGCTGGAGCGGCAGCGCAAATTTCCAGTCTTGCTAATTAAACCCTCGTTTCTCAATGACCAATCAATTTGGTCAATTACAACTGGCCGCTGCCCAGGAGCCAGGGATCAGGGGAGGCAGGCCTTGCCCGGGTGGCAGGCAGACGCAGGACGTGCCCCGGAACGGGCGCGGTCTGGGCTTCAGCTCACTGGCACCTGTCAGGTGGCTGGCGCAACAGGAACACCATCTTTCTGCTCTGCATTGCCGACACCTGCGCATTTAAAATGCACAACAAATGCAAACTCAGGGCTTTGCAAGCGTAAGTAGGAGCTCACGCCCATATTACATCTGCACACACACACTCTACGTGGCCGTCATCCCGAACACTCGCTAGGGGCAAAGGGTATTTCCAGAACCTGGTTCTCACCTCAGGAAGAGCCCAGTCTATAAATAGACTAATGAGTAAGTGCCTTAAATACACTGATGACGCTCCCTCCTCCCCCGGACAACGCTCCGCCAGGTCTGACGTGTGCCTCGACCGCTCCCTTCCCCATCGCCTCCGGTCACGCCCTCACGAGCCTCTGTCCACTGTCTGGATGACCGGACATCTCCCGAGGACACCATCACTCCGTCCTGTCAGCTGTGGCCAACGGCAGCCAGAAGCTACGGCCATCCAAACCCACACGGGCGCGAGAGGACGGGGCCCCGACACGCCCAGGCAAGCAGCCCGCCGACCCGGCCGTTTGCGCTGCCGCTCCCGCCCCCGCCCGCCCCCGCCCGCCCCCGCCCGCCCCTGCCTCGAGCCAGCTCCACGACCTGCTGTGCTCACTCGCGTCCCAGGTCTCGCCGAGCGGATCCTCCTTGCACGAAGCCTCACCAGGGGCTCCGCTCAGGGGGCCCTGCCATGCTCTGGGACACCCCCCAGGCGCGTCCCTCCATGCCCGGAGTCTCCCCACGGGGCGCGCCCAGCACACTCTGCTGTCCCGTCTCCCCGGGGACGGGGCTGGCTCCACCTTGGTCCCGCTAGTCACGGGGCTCAGCGCGGACCCGCGAGCGGTCAGACCCGCCTTCGCAAGGACAGTGCGTCCCGTGTGCTGACCGACCCTGTGGCATCTGTGCAGGCGCCCCCAGCCAGGAGCTCCCAGAACGGCCTCCGCCGCCAGACAAGGGGCCTGCACGGGGCGGGCAGTGAGCAGAGCCCCTGCTGCCAGCCCGGGGCGGCAGAAGCGGCCGGCCCCTGCGCGTCTCCGCTGACGGAGGCGGCTCCGTGCGTGCCTCGTGGCTCTGCGCGACTCGCCGAGACGCGAGCTTCAAGGGAGGCCAGAGAGCCGGCGCTCCCGGCGACCCCGGGCCCGTGCCCGGCAGCGCGTCTGCACAGCGTCCGCGCGCTCAGCCCAGAGTGGCCTCTCCGCCTGGAGGGGACGCCAGTGTCCAGGGCGCCCAGACGGGGCCCAGACAGCGGCCGGGCTGCCCTGCCCCTGCCCGGCGCTGTCCACAGCCCCGGACCCGTCGAGGTGGAGACGGACGTGGCGCGGGAGCCACACGGCCGCCCCTCCTGCGCGAGACCGTCGCATCTCGGGCCGCGTCGACGCCCGGACCCCGCCGGCGGGACCAGCGCACCGGGCCTCCTCGCACGGACGCGGACGGCGGCGCCGCCTCGCGACGGGCCCAGAGTGAAGCCCGGGCCTGCCGGCGCCACGGAGACGCGCGTGCGGCCCCGCCCAGTCTGCTGTTGGGGGCCGCGCGGGCCTGGAGGCCAAGGACCGCAGGCGGAGGGGCTGTTCCGTGGACCCCACTGCGACTCGCGGGAGGAGCCGCCCACGGCGCAGGCCCGGCGGCCCGGCCACCTCCCGTCCATCAGGGT
The DNA here is from genome assembly GCA_019455555.1 of Galemys pyrenaicus. NCBI lineage: Eukaryota > Metazoa > Chordata > Mammalia > Eulipotyphla > Talpidae > Galemys > Galemys pyrenaicus. The sequence goes on from JAGFMF010011956.1 coordinate 1,521,818, forward strand.
CAGCCGCCACCGGCTGACGGCACTGCCCAAGTCGTTAACCACTCGGGGCCCCGCAGCCTCCACACAGAGCCAGCAAGGTGACCGCTGGGACGCAGGGGCTGACCGGGGGCACCCGGGGGCGGGTGGGGCAGGGGCTGACTGGGGGCGCCCGGGGGCGGGTGGGGGCAGGGGTTGACCAGGGGCGCCCGGGGACAGCGGTGACACCGGCCCCACGCTCCAGCAGCCGCAGGGCCCTCCTCTCCCCGGCGGCCAGCGCTGACCTCAGGTCGGCTCCGAGGCCGCCGGGACTCCCGGTAGCGTGCAGGGCTTCCCGGCCGCAGCAGGCCAGTCCCGGTCCCGGGCGAGGCCGCCGGGCAAGGGCCTCCGAGCGCCCCCGAGCTGGCCCAGGGGCAGCAGGAGCACGGACGCTCAGACCGCCCTCAGACACACGAGCAGCCCACCGGCGTCCGCCCACTCGCCGGCAGGGTCCAACGACAGCAGTGGGCTCCGGCCCCAGCGGGCCGACCCGGGCCCGGCAGACGCGAGACCGGGGCCCGCGCCCCAGGAGCCACCCGCCAGCCGCAAGGGGGGAGACGGCCGCACCCCAGGCAGGGACCAGCACCGAACCGGTGCGGAGCTGCCCGGGCAGGCACAGGCCGGCCGCGTGCTCGGGGTGGACGGAGCAGAGGGCCGGGCCGAGGGGCAGGGGACGCGGGACTGGGCCTCGGGTGAGGCGGCGCCGCGGACCGGAGCGCACTGTGGTGGACACAGGCGGCAGGTCCTTCCCGACGGCTGGGCCCAGCCGCGGAGCACGTGTGCGCACACCCCGGCGGGGCGCAGGGCGTGGGCCCAGGGCCTGGACGCACGCCTCTTCCCGCGAGCCGGGCCGGCGGAGCTGTAAACAGGGCCGACTCCACAAGAGGAGCAAGAGAGGGTGGGAGAGAGGGCCAGGCCGGGGCCCATCCCCGCTGGGCCAGCGCCCGCAGGGAAGCGGCCGGCCGAGTCAGCCTCCCCGGGCCTCGCTGGGCCGCCTCTCCCAACTCCGACCCCGCCCGTCTCAGGCAGGGGGGCCGGGGGCTGGGCTGGAGGGCTGACAGGAAGGCGGGCTGGGAGGCCCCGCAGGACCCGTGTGGGGCCGACGCTCGGCCAAGAGCAGCTCCACAGAGCATGCGGTGCCAGCAGCCACCTGGCACGCACCCCGCCCCGGCTCCCCGGAGACAAGTTTCAGGGCAAGGAAAGAAAAGGGAAAAGGAGGAACTAATTCACTGGATCGGGGTTAATCCCACGCCAAGCCGCATCCGTGTTAGTTAATCCCATTAGCGGCTTTCACGGGAGCTTTGACAGACCCGCCAGCCTCCGCAGGCCCGGAGACCAGCCGGGCGGCGCCGTGGCCTCGGGCGCCTCTCACCTCTGCCTAAGCCGAGACCTCCAGGTCCAGCCCCGCCCGCTGGCCTGGCTGACTCGCTGCAGCAGCTCCTCAGGGTTTAAAATCAGCCAGACGACAACGGACGTTGCGCTCCTCGTGTCTCAGGCACTGAGCCGTGTGAGAGGACGCGGTCATCCGCAGGGAGCTCGCGAGACCCGGCCGGAAGCACAGGCCTGTCGCTGGCCTCCCGCTGCCTCCAGCGACCTCGACTCCTTGGTCCCCTCACTTCACCCTGCAATGGGAGTCCGACTTTGCCAGTTCCAGCCACCGCCAGGCACGGCAGCGCCAGGAGACCCACGCCCACTCCAACGCTGTCCTTACGGTGGCGCTTGTAACGCAAGGTCACCTCTTCCCGGGCACAGCAGGGGTCAGTAGTCTCGTGACGCTGCTGGGCCACGACCACCTCCCCGCCCCGCCCGCTGCCACTCCTTGGTGCCCGGTCCGAGCGATGCCTCGGGCGTCCCTGCCTCTGGGGCCTCGCCTATTCTAGGCGCCTCAGCGGGCTGGAGCTTGCAGCGTCTGCCTTTGTGCCCTGCTCCTTCACGGCTGCCTTCCAGGCTCCTGCGCCAGGGCAGAAGCCCCACGCTGTAGCATCTGTCAGACGCATTCCTTTTCATGCCTGCATCGTACTCCACCACATGGATGCAGCTCACTTTGCTGGTCCACTCCTCTGCCGTGGACATTTTATTCGGGGCATATCTACCTGGGAGTGAGGCTGGCGTGTCACGCAGAAGCCCCACACTGTAGCATCTGTCAGAATGGCATTCCTCTTCATGCCTGCATAGTACTCCGCCACATGGGTCCACACTTTACTGGTCCACTCCTCTGCTGTGGACATTTTATTCGGGGCATATCTACCTGGGAGTGGGACTGGTGTGTCACGCTGTGACTCCACGTTTAGCTCTTGGAGAAATGCCTGACTGTTCTCGACGGCCAAGCCGTCTGACCTCTCACCAGGAGTGCTCCGGGCTGGACCTGCCCACTGCCGGCCAGCCTTGTCCCCTGCGGCTGGGCCTGGGGCTGGCCCGCCATGCCAGCGTGGAGCCTCACCAAGACAGGCGTCTCGCTGGCGGTGCAGAGCCCCTCCCATGAGCTCCCCGCGCCAGCGTCTTCTTTGGGGACGTCTCTTCACGCCTTGCCCGCGTTCTGCCTGGACTCGCCTGCTGCCGTCACGTGGTGAGGGCGCCACGTGTGATCTGGGTACCTGGCTGGCTACGTCCTCCCCGCTCTGGGCTCGCCAGTCTGCCTTCAAAGCCCATCTCCCTGCGCGGCCCTCTTCCCCCTCAGCCAGCCACACTCGTCCCTGGACGCCCAGAGGTGCTTCCTGAGGCTCCCTGCGGGACCCTGCGGCCGCCCCGCCTGGGAGAGCTCCGGGCCCACAGGAGACCAGAAGCCGGTGACACCGCTTGCTCCGAGAACTGGCGCCTCGGTCGGGGGCCGCATGCAGTGAGTGCGCCCCGGCCAGCAGAGGCGGGGTCCCGCCCAGACCTGCACGGACGCGCCCCAGGAGGAGAGGGCGGCCCGAGGCGGCCGAGAGCACCGGCACGGCCTGCACCATCACGCCCGCAGGTGGGCGCAGGAGCCTCGGGCAGCGTCCCCACCCGCCCGGCGGGCTGTGGACACAGGAGGCCTGGACTCAGCAGCTCAGCCGGCCGCTCCCCGAGGACGAGGCGAGGAGGACAGGCCAGCCGCTGACCGGGGGCGCGGGCCGGGCCTCCAGCAAGGCTCTGCCGGCGCCCGCCCGCGCGGAGGGCAGCGTCCGGCCCCCGGGGAGAAGGCCTGGACGTGCTGGCAGACACGACGTGCTGCCTGGCGACACCCGGAGGAGGCTCCCGCCTCGCGGAGATGCAGATGGCGCAAGCCCCACCCAAAACGCCGGACGGCGCGCCCAAGGGGCCTTGGAGCCCTGGGCCTCGAGGGGGCGCCTGCAGCCCAGACCCGCCCTTGGCCATGCGCCCTCCGGAGCCCGGCACCCCAGCGCGGCTGGGCCCCGGCGGCCGCCTGCCACCTCCTTGCCGCCGCTACGTCTGAACACGCTCCCGCTGCTGGGCTGGGCGGGGCGTCCTGCCGGGGGCTCCCCGCGAGCCGAGCCCGGCCTGCCGGCCAACCCCACGCCGCCTGCCCCCAGCCTGGGCCCCGGCCCGGCCCCAGCGGGCTTGAGCGGCACATCTGTCCGGCCCTCCCCTGCCTGTTTCTGGACTGCCCCAGGACGCTGCAGACCCACCCCGCCTGCGCCGCTCACCGGGCAAACCCCACTCCAAGGAAGGCCGCAGCCAGGGGCTCGGGCCAGGGCCCCACGGCTGCAGGCGCCGGGCACAGGAGGGGCGAGGTGCGGCCTCGGCCTCGGCCAGATTTAGGGGGGACCGAACGACTGGGGTCACGCGGCAGCATCGGAAGGCGCTCTCCTAAGGAGCGGGCCAGAGAGCCCCCGCGCACCCCAAACCCAGCGGCCAGGCCCCAGGAAGCACACGGAAGTCCCTCCTGGGCTGGACCGGGTCCATGCTCCCCCAGCCCAGCCCAGCCCAGCCCAGCCAGAGCCTGTCCCCGCGCCCTCCCGCCAGCCCGGCCTGCGCCAGGACAGCAGCCGCCGCGGACCCGAGGACGCGCTGCCTTTCTGCTCAGCGACAGCAGCCCGGTGCCCGGCCAGCCGGGGCCCCGCCACCGCCCGCCCAGAGTGGGGCGCTCCCGCTGGCTCCTGTCCCCCCCACGCGCCCCAGCCGCCGCCGGCCTGCCCCGCCCGCGCTCCTCAGCGCCCCGGGAGCGGCCACCGCCCCTCGCGTGCCTGGGACTCACAGGCTGGCTCGGGCAGGGCGGGCCGGTGTGGGCACGCAGGAGTGGATGCACCCCGGGCGGAAGCAAGTGGCCCCAGCTCGGCCCCTCGCCTGCTTGGGCCGGCCGCGCTGCCCTTTATGCTTGCTCCAGACCGAAGCCTCCGAGTCTAGTCGCCTCCTGCCCGCTTACCCCGTGCCCCCGGGTTCTGCCACCTGACCCGTCCGTGGACGCACGCGCCGGGCCCGGCGGCCCTCCGGAGCAGGACGACCCTGCTACCCGGGCGGAGGGATGCCGAGCCCTGCCCGCTCCGCCCGGCCGGCTGCCAGGTCCCTGCTGCCCCGGAGGCCGGAGGCTGGAGGCGCTGCGTGGCCCGTGGGCGAGGGAAGGGCCAGGGCTGACCGCCTCGCCCGCCTGCCCGCTGCGCCCGGCGCCGGCAGACGGGGTGGTGCCCTGGCCGCCCCTGCATCCACGTGGAGCACGTGCCCCCCCGGCGGGCCGGGGGCCCCCACCCAGCGGCCACGCAGAGAGCACCCACCCCAGCTCTGCGCAACGCCCGACGTCTGTCCATTTTGCCAACCTGACAGGTGGAAATTAGTCATCTCATTTCCTCCCACACAAGCTGTCTCGCTGGAGTCTATTTTCTCCTGAGCTTCTGCGGAGTCACCTTGGTCCACGACGTGCCACGGTCTCCGGCGCCTCCTGCGCCACGGCCGCCCCACGGTGGCACCGCAGCTGCCCGCCGGCCCCACGGGCCCGCTACGGGCCCAGCCCGCGGGCCCCGGGTCTAAGAGTCCGGGGTTTGTGTCGTTTTCTCCTTGCTCCTACCTTCCCCGTGGGCGCAGCCGCGCGGGGGCCGCCGTCCCGCCTCACTCACTGACCGCCACCCCGGCTCCGCACGCGCTGAGTCCCGGCCGCCCCATGGAGGGCAGACGCCGGGCACTGGGCCACGCCCGGCCAGGGTGCCCGAGCGGAGGCCGCTGCCCACGGGGCACGAGCTCGGAAGATGCGCACAGACGCACCGCGGCAGCTTCCGGGCCAGGGGCGGCCAGAGGCGGCTCTCGGCACGGTGGGGACGGGGCGGCCGGCACACATGCCCAGACCCCGGCAGCCCCCGTCTGGGGCCCTGGCCTCCGCCCACGCAGAGGAAGGCACTGGCGCTCGCCCCAGCAAGTACCTGGGTGGTGCTCAGAAGCGGCAGCACCGTGCCCCGCCGGCTGCTATTCTCGGCTCCGCCAGTGACTCACCAGCGGCCTTGCACAGCCCTTTCCTGCTCGGCGGCTCCCGGTCCCGCGCTGGCCGCAGGCCCGAGTCTGACGCCACGGACCATGGACGGCGCCTGCAGGACTCGGCCACCGAAGCTGCGGCCCCAGGTCTGACCCACGTCCCCCGTCGCCCGCGTCAGGCCTGTGAAGGAGCAGCCGGCGGGATGGCCTGGGCCCACCGCCGGCCACCGACCACCGCCGGCCAGCTTCTCTGCAGGGCGCCACAAGACAGAGCCCTGCGGCCGCCACGGAGCCCAGCCAGGGCACAGGAGGAGGGGGGAGCCGCAGGAGCCCAGGGAAGCGGGTCACCACCTCGTGGCCTCGTTTTTCCCGAGGGGTGGTGGCACAGCTGCCCGTGGACAGTGGAGACAGAACCGCAGCTCGGTGACGAGGCCGAGGCCGGGCGGCTGGAAGGACCCCGGGCGGCGCGAGGCAGACGGGCCCTGCCCTGCGGTGTGGCGTCAGAGCGAGCCCAGCCCGGGGCAGCCCAGGCCAGCGGCCAGGGACGTGCAGGTTGCCCGGGGCTCGACCACAGCGGCCAGCAGCGTGGTCTTGGGCCTCGCACCCTCGTCGCAAACACTCGCAGCCGCTGTGTCCCCCCAGCGGAGGCCCAGACAGGACCCCACAGGCCCCAGGCCTGGGCCCGCACATGCAACTCCCGTGGAGACCCCAGGCCGCGCACACGTGGGGCTGGACACCCACACCCGGAGGCCCCGCCCCCGCCCCCTCTCCTGCTCAGCAGGGCGTCCGAGTCGTAGGAAGGCGTCCCACGAAGTGCCTGTGCTGGTGCCCTGCCGGGCAGCCTCCCCTCAGCACCGGCACCGCAGATGCCCCGCTGCCCACAGCCCACGCCCCGCCGCAGGGTGAGGGCAGCAGCCCAGCCCCGAGAGCGCGGGCACGCGGCCAGCGGCGGGCGGGGCGAGGGGCGCCAGGACCCCAGGACCCGCCCCCCGTGGGCGCTGCCCGCACTGGCCACTGCCAGGGTCTCCGAGCCCGGCCTCCTCTCCCGGCGTAATTGAGAAATATGCTCCTCGCGCGCCTAACCGGAGGACAGCAGATGGCGGAGGCTTTTGTCTAATGAAATATGTCCGTTCGATTAAACCGAGGCCCTGGGGATTCAGGACTCGCAGCCAGCGCATCACTCAGCCCCTCTTCCAAGACCAGGGACGCGGTGGCAGTTGGTGCAACTGGGATTAGCGGGGGGCGGAAAGCCGGCCAAGGGCGGCCGGACGCCAGAGCTGGGCTGCAGGGAGCTCCGGGCGCGGGCAGAGGACGGGGCAGCCCCAGCAACCCCCCCTCAGAGCCTCGGAGGCGGAGGGGACCGGCCCCGGCTGAAAGCCGCTCCCCTGCTGAGTTGCTCCTGGGGCGCAGCGGCTCCCCTGCCCGTCTCCACGCGTGGAAGAGCCGTCTGTGTGCGTGTGCAGATGTGTGCACGCGCATGTGAGGCACTCAGGAGACGCCCCTGCCTGCGTGTCTCGGGCGTCTCCATGAAAGGGGGCACTGTGCTCCCTGCTCCACCTCCTGCCGCCGCCCCGGACTAGCTCCCAGGGACGGGGCGAGCTGAGGCGCCAGGGAAGCCAAAGACACGCGGCTGGTGTGTCTGGGGTGCTGGGGACCCGGGGAGGGGAGGCGACGGCTAACTTCCCCGCTCTGGCTTGCACCAGGGGCTGGGTGGACGTGGGGGAGACACGGAGGCACGTGGGGAGAGGCCCTGGCCTGCGCCTGGGTTTGCTCCTTCCACCCAGACATGCCGCCCCCCCACCCTCTTCCTGCAGCTCCCGGGGTGGGGGGACCCAGCGTGAGCAGCTCTGGGCCTTGGGGGCCCTGCCTGGCCTCCCCTGGGGCTGGGCGTCAGCCCAGAGGGACCGGGTAACGTTGGGCGCTTGTGCGGAAACTGCGTCTCTCTGCTGCACGTGACGGTGGTAAAGCCCCGTCCCCTTATCGTCCGAGTCTGCATGGTCTGAGGGCCAGGGCAGCCTGAGGGCCAGGGCAGTCTGAGGGCCAGGGCAGTCTGAGGGCCAGGACAGTCAGGGCCAGGGCAGTCTGAGGGCCAGGACAGTCAGGGCCAGGGAAGTCTGAGGGCCAGGGCAGTTAGGGCCAGGGCAGTCTGAGGGCCAGGGCAGTCTGAGGGCCAGGGCAGTCAGGGCCAGGGCAGTCGGAGGGCCAGGACAGTCAGGGCCAGGGAAGTCTGAGGGCCAGGGCAGTTAGGGCCAGGGAAGTCTGAGGGCCAGGGCAGTTAGGGCCAGGGCAGTCTGAGGGCCAGGGCAGTCTGAGGGTCAGGGCAGTCAGGGCCAGGGCAGTCGGAGGGCCAGGACAGTCAGGGCCAGGG
>JAGFMF010011956.1:1530904-1546955 GCA_019455555.1 Galemys pyrenaicus
GTCAGGGCCAGGGCAGTTGAGGGCCAGGGCAGTCTGAGGGCCAGGACAGTCAGGGCCAGGGCAGTCTGAGGGCCAGGACAGTCAGGGCCCGGGCAATCTGAGATCCAGGGCAGTCTGAGGGCCAGGGCAGTCTGAGGGCCAGTGCAGTCAGGGCTAGGGCAGTCTGAGATCCAGGGCAGTCTGAGGGCCAGGGCAGTCTGAGGGCCAGTGCAGTCAGGGCCAGGGCAGTTGAGGGCCAGGGCAGTCTGAGGGCCAGGACAGTCAGGGCCAGGGCAGTCTGAGGGCCAGGACAGTCAGGGCCCGGGCAGTCTGAGGGCCAGGGCCCCCCAGGCGCGGCCAGAGCCGCTCTGCTGAGGGGGAGCCGCACCCGCGGGTCTCACGCACCAGCAGAGCGGCCTGGGCAGCACTGGAGGGATGGCGTCTATGTCGGGGGGAGGCGGAATCGCAAGGGGGGCAGCGGGCGGCCCCCAGAGGCTCCCCGGCCCGCCCCAGCAGCCGTGCCGCCAGGGCTCCCGGGGCCCGCCAGCGGGCGCAGTTGCGGGTCCGTCCACAGCCCAGGCCGCCGGGCGTCCGCTCAGAGAGAAGCTGGAAGCTGCGCGCCGCTCTGCACGGCGCTTTCAAGCTCCCGCTGACACGGTGACACTGGCTTTTCGTTTCTCCCCAACAGGAGGCCGCTTCATTCTCTCTGACCCTGAATGAGGCGCAAACTCTTGGTGCCCGGCTGAGAAGCGGCCCCCGGAGGCGGGCCGGCCCTGCCCGGCACAGCCAGGTCCCAGGCCTCGGGGCCGTGCTGTGGTGGCCGGCTCTGGTCGGCCTGGCACAGGGGTCCCGCGGACGAGGGTCCTGCCGGTGCCGGGCCCTCCACTGAGTGCCCACAGCCGGTGGCGTCCGCGCACGGGGTCTCTGGCCACGCAGGGGCCGCTGGGCCCGTGCTGGAGCCTGTCGTGCGTGCATGTCCTGCTGTGGGGCGCAGCCCGTTTGTTTACCCCAGTAGGCGGCCGCCGGCCCGAGACATTCTGCTTGACGGGGTAGTGCGCGCTGGCCAGGGGAACCAAGATCGGCATCCTGCCGCTGAGGGACGGGCCGGGGCCTGCCCACGCACTCCCCTCTTGCAGATGCGGCCAAGGGGCCCGTGCCCTGCAGGCCCGAGGGTTTTCCAAGTTATCCTCGGGAAAGGCCGGAGGAAAAGGCCAGACAAGATAGTGCGTCGCTGACAAGGCTGAAGCCGGGTGGGTCAACAGTCTCTTCCTGGAACTTTCTCGCCTCTGGGGACGCAGTCCACTAGGAAGATCATCCACAAGACGCTCTCAAGGTCCCCGGAGATGTCTCGGTTCAAGTCAAACCCGCCCACTTTGTCCCTAGGACCTGAGTGAGCTAAGAAACTGAGAATTAGCTGTGTCAGCTCCCGCGACGGCTCCTTCTCTGCCGAGTCACTTCCCGTCAGACTGACACACAGGCGCTGCGGCTGGCTTGTCACCGTGACTACGGAGCCTCCGAGGCGCCGCCCGCGGAGCTGCAGGCCGAGGTCGAGGCCATAGCGCCGAGGGCTCCACGCGGGGAGGCTCACCAGACTGTCGGAGAAGGACCGGCCACCGGGTGACTGCGCCATGACCCGGTCACGACAGAGGCGGCGCCGACGTCCTGAGCCACGCCGGCCGCTGCGGGGTGGACGAGAACCCAGACGCCAAAGCCCGCGCCCCACTCGCACCGCCTGCGACGCCTCGTTCAAAGTGCGTCGTGACCTAGATGCCCAACCTAATCTATGAAGCTTCTATAAGAAAACATGGAGGAAACCTCCGTGCTTGTAGAAGAGGCGAAGATGCCTTAGCAGCACCCGGGGCATGATCTATAAGAGAAACCCGATGAGTCAGCTTCCTTGAGAGGCGGCCTCCACTTTGCAAGACACGGTCCAGAGAAGGAGAAGATGAACCCCAAGTGGGACAGAAACACTGACGGGGCACCCACCCGACAAAGGGCCTGCAGCCCAGCACAGTCCGAGCCCCACACTGCTCAAACTCGCTGCCAAGCTACAAAACGAACAGAAGATTTGAAAAGACACAGTAAGCACCAGGAGACCCTCAGCGCACCAGCCGCGGGGAAATGCCAGTCAGAACATGGTGAGGTGACACGGCAGAAACGGCTACAATTAGAAAGACCGACAACGCCCAGCGCTGGCGAGAAGGTGGCGAAAACTCTGTGTTGTGGCCTTATCGATGCCAGAGCTGTGGGCACCCTGGAGCACACTCCGACAGTGCCTTACAGACGCACGCTTATCACGGAACCCCAGTAGTCACACCCCTGGCATTAATCCAAAAGAAATGAGAACGTACCCGCCTACATTAGCCTGAAACCTCGTGCACAGGCATTCATAGTAGCCGTGTGCAGAACTGCCCCAACGCACAGCAAACAGCACAGACGTCCACCAGCCGGTGGAATATTATTCAGCGGTGAAAAAGGAAACGTACATCGAGCCCCACGCTGGACCTCGTGGATTATACTGGGAGGAAGAAAACAGACTTAGCAACAATAGACTGTTTGGTTTCTTTCAATGACTTTCTGAAAAAAAGGCAAAATTACAGGGACAGAAAACAGGTCCGTGGCTGCCAGGGCTGGGCTGACTGGAAAGAGAAAAACTATCTCCTGAAACTGTTCTGTATCTTGACTCTGGTAACCAAAGGACTGGGTGAATTTTCCACAACTCTGCAAAAAGGTGGGATAAGATGCAAAAGCGATGCAGGTTTTGGCTTAGTTCCCTCGGTTTCCTCGTTTCTCTAAGGTCCACACGAGTGGTCGCTCCTGAGCTTATTATTCCAGCTGATGTTGGCGGCACCACCTGGCCCCGCCCCTGCCAGGGGAGAGGCTTCCCGGCTCAGCCCGCAGGGGAGGGTTCACGTGGGGCGAGGCTGGAGGGGGCCGGGCGCAGGTGCACACGGCTGCATGGGGCAGACTGTGCGGCCGGCGCAGGGAGGGGCCCCTGGCTGGAGCAGGGCTCCACGGGGCAGGCTGAGCCCGGCAGTGGGGGTCAGGGCTGGGCAGAGTTTGCCGCTGCTGCTGCGTGTGGGTGACGGGGAGGCAGCAGGGGCCTGCGGGGCGCCTGGCCTGGCCCCTGGGAGGCCGGGTTGGGGAGAGTCCAGGAACAGGCTGGAGGGGCGGAGCTGCCCAAGAGGAGGCGACTGAGCTGCGGCTTCTGTGCGCACACCCCCCCACCTTCGCGGGCCTCACCGCCCAGGGCACAATGATGGAGCTGGGCGGACCCGCATGGGCCTCTCGGCCCTGCCCGCAGCCGTTCTGCCCCCTCAATCTCTGCTCCGAGCCCTCCCAGGATCCCCAAAATGCTGGCCGCACCGGCTGCCGCGAGCTGCTGGACACCGGCTCACGGCCCACTTGGCTGGTTTCCACAGCCAGGAGACTAGACTGATTGCTGGAAGAGGACACTGGCCACCAGCCAAAGGAGGGGCGTGGCCTTGGGTGGGTGTGGCCCTGCAGCAGGGCCTGTGGCCTGCAGAGGACAGGGCGGGGAGAGCCCAGCCCCAGTCCCAACAGCCGGCTTCTTCCCAGCCGAGCGACCAGGACATTCCCTGTCTCCGGGCCCAGTCTCCATGGTGGCCACGGGGCGGCCTCTGTCCGCAGGGACGCGATCGAGGGCATGGACCCCTCCCAGCCATCGTGATCTGAGAAGGGCTGCGGCGGCCTGCGCTGGGGCTGGGCCGTCCAGGCACGGCTGCCGCCCCAGGCGAGACGCGACCTTTAAGGCGGGCAGGGAGGTCTGTCTTGCTGATGTGCAGAAACCTCCGCGGACCGCTCAGTTAAAAAAAGCCAGGCCCAGAATAGAACAGCCGCTGCGGCACACGGGCTCGCCGGCAGGGCACGTCTCTGGGGCGCGTCTCTGGGGCGCGGGGCTGCCGTCCACGGCCGCCTGGGAAGCCTGCGTGCCCCACAGGCAGCTCCAGGCTCTGAATCGAGAACCGGGGTGCTCACCCTGCCCAGGGGCGCAGCTGGCCGCGGGGACCGCCTTGCCCTGTCCAGGTGTGGAGGAGACACTGGGCCTCGCGCCGCTGCCGTCCAGGGTGAGCGAGGAGTGGGGGCAGCGGTGTGCTGCCCTGAAACGTCCTGCCGCGGGAGCAGGCCCGGCTCTGGCCGCCGATGGGCTTCACGACAGACGCGGAGCAATCTGGGGAGAAGACGGCTGTCCCTGGGCCGCTGCCCAGCGTGCGGGCGAGCCGCGGGGGAGGGCTGCCGTCAGGTGCGGGGAAGGGCCAGCCATCTGAAAAGGAGCCACAGAAGTAAATCCACAGGAAACAAGCGAAGCGGTCGTTACAGACAAGATGCACAGCGTGCACGGCCCTGAAGACGCCAGCACAACACGTGGCCACAGCAAGATGGTAAGTTAAGGAATCAACATACAAAAATCAGTTGCATTTTCCATACACAAAACTCAGGAAATAATTCCAGTCACGGTCACTTCAAAAAGAATCAAATAACCAAGGAGGTAAAGGACTGGTACAGTGAAAACCCTAAGACCTGGGGGCCTTCCGGCTGGCACAAAGGGGTGGGGCTTCCACAGCCCCTGCAGCGTGAGTTCGATCCCCGGCCAGGGAGGGACCCACAGGCGCAGCAGACCCCCCCTGCCGCCCTGCCCCCTCAGCAGTGGATCCACCTGTTCCGCTCCCCGCTCTGTCTCTGGGGAGTCCTCTCCCCCCCTCCTCTGGCCTGCACCCCAGCTCCAGTGCACATAAACAAGTTAAGAAGCTCTTACACAGAGAAGGAAACAGGAACAGATGAAGGAGACACCTGCTGAGTGGAGAAGACAGGGCCTGCGCTGACGAGGGCTCACGGCCTGGGCGTACGAAAGCTCATGCAGTAAAACAACAAGGCGACAACCAGCGCAGTTAACAAGCGCTAGCAGGCTGGACAGACAGCCCACGCACGGAAAGGCTCGGGTCAGAGCTGCAGCCAGGCCTCCCGCGCGAAGGGGCACACCCGGGGCCCGCAGGCAGAGCCGGGAGGCTGGGGGACCCCGTCACACGATGGCGGGCGTGGGCGGGCGCACCTCCCGGCAAGCGTGCCATGTGCTCCCAGCCGGCCCCAGGCGCCCATCACCGCACGGGACAGGAGCCCACATAAGCCAGGGCTTGTGTCCCACGCGGCCACTGGACACGCGGCGGCCGGGCGGCTCGGGCGTCGGGGCTGCTCCGGGGAGCCGGCCCTCACCAGGAACGTCCCTCCGCCGCGAAGATGCCGCCGTCAGAGACCGGCGTCCTCGAGGCTGCACTATGCAGGGGCCAGAAGCTCCTCGTGCGACAGGGCCGCTCCCTGCTGAAATCGTGCCAGCTCGTCCCAGGCCGGAGACGAACACCCTCTGGTGCGACGCCAGCCCGCAGGCCAGCAGCCCCAGCCGCGCCCGTCCCCAGGCCCTGCCCGGCCAGCGCGGGCCAGAGGCCAAGCTCCAGGGACGAGCACCCCAGGGCTGCCGCGTCCTCCCCGCCGCCCCTCCCGCCCCTGGGAGTGGGGGCAGCAAAACCCCCACGAAACGGGCCCTGCCGGCGGGTCCGTGCAAGGACAGGCATGCAGCTCCGAGAGAGCCCCTGGGCACAATTGCAGAAGGCTGGCGGGGAGCGGGCAGGAGCCGCCGGCAGGCCCCGGCCTCAGCTCCTCGAGCCTGGCCTGCCTGGAGCCGAGAGTGCTGAGACAGGGGTTTACGCGGCCGTGCAAACCCGCTGCCACTTCCCAGGGCGACAGAGGGGGAGGCGCGCGGCCGCGTTTTCCTGACTGCGCATCTGCACCTGAGGACCGCGGGGACGCGGCCGAGGACAGTTCGTTTACCCCACGGCGCCCCTGGGAGGCACAGGCTTTATGAAACCCGCCGCCGCGCCTCGAGGTTACGAAACAGCCAGGTCAGGCGAGAGCTGGAAAGAGCAGAAGCCGCGCCGCCAGGGGCCCTCGGCACCTCCGGTCCCTGCCCCCGCAAGGACGATGCGACCGACCGGGCCGGGGACCCCGCAGCCGGGCCGGGGACGCCGCAGCCGTCCCGCCTTCCCCGGCGCAAATGCAAAGACCAACCTCCTCCCCCTTTGTTCTCCGTGAGCCCTCCACGGCCACTCGGCCGCTCCGGGCTGCAGCGGGCCGGGTCTATGTCTCCACATCATGCCCATCTCGCCTGAGGCCCGCCCTGGGAGCCTCCCCGAGGCTCCTCCTCCAGCCCTGCTGGCCTGGCTTCGTGACTCGGCCCAGGCCCACCATGCACAGAGAAAGGGGCACGTGCCAGCTCCGTCCGGCCAGCTCTGGCCAGCTCCGTCCAGGCCGGGCTCTCCCTGCAGGCACAATCCCTGCCAGTTTCTGCTCCACACCCCTCACAGCGCCCAGCTCAGTCACTTCCACGGCTTCTGCGAAAAGGTGACGGCTGGTAGAGTGGGCATCGCCCGCTCCCCTGTCACGGCCGCTGGGGAGGACCAGGAAGCGCTCAGGAGCCGCTTCCCGGCGAGGCTCTCCACTGCTCTAGAACCCACAGCCACGGGCGGCTTGGGCGGCTTTCAAGAGCGCCAAGGCCCGGGAAACGGGCGGGGACCTTCAGCTCTTGCGCCTGCACGGAACACTCAGACGCCCTCCGGCGGCCAGGCAGGGAGGCGCCCTAGCGCCCTCGCTCCCGCAGGCCTCGCCGCCGTCTGCGGTGGGCCCGGCTGCGTGGTCACCTGTCACCGCCACGACGGCGCGAGGCTGAAGGACTGAGGAGCGAGTCGCCCCGGTGGGCGCCCCCAGGAACTCACTCCCACGCAGGAAGCCCGCTGCGCCCGCCGCCAAAGCAGCACCCATCCCGCCTCTCGAACGACACCCGAGACGGGGTGGGAATTCCAGGGATGACCGCTGACGTCAAATATATGGAAATAAATCAATCAATTTACAAAGACACAGTCCCCGCTCCGTGCCTGCAGGTGGCGGCGCCCCGGCGAGGGGGACAGCGGCAAGAGGGCTCTCCCCTGGCGCGTCCACAGCCCACGTGGGGCGACGTCGGAGGCCACGGGGAGGCACCGTGGCCAGCGTGGGCCGGAGGGGTGACGACACAGGACAAGGACTCAGTTTGGGGAGCAGGAGGTTGAGACAGCAGAGAGCGCGGCCGCTCCCCCAAGAAGAGCGACTCGGCAAAACTCTGGGAAAATCCCCAGCAAGACCAGAAGCTCCCTGCAGGCTCTGCACCCTCGGGGACGCGAGCCAGACCCGGTGGCCCGCAGAAAGCGTCCCGCGATCCCATGCTCAGGCAGCCCCGCGGGCAGCCCCGCCCAGAGGAACTGCCTGGCTCGCACAGCCCGCGTCCCCGCTGCCCAGGCCAGTGGAGTCCGGCTAGGTGCATGCGCTGACGGGTGGGCAGTGTGGGCAGCCAGTTGCCGCCAAGCCCCTTCCTCCAGCCTCCGCTGGGGGGGCAAAGGCTGCAGTTTCCTTCTGGGGAAGGAAAGGGGTGGCCATGCATCTGCACCCTAATGTCCCCAGGCCGTCAGCGCCAGGCCCGACTCCTGACAGGCCGACACGATGGGCCCCCTGGGGACGGGGTGGCAGCCGGGCCGGTCGATGCCGCAGCCCCCGTTCCCTGCTCAGGCCAGAGCGAGCCAACCGGAGCCTCAGACGCCTTCTCCCTGGGAAGGGGCCTCGGTCAGGCACCCAGTGCCCCCTCCGTGCCCAGCCGGCTGAGTGGGCGGCTCCCGCAGGGGGCTGAGCCCCTGAGGGCTGGACAGTGACCGCTGAGCCTGAGGCATGCATGTGAACACAGCGTCAGACAACGAGGAGCTGTAGCTGTTTCAAACAACAAACCGAGAAACCGCTGTGTGTGATCTGGCGAGAAACTGTGTACATCTCACAAACACTCACGGCGTTCAGAGAACAACACACGCGAACAAAGTAAGAATTTCAACAAGAAGAAACAATGAAATGTATCAAACGAAAATCAAAAATCACGTGGAAAGCAAAACCTGAGCTGAGAAACTCGCAGCAGGCGGGGCACCAGAGCAGGGCGAGGAGCAGCAGCAGCAGCAAGCTCAGAGACCGTCCCTCGGCTCCCGCACGCCCGCTGACCGGGAGAAGCGCCGGAACACGCAAACGACCGAGGACCGCCCGGGTCTGGACGGGAAGCGGGAGCCGAGCAGCACCAAGGACGTCACATGAACGAACCCCAAGAAACCCTCACCGGACGCCAGCAGCAAACTCAGAAGACAGAGCCCGAAGGAAGGACACCCAGAAAAGCCAGTCTCGGCGAGAGAAAGCACCACAGCAGGTCCACTCCGGAACCCCGCAGCCGGCCGCGGACGGCCTCCGAGAGCTGAAAGGAGCGCGGCGAGCAGCCCCACGCCCCGGAGCGCCTCCTCCAAGAAGGGGGCGGGGTGGGGCCCCGTCCACCGAGAACTCGCTCCCACGGGGAGCAGGAAGGGGGCTCTTCGGGGAGAGGGCGGCGCGGCGCGGCGGAGAGGGGCTCTCAGGCGCAGAATGGCGTACTGCTGTCGCCGTGGCGGGGGCCCTGGCGTCCAGCGCAGACGCGAGCGCTGTAAGCCGTCACCACAAGCGTGTCCACGACCCCAGCAAGAGCAGAAGCAGCAGCAGCGGCAGAGCAGGCAGGGCAGCCGCCACGCCCGCGGCACCGGTCAGCACGGGCTGCTGCGAGGGCTTCCTGCACGCCCCCGGGGATCCCACACACGTGTGTGCGTGCACACATGGGCACATGCATATGAGCACATGGGGGCACACTGGCATGTGTGTGCACACACATGCACACAGGCACAGGTGTGCAGGCACACAGAGACATGTGGGCTCATGTGCGCCCGTGTGTATGCACACACCAGCACATGTGTGCACGCATGCATGCACATGCACACGCACATGCAGGCACACATGGACACTGGCACGTGTATGTGTGCACATATACACGGGCATTGTGCACAGGCACACGTGGACACACTGGCACACGCACGCGTGTGCAGGCACACACATGGTGGGCACTGTCCGGAAGGGCACTGCTGAGCACAGGGGTTTGCGGCACACTTGGGGAACTCCCGGGTACCCCAAAACAGCTGGGGGGCTGGCCGGAGACGCAGCGCCGGCAGCTGCCAGTGGGAGCTTGGCTCGGTGGGCTTCTCCCGCCAGCCTGCACTGGGCGAGAGAAGGGCTGGAGGCCAACTCCAGAGCTCCCGGGCCGCCACACCTGTCCTGGCATGCGAAGACAGCCCGCCTGCCTGCAGGAGCTGCCCGGGAGCCGCACGCCTGCGGGACAAGGACAGTGTGGATGGCCGCCCAGACCTCTGCACCCCACTGGGGGCTCAACGCAGGAGACAGCCCAGGAGAGCAGCAGGGGCAGCCCGGCGTGCCCGCGCCGGCTCCAGGCATCTGGAAGGCAGGCCCGGCCGGCTGAAAGGCTGTCCAGGTCTCTGCCACGAGCTGTCCCCGCCTGCAGCTCTCCCCAGGGCCAGACCCCACGGATGCTGGCGGTCCTGGCGGGGACACCAGAGGTCGCCCGGAGTCAGGGGGCAGGGCAGCGGGGGTCTCCGCCAGCGGGCGCAGGGAGCGCGCGCCACCACCGGTCAGCGAGTGCTGACCCCGAGAGCCCAGAGCGGCCAGCAGGCCTGTGCAGAGCGGTCAGCCGGGTCACGCTGCCCTCCTGGACCTGGGGCCCCTGCGGAAGGAGGCGCGGGCAGAGCAATGCCTGCAGCCTGCAGGAGCGGGAAGCAGGGCGGCCGGAGGAGACGGAGGGGCTCAGGCCGGCGGGGCTCAGTGGGTCAGGCCGCACTGGGGCGGGGCAGGCCGGGCGCGAGAGCCACCAGCACCGCGCAGAACGGCCGCCGTCCGCTCGCCGCCTCCAAGTGAACGAGCACCGGCACGCTGGCTCGGTCCACAAAACACAAAACAGACGAGCGTGTCGACTGGAAACCCTCAGCTTCCCGGAAGGTCCCGACACAGGCGCTTCCTGGGTCCAGAGCGCGGCCGCAGGCCCCCCAGGCCCGGGGCAGGCCGCCTCCCAGCGCCCCGGAGCGCAGGCACCCTGGTCCCCCCGCCCGCCGCCAGTGGTTGCCGTGTTGGCAGGAACCTCAGCTGTCTTCACAGGGCAAGGGGCCTGGGGGTGCTGGCTCTACAGCAGACCCCGAGTGAGGGACTCCCCGCGGCCCAGCCCCCACGCGCACCCCAGTTCCTCTCGCTGCGAGGCCCCCTGAAGGAGGAAACGACAGCAGCAGCCCACCGCCCCTCTCCACCTTCCGACGCCCGAAGCGCACGTGTTCAGGTTCCTGCTGCCCCTCGGCCGCTGCTCGCCAACAGCCAGTGCACGCCAAGGGCTCGCTTCCAGAACCCCAGCACCCGAGACGTCAGCGGCAGCGACTCCGGGCGTGGGCGACAAGCGCGCACGTGGAGAGGAGACGTGGAGGGAGGCGGGCACTCGGCCACTCAGGGCACCAGCCCGCCGGGGTCGCCCTGCCGGGGGGCGCCAACCCCCTCCGGTCGGCAGTGGATGGGAGGCCCAGTCCCGGTCCCGGCCCCTTCCTTGCTGGACTGTGAGCCCCGCGGGCAGCTGAGGCGCGCACGTGGTGGGCAGGAGCCGGGAGGTCAGCGGGGCTCACGGCTTGGCTGGCTGAGCAGACACTGGGGTGCCGGGCTTCTCAGGGTGCCAGGCGGGCGGCAGCCCACGTGCCCCCTCCAGCGCCAGCCCAAGTGCGAGCGTTCCCAGCACCCCGACAGCGGAATGCCCTCGGCACCGAGCAGCGAGCACGTCATGAAGAGGCCTGAGGAACTAAATGCGTGTGGCAGGTGGGGGTGGACAGCGGGTGTCCACGCGCGCAGCTCCAGCCGACCCCACGCTGGAAAAGGCAGAAGCAAAGGCAGGAGGGGGGCGGGACTGCCGGGGCGGGGCTGCCGGGGGCGGGGCTGCCGGGGGCGGGGCTGCCGGGGCGGGGCTGCCGGGGGCGGGGCTGCCGGGGCGGGGCTTCCGGGGCGGGGCTGCCGGGGCGGGGCGGAGCGCGGGGTCCGGCAGTGGCTCTGCGAGTCTGAGGACGTGGGGCCCAGGCGAGCCCAGGGGCCCAGCCGGAGCCAAGGGAGGACGCCGTGTCCGCGCAGGCCGCTGACCTCACTCGCACACCGTCGGGCGGGGACGGCGGCAGGGAGCAGCCTGTGCGGGCGGAGTGGGGCGCCCCTCGCCCCCCAGCTGGCTGGGGACCCAGAGCCCCCGGGCGTGGCCCCCGCCCGGACCCCTCCCGACCCCCTCCCCAGCAGGGGCTGAGAACTGAATTGAGTCGGGGTCCCCCTGGGGGCGGGAGCCGGAGCCCTGTCACAGCTGGACAGCGAGGGCAGGCGGAAGGGCCAGGGCCTCTGCTGGAGCTAATTACCCGGCACGCGAGGGCTCGGATAGCTAGCTACTAATTCGCTCGCAATCATCTCGGCCTCCAAAGTTCAGAAATGTTCCTTTCAATTTCTCAGCCACATGGCTCACAGAAATGAGGTTCCCCCTTCGCCCGCCAGATCGTGGGCCTGTGCCCCCTCCCTCGCCCTGCCCGGATGCTGCCCCTTCCTGTTCTCTGCCATTTGCCACGATTAACCATCTGGGCATCAAAAGGCCGTCACCGCGGCTTCCCCAGAGCCTGTGCTCGGGCCAGAGACGATGGCTGGGACCGCGGCCCGTGGGCGCCACAGCGAACGATCTATTCTAATTAATCCACCACATCAAAGTGACGGCCTCGCCGCTGACAGCCGAGCTCGGAGCCAGGGCGTGCAGACGGCAGGCTGGCACCCGGAGACCCGCAGGGCCGCTCTGCGCTCGCTCCGGGAGGCCAAAGGAGTCTGCCTCGTGCATGGTGGGGCTGCGTGTGGGCAGGGCTCACGGCAGGGCTCACGGCGGGGCAGTGCGCACAGTGGGGTCGCCCCCAGGCCTCTCCCCAACAAGGGACTAAAGACATCAAGTCCCATTTCAACAAACTGCTACATCCTATTTGAGCAGCCTTGCCGGGGACGCCCAGGCTAGCAGCCTGCCGGCCTGGGCACGGGCTGACCGCTCTCGTCTGTCCTCCCGGTGCTGGACACGCGAGACCCTCCGGGGCCGGCAAAGCGCGCCCCCCGCAGCAGGCTTGCAGGCCAGCAGCTAGGACTGAAGGGGCCAGATAAACAAAACGGCCTGATGGCGAAACGCAGAGCTGCAGACAAGCCACAGGAGAGCAGCTGCGAGCGGGGCTTGAGAGCAAGGGCGTTTCTGTGCTGCCGAGCTGGACACACGCGAGCCTCGCCAGGCGCCTGCCGGCCAGGGTATGCTCCAAAAAGGAAGGGGCGAGCCTGAGAGGCCTGGAGGCCTCGGACGTGGTGGGAGCCCTTCCCTGGGCTTCGAACACCCGAACTAAGAAGCAAAGGGCCAGACCTGCTCTGCCTGGGTGGCCGCCTCGAGCACAAACTTTCACGTTTATCTTCCTGTTCACCACCAATAAAAATATTCTTTCAAAAAGCTGGTTGAACCTCAAGGATCAGGGTCGAATCTGGGCGGAAGTGGGGGAGGTGGGCTCAGAAGCTGGGATGAGCTGGCCGGGGTGCCACAGCCCCCCAGCGCAAGAGCTAGGTGCAAACTCCCAGTAGGCCTCGGGAGGAGGCCCCCAGACCGGTCCTCGCCGCCCCTCCCCCACAGCACCCGCTGCTCAGCTGCCGTCCAAGCCCCTCCTGCCTCTGCATGGGGGCCCAGGGGCAAGAGGTGCCCGGGGCCAGCACTGGGGCGGCCCAGGAACAGGGTGCCCCAGAGCTGCCCATGGCGTCCTTCCTTTTCATTCATGTCCTGTCGTAGACTGGGGTGATGCTGGCCAAACACTGTAGAGTGTGGGGTCCGGGTTCACACCCCCAGGGGATATCCCAGCCACACCCACAGTGCTCCCCAGCAACCCCAGGCTGTGCCCCACACCGCCCTCTGGGGGCCTCAGCTGCGCAGATTTCTGGGGTTTCGGTTCAGTTGTGTTGGGTCTTTCGACTCTAGACCCACCGGGACTGACAGCTGGGCGCGCCTTCTTCCCAGGCCGGCCGCACCACCCCAGCGCCACCCGCGCTGTCCCCGGACGCCTCCCTCCGCGGCCGGCGGGCGGAGCTGCTGCACTGGGCACGGGAGCCCCGACGCTGCGTCGGCCGGGCCAGGGGCGGGGACTGCGGGCAGCACCCCAGGGCGCAGCACATGAAGGCCCCCGGGGAGGCCCCAGGTCAGCTCTGTCCCGAGGGACCGTGGGCCCAAGAGTGCCCCTTCCCAGAAACGGCCACGATCGCCCGTCGCGCTGCAGCGGCCTCACCATTCCCACCCACGGGCGGCCGACACCTCCGCGTCCTCGGAGGGGCCCCGTGGGGTCCCGGGCCGGGAGGAAGCCCAGAGTACGTGGGGCTGGGTGAGGCTGGAGCCCGCTTCTCCACGGGGTGGGGGAGGGAGGGCGCTGCCCGGTGGGCGCCCGACCTCGCGGGCCGCTGCGGCCGGCTGAGTGGGGCAGGAGCGCCTGGCTGGATTGCAGAAAAGTTAAATAGGACGGAGGCCACAGCGAGGGGAGGGGAAGCCAATTTAAAATGGAGCCTCGGGCGGTGATTCAGAGAGAAAACCAATATGTGTGGGACCAAGTAATAACTGGGCGCCAGCTGCCGCCCCCCACCGAGAGCCCGCGAGTTCCCAGCCGTCGGCTCCGCCCTCGCTCCCCCGGGGTCCCCGCGGAGGGTTGGGGTCTGCGGAAGTCACGCATCCCTCGGCAGAGCATCCCTCGGCAGAGGCCGGCGCGGCGGGCTGAGCAGGTCCAGGATGCACCTGGAGCTGGCCGCAGAGGTGGACAGAGGGCAGACACGGGGACAAGAGGGACACGGGACGGGGACGACGGGGCACACGTGACAATTAGAAGCCCCCCAAGAATCGCGGTGCCCAGACGGCGCCCCCTCCCTGAGGGGGGCGTCCGGAAACCCGTCCCGCAGCCAGCTGGCCCTCGTCCGAAGGCTGGGGCCGGGGCCTGGCCTCCCGGCGTGGGGAGCAGCTGGGCCGGCGCCCACAGCCATGCAGCCCGCCCCTCCAGCTGTCCCTTCGCTGGCTGCAGGGCCTCTCCCCGGCGAACGAGCTGTCTGGGCTGACCTGGCCCTCCTCGCCGCTGCCCCGGCTTTGTTCTCACTACTCCTGCTGCGCCCAGCAGGCGGGCTGCGCCCCGCCGCGCCCACTGCGCCCCCACACCCGCTCGCCGGCCCTCCACAGCGCCCCGCTCCCGAGGGAGCCAGAGGCGGCGGGCCAGGCTGGGCGGCCCGGACGCTGCACGCGGAGCCGCGCGGAGAGCCGGCAGTACCACGCCATCAGCTCCCCTTCCTAGGCCGGAGTAGAAGCGCATGTTGCACCCTCCCCCGCGGCCCCCAGAAACCCTGGCGCAGGACACAGGAAAAACGCTCTTTGGTGACCGGCCCTGCGACCTCCCCCTACACCCCCACGCGGACATCTGCGGAGCCAGGCGGGGGACACAGGGCAGGCCGCACCCCCTCCGGCCCGCAGCGCCTGGCGCATGGCTCCCCGCACCTCGCGGGCCTGCGTGAGGACCGGGCCCTGGTGCTGGGCCCAGCCGACGGCACCGCCCTGGACATCAGACACTGCAGGGCCAGCAGCCTGGGCTCACCCTCCTGGGCATAGCAGGCGGGTGCCCGGCAGGCCCGAGGCCAAAGGGAACGCCTCTCGCTCTCCCGCTCTTAACTGGGTGCATGAGGGGCGCGGCAGAGGTGCCCTGGGGCTCCTGCAGGCCCCGAGCCCCGGACCTGGCCAGGCCAGCGCGGGCACTTGGGGCAAAGGGCTGTAAAATGTGAGCCACTTTTAAAGCAAAGAGGATAAAAAGGAGATGCAAGATCTGAGGGGGCTGTGACCGCAAAGAGCCCAAGACCACCTGGAAGGCCGCAGCGCTCAGGGCCGAGCCGGCCGGACCGAGGGAGCCGGGCGTGCGGGGCAGGACGCGGGGCGGGGCCGACACCGTGACGGCGGCAGCAGGCGAGGCGGGCAGCGCTGCGCAAGGGACGACGGCGGGAGAGCGGAGGGGCCCCCGACCGTGGTGCTCCTCTCGCCAGGGCAGGCCGCGGATGGGGGCGCTCCGAGTAGCCCCGACAGTGAGGGTGCCGAGGCCACAGCGGGGCAGAGCCCTGAGCTGGGGAGACCATGGCAGGGGCAGGCCCGACCTGACCGTCCCCATAGACGGGCAAAGCTCCCCAGTACTCCCCGCTCGGATTCCAAACGTGGTCCCACCGCCGCGCTGTCCTGGAAGGCGGCAGAGAGGTGTCGAGGCCGCCTGGCCCGACGCCCACGGAACGGAGCCCAGAGGGGACCCTGGGCACGCACGCCGCCAGGGCACCCACAGGCTGGAGCCCGGGAGCGCCTCGGCCCAGCACGGGCCAGCTGCCGGCCCGCACGAGAAGCCCCCGGCCAGCGGCGCTGCCGGACCTGACCCAGCCGGCGCGCCCAGGACTGCCTGGGCCGCGCTCTCGGGCTGGGAGCAGCCCCCATCGCTCACCGCTGCTCACAGTCGTGCCCCTCCGCCCCTCCGCCCCTCACTGTGTGGTCTTGCTCCCACCTCAGCAGGCACCCCAGGGCGGCCAGCGCGTGTCTGCAGGCCACAAGCACCTGGCACCCAGCCGGCCCGGAGCCAGCCCAGCTCCTGCCAAGCCACCCTGGCCGGGCCAGCTGCCCCTGCGCGACCTCGCAAGAGCCCCGAGTGTCTCAATCCGCCGCCGGCCCGAAAGTGCCCCCCACCCAGCCACCTCTCCCGCCTGCCCCGCGGTTAAGTCCAGGCGTCATCCCTGTTGAAAGCAAAGTGTCAGGTGAGAGGCCGCACGCTCAGCGCGGCTACGTGTGGGCCGGCCGGGAGTGAGGGTGGGCCTGGCCACGAGCTGCAGGGGAGCAGAGAGGCGGCGCAGCACGCCCACGAGAGCAGCCACCCGGCCCACACCTGAGCCAGCACCACACCTGGGCCTGCCCCACACCTGAGCCAGCTCCACACCTGAGCCTGCCCCACACCTGAGCCAGCTCCACACCTGAGCCTGCCCCACACCTGAGCCAGCTCCACACCTGGGCCTC
>JAGFMF010011956.1:1547338-1563322 GCA_019455555.1 Galemys pyrenaicus
CCACACCTGAGCCAGCTCCACACCTGAGCCTGCCCCACACCTGAGCCAGCTCCACACCTGGGCCGCCCCACACCTGAGCCAGCTCCACACCTGGGCCTGCCCCACACCTGAGCCACTCCACACCTGAGCCAGCTCCACACCTGAGCCAGCTCCACACCTGAGCCAGCTCCACACCTGGGCCTGCCCCACACCTGGGTCGCCCCACACCTGAGCCAGCTCCACATCTGGGCCACCCCACACCTGGGCCGCCCCACACCTGAGCCAGCTCCACTCCTGGGCCGCCCCACACCTGAGCCAGCTCCACACCTGGGCCGCCCCACACCTGGGCTTAGATAGCAACTTTTAAAGAGCCTCATATGAGGAGCAGTCATGCTGCCTTCACCAGCCTGTGCCCTAGGCCCGCCAGCATCCCGGGGTGCCCGCTGCCTCTTGCACACAGCTCTGTGGGTTTCTCAGGCCCCCGTGCCCGGTCCCTTCCAGCTCCTCGTCACGTTACAAGAATGGCATTTCCTTATAAGTGCTCCATGTGGGGTTCCTGCAGAGAGCCCTAGTGTGGGAAATGTCAGCCCCATCTTGCCAGAGGCTGGTCACCTGGGAGCCTGGTCACACGAGGTGGAGAGGTTCCCGGCGCGGCCTTTCTGGAATGAGGTTAACTGAGGATTCACCGCGCTCTGAGTCTCCGGGTACTCACGCCCCCCAGAGCTGGTCACAAACGAGGGTGCACTTTCTGGGGTGAGTGACGCGGACAGGAATCCGCAGCCTGCAGCAGCGCAGGAGGCCGACATGTGGCTCGGCCTCCCTTCTCCGGCCCGGGGCCCGACCACCGCCGGGCAGGCGCCTCTGCCCCCGAGCGGCCGTCACCTCTGACGCCCCAGCCCGAGCGGGGCTTGTGATCTCCCCGTGCCAGCAAGGGACCGTGCGAGCATCTCCGCCGTCAGGTGGGCCGAAACCCCCGAAGTCCTCACGCGTCCCCCGCCTGTCCCGGCATCGTCCTCACCCCACTAGTCAGACACTCCTTTGGACTCGCCGACTTGCAGACACGTATCAGCTCCCGCTGCACACCATGCGTTGTGCGGGACCGTGGGACGCCGGCGCTGGACGCACGCTGGCGCCGTGGGCGGAGGGGCAGCGGGACAGGGAACCCAGACAGAGGACGGGCGGCCCCACCCACCACGCACTGGCGCTCGGGAGACGGGCCTCGCTTTACACGCTCTACTCCAAAGTCGCTGCACCTGTACCCGCTCAAATCCAGAAGTTATGTTTCACACATCACATCCCAAGCGCCTGCAGGGGAGCCCAGCCCAGACAGCAGCGGGTAAAACCACTCTACGTGAGCTGCAAGAGGCTGTGACGACGTGGAGGGAAGAGACGTAGTTCTGCTGAGGAGTGCCAGAGCGGGTGCCTTGGTCACAGCGGCTACTGAAGGGGACCTTGCAGAAGAGACAGGAAAAATAAAATTTGGTTTTTACTTATGAAAGTAACGTAAGCGTGTCTTGAAACAACTGGACACATGAACGTACCGATGTTCAAGTTATTCATAAAATGACAACCAAGAATCCGAGGTGAATGTGGCAGGACTCACAGGGTTTATGGATACCCCCAATACCTAAAAAAAGTGCCCCCCGATTGTAAAAAAAAAATGAGTGAAAAGAGAAAGGGCTTCTGTGAGGTGGGAAGAAGGGGAAGAGATAGAAACACGCACCCCGTAACCTAGCCCGGGAGACTGAAGGTAAGCTAAAGCCACCCTAGTAGCCCTCATGAGTACCCCCAAATCTGGAGAGCAGTCAACCAAAAGCATTGCTCTCAATGCTGAGAGGATTGACGTGATTGATGAAAGTACAGATGGAAACTGAGCTGACGTCCTTTCTCAGAAGATTAAGTTTCTATACAGAAACGGGGGAGGGGAATGCCAGTCGCAATTATATACCCTGCCATCTCCACGCCAAGACGAGATGAAGAAACACCACAAACGAGGCTGGCAAAATCTCAGAAGAGCGCTCAGGACCCGGTTTCATTACCAGGTGGCCAGCAACAGCCCCGGGGCCATCTTGTGTGTGACTAGGTGCGTGTTCAGCGCACGGCCACTGTTTAGTTTGTACTTCCGTCTTTGAATGCTCGGCAGCATGCAGCATAAAATCTAAGCATGAGCAATTCCCTTAGCCCCAGCTCCCAATTATTGTCAAATCTAGGCCAGTTCAGTTTAGAAAGCGTAGATCCACCACCACTCAAAGGACTATAAGGATCCATGATATCAAACAACCAGAACACCAACTGGAAGTCACCATACTAAGTGTACACAAGACTTTAAGAATAAAAGCATGGAAAATGTGAAAACAAGTTATAGTAAAACATTAAAAGAATGGAAGGTGGCATGCAAAACGGCTGAGGAGTCCCACCTGGAAGAAAATACGCTCCATGAAACGGAGGAAAATTCTCCCAAGTGAGTCACACTGCTTAAAAACTTAATGACTTAGTGAAATAACAACTCGATGTCAAGTATTCTGGGGCAGAGCCAAGACACACTGACAGCAGTCTAGGCTGGCGGGCTCTCCGTCAAGTATGCTAAGAAAAGCCCACCCCACACGCAGCTCACAAGTAATCGCCAGTGTCACAGGCCAACCCACACGTTCTCTGCACGAGGTGGCTCTCTGGCACTTGACAACGCTTTGGGGCATGTAGAATGAGGGTGCCTTGGCCACACAGTGCCACCGCTGGTAGATGAAGAGGCTGGGGAAGAATATATGCTCTGGTGTGCCCAGCTGGCACAGGGGCCTCTGCAATGAGTGGGAAATAATTTATTGCCTCCCGACCGGTCCCAGTGTGAGCAGCAGCAGAGCTCCTCCGCCCCACCCCAGCAGTGGCATCTTCCCTGGCTGAGAAGAAAATCTACCAACTGCAGGACCCTGCAATCCTGAGATGGGGGTCCTGGGAAGCAGACTCTGAGCATGGAGTGGGATTTGTTTTGACTGAGAAAAGAGAAACAGCACTACAGGCTGCCCAGCCCCGAAGTGCCCTCCCCGCCCAAGAGTATGACGCTCATTCAAGGTATCTGACCCCCACACCCCCACACACCCACGCCTCACTCCCACCAGCTTGCTACAACGATGATCCCAAAATTAAAGCCACAGCACCACCTACTGGGGATGAAAATGGGGGACAACACCCATGAGAATAAAGGGACACTCCAGAAACCACAATATGGAAAAAAACAGTGAAGCTGAGTCCAAGTTTTATGACTCAGAATTGTGGGAACTAATAGGCAGAGAGTTCAGAAGAACAATCATGAACAAGCTCAACCAAATTTGAGACTCTCAAATACAGAAAGGCAAGTTCAAACCCAGGAACAAAAGGAATTCTTCATCAAAGAAACTGAAGCTACTAAAAGCCCAAGCAGAAATGATGGGGAAAGGGATACCAAAAAAGAATTTAAAACAATAACGGAAAGCTTAATAAGTAGACTTTATCTTGAAAAGGAAAGAATTTTAGACACAGAACGCTGAAACATACAAATAACTCAAGTGGTAAAGGAGTCTGAAATAGGACTGAGAGAAAATTAAGAAATTCTTTTTTCTTCAGACTCCATTAGTGAGGGAAACAAGGTAATGGGTATCCCTGAGGTGGAATAAAAGAGGAAGTAGAGACACTATTCAAAGAAATAACTGAGAACCTTCCACGCCTCAGGAAAGACAACAACCATAGTTATCCAAGAAGCAAATGGAACACCAGATTTCTAAATGTAAAACAACCTGCACCAAGACACATCATTGTTAAATTATAAGACAAAAACAAAAGTATTAAAGGCTGGGTGGAGGGGGGAGCATGTGACATACAAAGGTGCCTCAACTGGGGTTTCATCAGACTTCCCAGCTGAAACCCTACAGGACAGCAGAGAATGGAATGACATGTTCATGATTCTAAAAAATAAAAACTACCAGCAAAGAATACCCAATCCCACAAATTATCCATCAACTATGATAAATACACACTTTCCCAGACAAACAAGAGCTAATGGACTTTACCACTCACAAATTTCCTTGTAACAAAAGCTGAAGGAATTTCTACATAAAAAGAAAAAAAAGAAACATAAGATTCTAAGCAAAGTGATAAATAGAGACACAGAATCAGAAACATAAACATGAACAGGGCAATGACAAACACTAATGGGGGAGATGGAAAGGAAAGAATCTGTATAGCCAAATGCGGGTGAGTCTACACGAGCACAAAAAGAGGTGATTCTGGGTGCTTGAAAATGTAATACTGCCCCCGTGGGAAGACCAAAACAAAAATCTAGAGCAGAGACACTTAGAAGAAGTTAATTGAAAGAATCACCAGGGAAAGATGTCTAAACGAAAAAGCAAACAGAAACACATAAGAAACAACAAAACGAAAACAAAAGATAAAATGGCAGCAAAGAAGCCTTATCTATCATCGACCACACTAAATATGAATGATCTAAACTCATGAGTGAGAAGACAGTGAATGACACACTGGGTCTAAGAGCATGACTGACCGTTACGGAGTCTCACATCAGATCTAAAGACAAATACAGACACAGTGAAAAACCAGAGCAAGTGTTTCAAGCCAACAACACAGAAGGAAAAAATGAAAACAGGAACTTGTATTTTCATGTCTGATAAATTAGGCTTTCAGTCAAAAAAAGTAATTAATAATAAAGGCAGACGCTACATAACAATCATAGGAACAATCGTCAAGAAGATATAACTGTTACTATTTAAGCACCCAACGTAGATGCACCCAGATGTGTAAAGTGACAAGGAACAGACCTAAAGCGACAATGACAGGAACAGGAATAGCAGGGGACCTCACCAACCACTTACACCAGCAGATGACCCTCCGGGCAGAAAGTAAACAAAGACAGAATGACCTTAAATGAAGGATTGGGTAGAATGGACTTAATATCACTTACGGAACTTTCCAATACAAAGAACGTTCTTCTCAGTGTGCCCGTGAAACATCCTTGAAGACAGATCACACGCTGGGACACAAGACAAGCCTTAAAAATAGGTTTGAAAACAGATCATATCAAGCATCTTTTCTGGTAACAAAGCTACTAGAAACAACAGTAACGTTACAGAATACAAAATCGATGCACAAAAATCAGGCGCATTTCTGTAGGCAAACAATGAATTAGAGGAAAGAGAAATCAGAATTATAAACCCATTTGTAATCACACCAAAATGGATGAAATACCTCAAGCAACCTTAACAAAGAGGTGTAGAACTCATACGCTGAAGACCAGACCATACCATCTAATAGATAAGAAATAAGACACAAAGTAACGGAAAAATAACAATCTTCATTCACTGGAGAGATAAACACTGTTAATGTGGACATATTGTCTACAGCATTTTATAGATTCAGTGCGTTACCTATCAAAATCTCAATGACTTTTTCAAAGGAATGGAGTCAAAAATCACAGAATTTGCATGTAACCACGAACGATCCCGAGAGCCAACTCAATTCTGAGAGAAAAGTAGAACAGAAGTGTCGTCCTACCTGACTTCAAAATAGACTACAAAATGGCGGTGATTAGAGCAGTATGGCGTGAGAACAAAAACAGAAATGCAGTGAACCGAATGGGGAGTCCAGAAATAGACCCGCACAGACGTGACTGTCCGCTTTGACAGCAGACCAACGACCACTCGACGGAGAGAGCCGCGCCTTCTCACAGACGGTGCCGACTGCTCGGCCCCGAGGGGACGAAACGAGACGGCACTAACCCCGCCCGGAACCGAGCCAGCGTGAATAATGACAGCGCCGCATGCAAGACCTGAGGCATAACACACGACAGCAACCGCAGACACGGATCTGGGGACTCGACCCCAAGAGCACAGGAAACAAAAGCAAAAAGTTTGGCGTCGCCAAACTGAAACGTGTCTGCACAGCGAGGTGAGCCACCACCCACACGTCAAGGCCGCTCACGAACCGGGAGATGTTCGCACTTCGGTGTCCAACAGCTGACGTGGCTTGTTTCACACGACACAGTCACACGTGTTAAATATGCGTAAGGAGCTCATCAAACCCAACGGCACCCAGCACAGCCCAATCTAGACCTGGCAGGCGAGCTAACAGACGCGCAGACGACGCGCGGGGGCCCAGGCCAGCACTGACCGGCACAGCGCAGAGGCCGCCCCGGGGGCAGCGCGGAGTCGCCTGTACTCTGGACACGGAAACGCGAGCCAGCCGCGAGGACGGTCCACACCGAAGACACGAGGCCACGGCGCCCTGTGCTCGCGGCAGACCCACAGCCGAGACGCGGGCCCGCGCGGCCACCGACGGGCCGGGCGAGGAACTGCGAGCGCCCAAAGGCGGACAGGCATCTTCGGGCAAAAGGGAGGGTCTTCGGGGGACGACGCCAAGCGCACCTCAGAGAGCGAAGACAGCTGCGGCTGCCTCCGCTCACGGAGTACAAACGACTAAAGGAAGCAAATTGGCAAAATACCGTGTGGGTGGAGGGGTCTGCTTGTGACTCTCTCAGCCTGGGCCCCACAGAGGGGCCGCTGACCCTGCACCGAACAAAGTGCCGCGTGCAGGGCGTGGGCAGACTGCTGTGGAGTCACAGAGGGGCCTTGCGGGCCGTCCCCTCCCCCCACCGCCCCCGGGCAGACTGCGCCTCTGAGCTTTCTTATGCAAACAGAATGTGCCGAGACCTGAGTTTACTGGGAACACACCCCGTGGCTCCCGGCAGACAACCCTTCCTGCCCTGGCCCGCAGGACGCCCGTCAGCTCGGGGCACAGAGGCCGGGGTTGTGGCCCGCTGCAGACACGCGGACGTCACCGGCCCAGTGCGTCGCACTCAGGCTGGGACAGAGCGAGGCCCAGACTCACGCCCCTTCTTTCCGCCACACGCCAGCAGCTCCGGTGCTCGGTCCAGCCCCGGGAGCCCCCAGGCCAGCCGCTGGCCACGTGCACAAGGGGCGAAGCCAGCGGGCCACCCCGTGAACCCGTTCGCGGCCCCTCACCTGGGTCGTGTCCAGGCGGCCGAGGGCCCGGCCACTCAGCTGCAGTCAGGAACCTGAGCCCGCCACGGCCGGCGTCTCCAGCCTGGGGCCACCGAAACGTCCTGCATCGTCTGCCTTCGGAGTCGGTCTCACGACTGCTCTGTCCCAAAGCAGGGGAGTGGGCTTTACGCTCCCGCCTGAGTGGAAACGCTGGACACAGAGAGAGAGAACAGCTCAGGAGGCCGAGCACCGGGCAGGAAGGGCAGCGGCCGCAAGAGGCCCTGGGAGCCGTGGGCAGCCCAGGGACTCAGCGGACGTTCAGGCAGAGTGCGTGTCCAGAGGTCACGGCCCGAGGCCAGCGAGCAGGGCGCCGCGGGGAGGGACTCCCAGGGAACCCTGCGCCTGGCGCCCAGGAGCACGGCCGCTGGCCCTGGAGGGCGGGTCAGGGCTCGCTGAGGGCGGGGACAGAGCCGCTGCCCAGCAGCCGGCGGAAGGGCCACTGTGGGCAGGCGCGGGTGACGCCGACCGTGCTGGAGGATGCGGCCAAAGTCTGTGCCGGCCGCAGGCAGCGAAGCTTGAAAGAAGCCCCTGAGTCAGGCCGGGCCCCGGCCCCACTGTCTCCGAGATGAAGTTCGGGAGAGCTCGGAGGCGAAAGCCCTTGGCACCTGCCAAAGTGAGGCCGGGTCTGCCGCCGGGCACACGGCAGCAGGAGGCACAGAGAGGAAGGGACCCGCGGCCCGCACAGCCACGGCGCCCGACCCCGACGCGCGGCCCGAAGGCCGGGCGGGAGCAGCGGGCCGCAGCCCCAGCAGGGCCGCAGAGGAACGAAGGGCGCGAATTATGGACACAGGCGAAATCGTTGAAGACCGAAATCTGGAAACGAAGCTCGCAGCAGCACCCCTGCGTGGCGGCCCGGCAGCAGCCGCCGCACAGCGTGGGCCGGCCGGCTCCGGACGAGCGTGAGGACAGCAGGGACCGCGGACACCAGGCGGACCGCGTGGCTTCACCTCCGTGCCCCGGGGACTCACGGAAGTGGGGAGACAGTGACCTGTGGAAAGCTGGCACGGCGCACATTTCATGGAAACGAGACGGCCGCCCTGTGAGTTCGCAAAGGCTGCGGACAATCGTGGACTTGGCCCGAGTGCAGACCGAAACCCGAAACAGATGCCTCCGCGTGTAGAGGGCAGCGAACCGCCTGCACCGGCCGGCCCAGGAAGAAATCGAGCGGGAAGGGGCGGGCCCGTCGCCCGCACTGCGGCCAGACGGCCTGGGAGCCGGAGGCGGCCGCCGGCAGCGCACACGAGTTGCACAGCGGGACGCGGGCGCAAGGGAACCAGCGGCCGCCTCCGGCCGACAGGAAAGCGATATGTTAAAGGCCAGTGCGGAAATCGATGAAACGGAAAACCGCAGGGGAAATCGATAAACCCAGAGCTCTTGCTCAGCAAGACTGACGAGCTCACAGGCCGCCGCTGGAGCGAGCGGCGGGAGAGACAACCAGAGCCGCCAGCAGCAGCAGCAGAGGCAGAGCGCGGCCTTTAGCTCTGCCCGCCGCCTGGGAGACCGCTCGCCCGGGGGCCGGCCAGGTCAGGGCCGCCCAGACCAGCTCAGAGCCGCGTCACCGCCGTCCGACGACCCCCAGCCAGGGCCTCCGGGACAGGCCCCACCGACAGCACCAGGACTCGGGCGCGGAGTCTGCGGTGACGACGGGACGCTCCCCAGGAGCTTCCTGCGGCCTCGGCCCACGCCTGAGCGCGAGGACGTCCAGGACGGACACGGCCAGGGCCCGGGGGCTGACCAGGCTCGGCTGCACACTGAGGACGCCGCCGTGGGGGCCATGGGGAGCGCCCCGAGGAGACGCAGATGCCACGCGGTCGCGCGCTTGCCCAGAGGCCGCGGGGCGGGGCAGGGGTGCACGCGGGGCCATGGCGACAGGGCGGGCGCGCGGGGGACGGGCGGCGGGCGCAGGGGACCCGCAGAGGGCCGCGCTGGAAGCGCCGCGTCTCACTGCACCGCCAAGAGCCGCGCTCCCGTCAAACGCGCGAGCGGCCAGGGAGAGCGGGGGCGGGGCGCGCGAGGACCCGGAGCCGAGGAGGCCAGCCGGGCGGTGCGGCTGCGGGTGCTGCCCCGCGGGTGTCTGTGCCGGTCGGGAGCGGGGGCGTAGCTCGTGATGACCCAGAGGCCGCGGCGTGTCCCGGCACGTCGTCAGCAGCCCGCTCCTGGCGGTCACTCAAACAGGAGAAGCACTGCACAGGGGGATGGACCCCCACATCTGCAGAGTGGGGGGTCAGGGCTACGGTCATCGCCCACGTTCCCCCAGGGACCCCCGGCAGTGGGAGAGGCTGAGCCGGGCTCCTGGTGCAGCAGGGGCTCCACAGGCCAAAGGAGGAGGGGCGGCGGTGCTGTGGCCGGTGCCCCAGCCCTCCCGGGGCCTGGCCGTCTGCGCACTGGGCCTCTGTGGCCCCGGCTCCGGGCCTCCGGGCCCAGCTGGGCAGGGCTTCCCAGGAGGTCAGCGGCGGGCACAGAGGACAGCGGGTCCCAAGCGGGCCCAGGGTTCAGGCGAAGCGTGAGAACCAGGAGGCAGAAATAACCGCTCTGCGTCCCATTGTTTCACGGACACGGCATGAGCCATCTCCCCGCCAGCGACACCCCCTGGGAGCGCAGAAGATCGATCGGCACCAGGCTGCACTCGAAGCCAGAACAAAGGAGGGGGAGGGGCAGCGCCGGGACGAGCAGGTGCCACCAATAGCCGCGGCCTCCCACCGCAAGCGAGAGCCCCGGCCCACACCTCCATCCATCTTGCAGCTGACAAGCGGCCCCATAAATCTCCCTCCGCCTCCACGGCCCCCTCCTGGGCACCGTTCTTCCAGGGAAGCCGGACCCGCCAGCAGCGAGGGGTCTGACCTTCCAGAGGCGCCGGCGGGGCAGGGCCCGCGGCACAGCGCAAGCATCCAGGCCCGCTCAGGGCGCTGAGCCCTCACCCCAAAGGGCGGCCCGCCCCTGCAGCACTGAGACTACGGCCGGCCCCAGCCCCCAGAATCTGCGTGGGCCAGACAGAGCCGCTGCGGTCAGGGCGGTCTCAGGCCAGAACCCCCCAGGCACGGCCCCCGCAGTGCCTCCTCCCGGGGTCGCTCTGCACACCAGGGCTTGCGCTCCCCACCCTCACCATCCCAGGCCACCCCCTGCTTCATAAGTGGGAAGCGGGGTGCTTAGAGAAGAGCGTCCTCTGGTCCATGGGATGCGTAAGCAGCCAGGTCAGACCCGGCTGGACGGCCCACACGACCAGGGCCGGCACTCCCCGGAGCCTGGCCCATCATTCGGGACGGCTGTGCCTGCTGCCCTCTGGGTCCGGGGCCAAGCCAGCGGCTCCCACCCGTGGGCACACAGCTGCAGCCCCAGCGGCTCAGGCAGGGCAGCTCGGCCGAGGCCTCTGCCCAGTCCCCTCCAGGACCCAAAGCCCTCGTTAGCGGGCAGCACCAGCCCTGACGTCTGAGTGACCTGCAACCCCCGTGAGGAGCATAGCGCACGTGCACCGAGTGGGGGTGTCCCCAGATTGGGCAGGCAGCACTGCCCAGAGCCCCTTCCGGCCCCACCTCGCAGGTGGGGGTCAGCAGTGGCGTTCAGAGCCAGGCTGCAGCCAGGCAAAGGCCCACATGCGGGCAGTGCAGCTGCAGGCTGGGGAGGTGGTGTTATCTGACGCCCCTGGGAGCGGGGACTGCGGGTCTGGTCGCTGCTGGCCGCCAGGTGTGACCTGGACAATGTGTCCTGCCCGTGCCCTCCCCGTGCGGGGCGTGGGAGAGGGTGCAGGTCCCAGGCAGGGGCTGTGAGCTCACGCTGCTCCAGCCCCCAGGGGCCCGTGTGTCCCGCAGAGGGGCTGACCCTGTGCAGGCCGCAGCCGCCTGCACCCGACACAGGCCACAGGGCGCCGGGCCTGGCCACAGCGCAGGCTGGGGTGGGGGTGTCCACGCTCTCTGGTCTCTGCTCCAGTGCCTCTCAGGCCTCATTTTCGGTCACCGAACATAAGGGCCCCTCCCCCACCCCATCCCAAATACCTCAGGGTCTCTATGGTGACGGGAAAGTGCCCTCATCACCCCAGTCACGAGGTCACCCACTGCCCTCCCGCCGCCCGCTCCTGACCCGGCCTCACCCCAGCCCCCCAGCCATGGGAAAGCGAGAGCCCACGCCCGCACCGCCCACCCCGAAGACTCCGGGCCGAGGCCCGCGCTGCAGCCATTGTCCGGCTCCAGAGGGCCACCACCGGCCGCGGTGCCGGCCTCCTCCGCGCCGGCGGGGGCGCGCGCTCGCAGCCCGCTGCGCACTGCGGCCCTGGCCTCGGCCCGTCCGCGCCCGCCGGGCAGCCAGGCCGGACCGGACGGGGGCCGCTGGCCGCTCCGCGCCCCACCCACGGGCGCCCCCACCCACGCGCGCCCCCGCCCGCGCGGCACAGGCGGCGGGGACAGTGCACCCCGCGGGCGCTGCGGAGCTGCCCCACCGCCCCGGGCCGCGCGGGCTCTTGGCGAGGAGGCGGGCTGGAGTCTCTGCGGCAGGAAACCTGCATGTACAGGGAAGATTGATTGGCTGCAGCGAAGGTGTGCGCTAGGGGAAGCCGGGCCGCCGCGCGCTGCGGGCTGACATCAGCCGGCGCTCTGCGCACGCGCCTCCGCCGCCTCGCCGCCCGCGTCCCCGTCCCGCGCCCCTGTCAAGGCCGCGTCTGTCCGGCCCCTCGAGGCCCGCCGCAGGGCTCTCTGCGCTCGCCGTCCCTCGACCGGCCTCCCGCCGCTGGAACAAAAGGCGTCCGTTTGGGCGGTGGAGGCCGGGGAGGGAGGCTGAGCGGAGGCAGCCGAGCTCTGTGACCTTGAGCATGCCCTCCGGCCTCTGAGCCCAGCCCCCCACGGCGCAGCAGGAGAGGGCGCAGGCCGCCCCGGGCTGGCCCCAAAGGCAGGGTGGTCAGCGAGACCCGGCCTTGAGCCACTCGTGTCTGACCGGTGTGGCACTGGTGATACGTGCAACCTGAAATAAGCCCGGCTCGGGCTGGCGGGCCAGCCGTGACTCGGGCCAGCAGCCGTGCACCCTGTGCCGCAGAGGGCGGGCCCGGCACGGGTGGTGGAAGCCCAGTCTGCCCCTCTGGCCGCGTGACCTTGGGGCCGGCACTCAACCTCTCTGCGCTCCGGTCCCCTCCCCCAAAAGGCCACAGCAGCAGCACCTGCCCGTCCAGGTGCCCGGCTCGGCAGCAGCCACAGGGGCCCAGGCAGCGCCTCGTCACCAGAGCAGGGTGATGCGGCGCTGCGTGAGGCCGGCCTTCCAGAGGTGACGCGGCGCTGCCCACGGTGCTCTCGCCATGAGCCCCAGCGCCCTGGGGTGGGGGGCCCTGGCCCTTGTAGACCCACCCGGCGTGATGCGCACCAGGCCTGGTCCTCCCGGCCCCAGCACGGGGCGGCAGGAGAGGCGTCCCAGCTGGCACGCGGGGCGGGAGCTGCATGACCCCCACCCGCCTCTACTCACCCGGCAACTGCAGCAGAGCGAGGCAGGTGCCCCCCACACGAGGAGCTCCCAGAGGGAGGACCCCACGGTCACGCAGCTGAGCTGTGGCAGCTGGGACTAGAGCCAGGACTTCTACACTTAAGTCTGAGTTCGGACCCCTGGCCAGGTACTTGGAAGTGGACATCGTGTGGGGCCGTGAGCGCCAGGCCAGGCAGTGCCCCCAGGAGATGCCCGGCAGGCGCCACTATCCAGCCAGGCTCGCCCTCTCCCGTCTCCGGCGCCAGCTGAAGGGTCACCCCGAGAGCCGCCGGCACAGCAGGGGTCAGGCGGCCTCTCCTGCTCTCTGTCCCGCTCTGGGCCCTGGCTCGGCTCCTTCCTGCGGCCACTCTGCCGGCCCCACCTGGCCCCTGCGGACGACGTGGGGGCCCCGCCGACGCTCCCGCCGCCGACAGATGACCAAGGCTCAGACGGCACCACAGGCCCCGCCCGCCCGCAGCCGCCCGCGGCCCGGCCCACCAGGCCGCCCAGGCCCGGCCAGGCCCTGCTCCCACGCAGGCAGCCAGCAGCCCGGCTCCGGCAGGACCGCGCGGGCAGACACGAGGAGGGGCGGCCGTCCCTCGGGTGCCGGGTCTGGTGTGGGAGATGCTGGAAGCCAGGCAGCGCAAAGGTCCAGAAGACGGAGGGAAAGATGCCCAAGTCGCGGTTAACACTCAGACTCTGGGACCGTCCATTACTTGTCAGGCCGCGGGTGCTGCTGGACAAAAGCTCCCCGGAGCTTCATCTCAGGACCCCCGTCCTCGGGCCCTCACGGGTGTCCCCGCCCAGGGCCCTCAGGCACCGGTCTGAGAGCCGCTGCTCCCGGAGGCTGGGTGGGGCACCTGCGGCCAAGGCAGGCGGGCCTGACTTGTGTCCGGGAGGTGCGCCCTGCCCTGCAGAGTCCGCCCTGGTCTGTGGCCGCCCTCCGCGCGTGCCCCACCCCACCACCCCCACCCGCGCGTGCCCACTCCCCCACCACCGACCCCGCGCGCCCCGCCCCCTCCCTGCGCGCCCAGCTGACGGGCAGCAGGAGACAGCAGGACCTTGCCCAGGGCAGCGGGAGGGCGCGGGTGGGCTCCGGGCACCTGAGCGGCAGCGGCCCCTCCCTCACGGCCCGTGTGAGCGCGCTGTCCCAGGACAGCCAGCGCGGGGCGCGCAGTGCTCCCGGATGGGCGCGGGCGGAGAACGCCTACCACGCCGTTGCAGCGGCTACGCCAAGCAGCGGGCCGGGTGCCTGGAGGCGACCGCCGCCGGGAGGGGAAACAGCAGGAGAGGCAGGAGGCCACCCAGAAGGCCCGAGAGCCGGCCGCAGGGCCGGAGCACCCGGGCGAGCTCCAGGACGCGGGCCTGGCGCCCACGGAGCAGCGGCTAGGACGGCGGCCCAGCAGGGCGGCGGGGAGGGCGGTGCGAGCGGCCACTTCTCCGCCCAGCACCGGGCGCAGGAGGGGCGGACCGCGGGCTGGCGTGGCCACGCCGGAGGAGCATCACCCGCGAGAAGCAGACTGAAAACTCGGACCTCACACAGGGTGGGCGAGATGGGTCCACAGCAGCAGCAAAGTGGGCGCGGAGCGGCGACCCGCGGGCTCCAGAGAACAGCGTGACGCTCCCTGACGTCCGCGACCGCCGCCCAGTGACCGCCGCCCAGCGTAGTGGTCTCGTCCAGACCCCATGGTACCCTCGCGAGGAGCGGGGCCAGCGGCAGGGCAGGCGCTGACCAAGGGGGCCTTGCTCTGGCCTGGAAAGCATAAACATCCACCTCGACATTTAAAATGGCCCTGAAGAGTATGACTTTCAAGGCCCCCCTGGCGGTGCAAAGGCAGGAGCAGGCGACCTCAGAGACTCCTGGGCAACACCGCCGGACGGCCGCTCCCAGAGCCCTGCCGGGTGGCCAGGCCCCAACCTCCGGGAACCATCCAGGCCTCCAGGGGCGTCTGAGCAAGCTGGCCCCGACTGGCCACGGGGACCGTCGGGGAAGCCGGCCGCGGGAAGTCAGAGGTCAGCTCGCTCCGGAGCGCTCATCCCAGCACAGCCCACGCCCGGCGCTCCTGAGCAGCCCTCGTGAGAACAGGGGCGCCGGCAGGACCCGCGGGGTGCAGGGGGCACCAGCCCGGCCTGGGGCGTCCCGCGTGGGCAGCCCGGGGCCTCGCCCCCGCCGCCTCGCCCGCACACCCCGTTCCTGGCCAGCTGCGGCCTCAGGACGGGCCCACAACACACCCCGCCGGGGCCTCCCCAGGCTCGCGCCCCTCCTCGGCCACGCCCTTCATCAGCGCCGCCGCCAGCCGGCCCGACAAGGCAAGCGGCTCATGGCCGGACAAGGCCGCGACCCCAGCCCCTCTGCCCAGCCCCTCGGCCGCCGCTGTCCCCACTCCCCAGGGGCTGAGCCCCCGCCTTGCTTCTGGGCGTTGCATTGCCATGCCCCGAGAACCCCACGTCTGCGGCCCCTCCTCCCGACCCCGCGCCCCGGGAGCTGGCGGCGGGTGGACGGGGGGCGCGCTGTGGGAGGCCGACACAGGCAGGGCACGCGCGGCGCCGGCCTCACGGCGCTGAAATGCCCCGACTCACAGCAGCTTAATCCGGATTTAGAGGAAAATAAATTATTTGCTCTGTCCTCCAATGTCAGCAGGTCACTCGCAATCCACCGGCTCTCGTCCTGCCGCCTCAGAGCCGCTGAGGAAGGGGGTGTCCGCTGCCCCGCGGCCGCCAGGAGGGGCGCGGCCCGAGGCTCTGCCGGTCCTCCCTCGGAGCCCGGCCGAGCCTGGGTGCAAGGCTGCTGGCCAGGGCGTCCCCGCCTGGGGCCGCGCGGTGCTTACCTTGGGCCTGGCCGCGCCTCCGGCCACCCCCGCCCCCTGTTGGCCCGCGGGAGCCTCTGCCCTGTGAGCCAGAGTGCAGCGGGCTCGGCCTCCGCCGGGGCAGCACCTCCAGCCTTTCTGCTGTAAGTCTCGGGAGCCCGAGGCCCGCGGTGGACGCCCAGCACCCGCGCCCTGCCCGCCGCCTGCGCGCGTGAGTGCCCATGGACGGGCCGGTCAGCGCGGCCAGGAGGCCGAGAAGGAGGGCGCATCTCCGGGAAAGGCGGAAGGGGGTGCCCGGCCGAGGGAGAGGACGCGTGGCGGGTGCTGCGGGGCTCCGTGCGGACGGGCCCCGGGGCCTGTGCCCGGGCAGCGGGCAGGGCTGGGTGGCCTGGGGCTGTGGGTCTGCGCCTGTGTGCAGGGGCCGCGAGGCCCTCGCTGGACTCAGCCTGCCTGTGGGTCCCTCGACCGCCAGCCGGCCGGAAAGGGAAGAAGGAGCAGATCCAAAGGCCGGCGGGAAGGACCAGCGGGAAGGGCCAGCGGGAAGGGCTAGCACAAGCCCAGAGCCCATGGCCTCGCCCCACAGCCCAGCCAGCCTGTCACCGCATTTGGGGGAGCAGAGCGGGAGGTGCTCCAGGGGGACCCCAGCACGCTGCACAGGGCCGGCCAGGCCCAGACCCTCCTGGCGCCCAGCGCCCGCCCCCCACCCCACGATGCATCTT
>JAGFMF010011956.1:1563355-1596743 GCA_019455555.1 Galemys pyrenaicus
GGGCCCCCCCCCCCCCCCCCGCCCCGCAGGACCCCCAGCCCCTCTGTAGACGTGATGGGGATTCAGCGTTAAGTCGGGATTTTAAAGACATTAAGAAGACAAAGAGAAGATTAAGTCTCCCCTGAGTGTTTCCTGCTAAATGGGGATTAGGCTGCTGCCATGGGGGTGAGGGCCGAGCTTCCGCAGCCACTAGAGGAGAAGCATCCTCAGGAGGAGGGCGGCCGGAGAGCGGCCACCAGCGTCTGCCCACGGGCTGCGCCCCAGGACAGGAAAGGAGCCTGGGGGCAGGGCCCCGTGGCCGCCCGCGGTCCTGGCTGCCCAGTGGACGCGCTGCCCGCCTCCCACGCCGGCCCACGGCAGACAAGGACCCGAGCTCAGAGCCCGCCTCAGGTCTGGCCCTCGGCCCCTCGCCCTACATGGCCCGCCCTGCCGGCCGCCCAGGCCAGGACGCTCACGCCTCCGGGCAGCGGCCCAGCCGGAGGGCCTGCGTCCGCAGCCGAATCTGACCGCGTACAGCGACAGGGACTGGGCTGCCCGCCCGGCCACGCCGGCGAGCACAGAGCTGCCCGCCCGGCCCCCCGATCCCCGTGTCCGAGGCAAAGCCCGTTCCTTCCTGGTTCCCGCCCTCAGGTCGCCGCGTCTCACCCCGCCTCAGACACGCTCAGGCCCAAGGGTCCGGCCAGAAGAGAGGCAGCGCTGCCTCCCCCAGGCCTGCTACCTGTTAGCGCGCTCCGGGCGCCCACTGCGGCACGGCCCCAGGCCTGTGCGAGCGCACGGGGCTGGCTGCTCCCCGCTGCGGCCCCTTTTCAGCTGTGCCGCCCACACAGTCCACAGTCCGTCGGGCCTCGGCAGAACGCAGCGGACCTGCCAGACAAAGCCAGCACGGAAACCCCACCCTGCCGTGTGGACGCCCCGTTAAGCGGTGAAGCCCGCGTGGCCCACAGAAGCCTCCAGTCCTTTATAAAACGCCATCGCCCCGGCAGTAAAGCCTGCCACTTGGGTCCTTCCCGCAGGAGGAAGGCAGCGGCGAGGTGGCCCACCGCCGTGGTCACCCAGCAGGCCCGGCAGGCGAGAAACGGGGTGCAGAGCCCGCGGTCTCCCTCCCAGCCCCCCTCCTCCTGACCCCACCTCCGGCAGCACCAGGGCCAGGACCCCACCCAGCCCGCGGGGCCGGCCCACAGCCGGGCAGCCAGGCT
Source organism: Galemys pyrenaicus (assembly GCA_019455555.1). Classification (NCBI taxonomy): domain Eukaryota; kingdom Metazoa; phylum Chordata; class Mammalia; order Eulipotyphla; family Talpidae; genus Galemys; species Galemys pyrenaicus. The sequence continues at coordinate 1,564,552 of JAGFMF010011956.1, forward strand.
CTGTGCCCGCGGCCGGCCGGGCGCCTGGGAAGGGGTGACCCCGAGCGACCCGGGCCCCACCACGAGTCCCGTGGCCCTGCCAGGGCCCGTCAGCCGTACGCCCCGTCTCGGCCCTGCCGGCGGTCCGGCTCCGGCTGAGGCTCTCGCGCCCAAGGGCTGGAGGTCAGAGGTCGGGACCCTCCTGCTGCCAGAGGGGGTGGCCGCTTGGCCCGGCTGGCCAGCGAGGAGCCACGGGCCGATGCGTCCCTCCCTGGCCCCGCCTGAGGCCGGGCCCCGCGCAAGGGTGACCTTTCACGACGGGCCTGCTGTGGGGACGCAGAGTCCAGCAGCCCCAGAGACGCAGCGTCCAGGGCTGACGGGCCCGGAAGGACACAGTCCCGCTCGGGCTGCGTGCGAACCAGGTTGAGAGGCCCATCTCGGGCCCTGGCGCCCGCCGCGGGGCCGGTGCTGGAGGCGGCGGCAGGCGCGAGGTGCACAGGCGGCCGTTTCCTCAGGGGCGTCCATGACCCGCAGCCTCCAGCAGGGGCCGGCGCCTGGGACAGATGCCAAGGAGGCCCCAGCAGACCTCCGCGGGCCCGAACCCCGGTGTTCCCGGCCTTGGGCAGCAGCGCCGGCTCCCACGCTGGGCGACGCACTCCTTCCTGGCAGGGCAGGGCCTGGGCAAGGCGGCCGCTCCGCAGACGTGGCTGACCTCCACGGCCGAGGCCGCACAGGCAGGCCGGCCCGCGCTGCCGGCACGAGGGGTGGGCAGGGGCAGCGTCCTGCCCCTCGGGAGTCCAAGGCCCGGTCCTGAGGCCCATCGGCTGTGGCAAGCCTGTGACTCACTGGGGCCAGCGAAGGAGACGCCACCGGCCTCCCCGAGGACCCGAGGCCGTGGCCTGCCCCGGAGGAGACGCCCGTGTCGGTCTTCACCCCCAGCCCGTAGCCTGAAGACCTTGCTCCTTCTCGTTTCCCCTTTTCCTTCAAGTGATTTAAACTGAGCTGTTGCTTACGCCAAAAAACAAAAACAAAAAAAAAAAAAAAACAAGAAAACCAGCCAACTGAAGTCTGCAGCCTTCCCTCCAGAAGATAAATTATGTTGGTTTTTGCAGTGAGTGAATTGGGGCAGGAGAGAGATTTCACTAGAATAAAATGTTCTGGCTGAAGAGGTGGCGGAGTGGGCCGGCCGGCGGCAGGGCCCAGCCCGGGCTCACCACGCGGCGGCCGGAGACCGGGCAGCGCAGGGAGGGGCTCCCGACCCGGGCTCGCCTGTCCCCCCTCTGAGACTCCAGAGCGAGCTAGGAGGGATAGCGCCCCTCCTTTTTGGGGTGGACACGCAGCAAATGAGCCTTCGAACCCAGCCACACGCCGACCGGAGGAGGCCGCCCCATGTCTGTGCCGAGGCCCCACGCTGACCCCGGGGCGCCCGGCTGGCCACCCCAGACCTCCCCGCAGTGGGCGAGCACGGGGGCGGGCAGTCAGGGCCTCGGTCTCCTCTCGTCAGGGGACGCGGGTCTTGCCGACAACCCTGGCGTGGCACCCAGCTCAGGGTTCTGGGGAAACCACAGCCCCTGCGACTCATCGCTTCGCTCCGGGCCCCTCGGCGCCGAGACCCAGGAGGCGCTGCCTCAGCAAGGGGAGGGGTGCGGCTGGGCCGTCCCCGCACCGCGGTTTGGGAAGTGGCTGCAGGCGCCCACTCGGGTCAGCCCGCTACTCAGACGCGCCGCTTGGGGCCCCGGGGCCACGGCCGGGCCCCTCTGGCCGAGGCTGGGTGCTGCGGGGGAGGGGGATCAGCAGGGCCAGGCCTGCGGGAAGGGACCGCACGGCCACTGGACTGCACCGGGCGGCAGGGGCAGAGCCGGGGCTGCGGGGCCTGGTCGGCATAGCCGCAGCCTGCGTCCACCCCGGAGTGGACTCCTGCCCCAGAGCCGCCCAGAACCAGCCGGACCGGCCCGTCCTTGACGGCACGCAGCGCACATGCCACCCCAGAGCACCCACCGTGCCCACCGAGGAGACGCCCTTCTGCCGCCAGCCTCTGCTGCAGGCCGGGTCTGTGGAGGTCCACCCGCCGCCCGGCACCCCAGCCGCTCCCCAGGAGCCCGGCGATCGCCTCCGCCCACCCTCCAGCCCGGAAACCGCCCCTCCGCGCCTCCCCAAGGCCTGCGGCACAGCGAGAATGAAACTTCAAGGGCCCACACCCACGCCCTCCTGACGCCCCAGCCCCGCCTGGTCCTCCCCCACCCCCCAGGGCCCAGCACGGCCGAGCCTTGGAGACCAGACCGGGGTGCACAGGCCAGTCCGAATGCGGCGGCGCCAGGTCGCGGGCGGCGGTGCAGAGCTGGCTGCCCAGCCCCGTCCGGGGAGAAGGGTGGCCCCGGCCCCAGCTGCCAGGCGGGGCCCGCGTGGGCCGAGAGGGCTCCCCTGGCCACGGCTCACCTGACCTGGACCGGCCTCTCGCCGGGGCCCTCGGGCTCTGCGCTGCAAGGACGGCGGGCAGGCACCTTGTCCGGGAGCGCCGCGGCAGGCTCGGCTCGGAGGCCAGCACCGCCTCTGCGGAGCACCCAGAAGGGGCGGCCACAGTGGGCGGCGCCACGGGCTCGGGAGTGGCTCGAGAGCCTGGACGCGGAGGACGCCGCCATCCCGCCCACCTGAGCCGGCGCAGCCCCAGGGCGGAGCGCTGGCCGGCCGGCAGGTGCGCACCACAGGCCCGCCCACTCCGGGCCACCCTGGGCTGGCGCTTGGGGCACTCGGGGCGCTGGGGCAGGAGCGCTCGGAACATGGCGTCGCGCCCACCACCGGCTGGCCCGAACTGAGGCAGCCGAGACCAAGCCTCGGGGCTGGGAGGTGCCAGCCGCTGGCCTCAGAAGCAGCCCACAGCCGCCCCTGGTGTCCTCTGCGCTTCAGCTGGGTGGGCGGCAGGGGTCTGCCCTCGGGCTGGATCGGGGACGCTGGCTGAACAGGCCGGCAGGCCACTGGCCCAGCCGTGAGGGGCGTCCAGGAGCCCAGGGCCGGGCGTGGGCAGGTCAGCAGGTCGGGGTTGGACACAGGTCAGGGGCAGGACTAGAGAGGAAGCCAACGGCAAGAGCCTGAGGGCCTGCACACAGCAGGAAGCCCCTCCCAGAAGGGCCCGAGTGCCCTCAGCTGACTCACCTGGGGGAGGTGGCCGGCAGGGGGACGGTGGTCACCGCGTCTGAGAAGGACAGCGCTTCGTCCCGAGCCCCAGGGAACTCAGCAGGCGGTGGACACCGGAGACGCCTGGCTGCCGCATGTGCGCACGCGCGTGTGCACGTGTGCTGCGTGTGCGTGTGTGCGTGCGCATGCGTGCGTGTGTGTGCACGTGCACTGCGTGTGCTCTGTGTGTGTGCGCATGCGTGCGTGTGTGTGCACGTGTGCTGCGTGTGCGTGCGTGCGTGCACGCGTGCAGATTGGGAGTAAGCCGCAGACAGACACGCCCAGGCCCTTGGGGGCGGGGGCACAGCGCTAATCCAGGACGCGCGTCCAGGGCAGCAGCCCGACCAGCAGGGCCTGCACAGCCACAATACAGCCGAGCAGGCCGGAGGCCGGGCCGGCCGCCGGGCAGCCCTCGCTGGCAAAGGCGACCGCTGGCCTCCGTGACGGCGGAGCAGGCCGGGAGCAGACAGCCGAGCCGGCATGCCCGAGCGGGGAACCGGCAAGAGCGGCCAGAGGAGCCACACAGGGCCGCTGGAGGGCGGGCGGAGCGGCGGAGGATCGGGCCGCGGTCAGTGCACGGTGCGTGGACGCGGGCTTCGGTGAGACCCGTCGGGCTGGACCCTGGAATCTCAGAGCTCTCGTAAACCGGTGTCACTTCAGAGAAACGTATTTTCAGTAAAATCAGATTTTGAAGGCAGAGATGGGAGGGCAGAGAAGGGAACCTGGGGGCGGGAGGGGCGGGCGGGGCGGGCGTGTCCACAGGGCGTGGTCTGACTGCAGGCCCAGAGCTGCGACCGCAGGCCTGGCTTGGGGTGGTCCGGCTGGAAGGGCAGCGAGGTCCAGCAGCGTCTGCCAGGCAGCCTGGAGGCCCCGCAGCCCCAGAGAAACTGCAGGCCGAGGGCGCCTGGCCGGGGACATAGGGTGGGGTGGCACCGAGTCCGCAGTGGAAACACCCGCCAGACGCCCCGACCGAGGGGCCCCCCTCAGTGGGAGCCTGGGGACACACGGCCCTAGGCAGGGCGCAGACTCCGCCCCAGCCGTGGCCACGAAGAGCCGGCAACTGGGGCCAGCTGTCCCCACGGGTCCTGGAGCAGCAGCAGGAGGACAGGGACACCCCAGCAGCCTCACCAGCGCCCCTCCCGGGACTTGCGGCAACACCTGCATCAGCTGTGGGCTCGGCGAAACCGGGGGTCCCCACGGGGTTTCTGGAGACGGCAGGAGGGGCCTCCTGGGGGGCGCAGGAAGGACTCACCACAAAGTGGGACCGAAGGCTGCTCTGCAACAGCAGCTCTGGGAGTCTCTGGGCAGCCCCGCGGATCTGGGGGCGCAAGCAAGGGGTCCGGGTCCCTGGCTCTCCAGGGAAAGCCTGCTGAGCTGGGCCCTACAGAACACACCTCCCGGAGACTCAGCCCGGCATGACGGCCGCGTGTCCGCCTGTGCCGGGCAGGGAAGGAGGCTGTCGCCCTGAAGACAGCGGCCCGGCCCCTGCCCCGCCGGGACCCCAGCCCCGAAGCAACAGCGGGCACCAGCGGGCAGGGCCAGCAGCCCGGTCCAAGGGCCCGCGACCGACGTGCCAGCAGCTGACCCAGGCGCGGACGGCAGATGGGGACTTGAGACAATGTGACTGACGTGTCGCTGGGAGCGGAGGGGAAGGTGGAGCGTTTGTCCAGAGAACTGATTTCATATCTGAGCGAAAGGAAGTGGAAAGGCCAGCCCGAAACTAAAACAGCTGAAATCAATCCAACGCAGGCATAACCCACACTGGAGGCAGCAGAAGATGAGTGTCCAGAAGCCCCCGCCGCGGGGGGGAGGGAGGCTGCAGTGGGCACAGGGTCCGTGGACTCGTGGGGGCGGCCTCCGAGGGAGGGGGCTGCAGGTCCCCGGGGCCCACGGCAGCTTTGGAGGCGGACGCTGGGGCTCGGCGCCGCCTGGGGGGCGAATAGCAGGGGCGGGCCCCGCGTGGGCGGAGCATGGACGCCAGCGCCTGGACCCGGCGAGGGCAGGGCAGCCCCGGGCCCCAGCCGCGGGCCCCTCCCGCTCAGCGGCAGTGGGTGTGCTGGGCTTTGAGTGCGTCTGGATGAGTTTCTTGCTCCAAGTTATTTTTGGAAGAGGACTCTAACTGGACGGTTCCGGAGCATGATAGATGTTTGAGATGGTCCTAAAGCGTAACAATTGGAAGGATTGCTACTTCCAAAGTCGAGTCCCGGGCGTACCGCCCTCCCTGGGCGGCTGAGAAGGAGCCAGGCGAGACTCTGCCGCCTGTGGGTGAGGCGTCCCCCACCCGGCCTGCCCCACCCGCCCTGCATAGGCGTGCTCCAGCCTCAGCGAGGGGGCGCGCAGAGCGGGCACACCGCCAAGGCAGCCGCGAGCCGCGGAGACCCGTCGCCGTGGTGGGAGGACGAGGGGCTCAGCCAGCGCGGGTCCACGGCCCACGTCCACCCCCGGGCCACAGCGTGGATGCCAGGCCACGCCGGGTGGACTCCCGTGGACAGAGCCCCCTGCAGCATGCGGGCACAGGCGCGGCCGCACCGCAGCAGAGCCAGAAAACGAGAGACGGAAAGTTACCTCAGCTTCCATTTCAAAAGGCAGAAAAAAGACAAACTGACCCCAAACGCACATGCTGAGGCTGCAGAAGACAAAACCGTAACAAAGAAAAAGAATCAAAGGTCTTTGGAGCGACCGGAGAACGGCGAGGCCCAGACAGGACGCGGAAGGCGGCGCCAGGGACGCCTGCGGCCAGGCCCAGGCCGACAGCGGAGCCGGGCCGCACTGTGCAGGTGCAGGCCGCGGTGCCCCTGGGCGCCGGCAGAGCCCTGCCCGGCCCAGCCGCCCGGGCGGTCAGGAGCCCACTCAGCGGGCGGCCCTGAGAGGACCCCACCCGGCCAGCTCCGGCATCCCCACGAGCCCAGACACGCAGAGAAGGGGCAACACCGAGTCTCCAGAACACTCATAGCCTGTTGACCCCGAAAAGCATCCTCAACCCGAGTCATCGCGGACACCGCGGCCTCCGGTGACGCGCCGGGCAGACGCGCTCAGGCGGGGGCCGGGCCCGGGGCTGGGCACCGCCGGCGCTGGCCGGCCCACAGGGGCACTCAGGATGCCAGAATCAGCGCCTTGCCAGGCGCCCCGGGGCCACCATGCCGGCTCCCCGACAGGGCACGCGAAAACCGAAGGCGCCGCTCCCTCCTGAGACACGTCGGCCTCCGCTGTGGCGCGTGGCCTGTGCAGGGCGGGCCTGTCCTTTGCACCAATGAACGCAAGAAGAAGCGTGTCCTCGGCAGACCTGCACACCGCGCCCTGCAGAGGCAGGAGACGAGCACCGCGGGGGGACGGGCGCCAGGAGACGTGAGGGCCGTGGCGGCCAGCAGACGGGGCAGGAGGAGACGGGGCAGGAGGAGACGGGGCCAGAGCCCGCTGCGCTGCAGACGTGGGGTCTCGGCAGCCCCCTCTCCTTCGCCTGCCGTCTGTGGACGGGGCCCTGTGCTGGTGGGTCCACTCGCAGCCGTGACCCCGAAGCCTCGTCCCACCGCCGGCCGGGCCCAGCCAGGAAGCAGGAGTGAGGGTGCATCGCCCCAGGCATGGCCGAGGGCCTGTCTTTATTTTTTTAATTCATCGATTTATTTGTTTTTGAGGTAATATCTGGACCCCCACCAGGCACCCCACCTAGTGCACCCACCACCCGTCACCCAGCACCGCCCGTCCCCACCCTCCCCCACGGCTCCCCCCTAGATGCCTCAGGTCCACGGCCGNCGTCCCCACCCTCCCCCACGGCTCCCCTCTAGATGCCTCAGGTCCACGGCCGCTCACCGGGGTCCGTGCCGAAGCTCGTCTTGACCCTCCGTGCTCCACACACAGCGACCCGCCCAGCTCCTGCCTCCTCCTTCCGACTGTCACTCAGTGTCCCACTCCGGCCCGTCCATGCTGCGCGGATGGAGGGTTGTCCTTTTTGATGGCTGAGTAGTATTCCTCACTATCACCGAGGGCCCTTCCTCAGAGCGCTGAGAACAGATCGTTGCTTTGCAGCTTTAGAAAAGAAGGAAGCAGCGCCTGGGTGAGCTGGGCGGAGAGGCTGGGGCCGCGTCCGGGAGGCCCAGCCATGGCTCCACCGCTGCGTCACAGCGCTCGGCTGGCAGGCAGGCGGCCCGCACCCTAACCCGCCTCGGTGCCCCCCGCCCTGGGCACCTGGCGAAGCCGCAAAGCAGCACTGGCGTCTGCAGCCGTCCTGCCGCCGACTCCCTGTGCTCGTCCCTCGCTGGGCCCTCTGCAGTGAGCAGCCCTGAGATGGCGCTGGGGGGTGGGGGGACTTAGCAGCTGGGGAAACCCTGGCCACTGCATCTGTATACCCTTTGCCCTGGCTGGAGCAAAAAGCAGACCAGACCCTCGTCCACCTTTAGGGGCCTGGGTTCCCGTCCTGAGTCTGAGACGCGCCCACGGGGTCGCCTTGTGCCAGAGAGGCAGGCACAGCAGCCCGCCCCAGCGACCCTGCCGCTCGCCCACCGCCCCACACCTCCCGCTCCGCGCACCTCTGCGGTCGAGGCTCAGTGAGCCTGCTCTGACCCCTGGCTGACGGCCGTGCTGACCTGATGCCCATGGCCCACGCTGGCAGCGAGCAGCTCCGTCAAGGCGGCCGCCCCGGGGCCTTCGCGTGGGCCTGCCACAAGGCGTGCAGGGGTGGACGGCTCCTCGAGCGGCGGTCTGGCCTGGAGCATGTCCGAGCGTGCCCGGCGCGGCGGCACTTAGCTCGGCTGCGGGACCAGACGCGGCAGTGCTGGGCCGGGGCTGCTGCGCACCACCGGGCACCGAGCTGGGCCCAGAGCCCGCGCGGCCCACGGAGCTCTGCCCGCCGCGGTCACTGCGCTGGACCGGCGTGCTGTTATCTTCTGGGCAGCCCGTGCGACAACAGCGGGCCTCGCCGGCCTCAGCTGACCACGTCCTCGGTCCAGCGCCGCCCAGGCTCTGGGCGGTGGAGCCAAAGACAGAACGTGCGCCCCGACCCCCAAGCCTGCAGCGGTGCGGTCACGGGGTCGCGCCCCACGGAGCCTGCGGGGCGCCTCAAGGCTGGATCGGAGCCGCCACGGGACCCAGAGAGCCGCCCGGGGCCGCCGCAGGCGCACTCCTCAAAGGGACGCGCACCCTCCCGCAGCGCCGCTCGCCCAGCCGACGGGACAGCCGACGCCGGGACGGAGGAGGGGCGGCGCGACGGCCACACGCAGCGGAGGCCACGCCGCGGCCCAGAAGACAAGCTCAGGCTGCTCTGGCCACCAGGATGGCTAAAGGGACGATGCCCAGCGAGATGGCCGAAGGAGAAAGGAACAGCAGAGTCTCACTGGCGCATGGAGCCAGAGACACCGATGGGGCAGGAGAGGCCGCGCTCTGACACGCAAGGCCACACCGCCCGCGTGGTCACTGCCGGTCTGCAGAGAAGACCACAGGCTCAAGCAGGCGCCCAGCAGGAAGACAGGCCCCAGGGGCTGGTGGTGCGTCACAGCCCAGGCCACTCCCCCAGCACCCGACACCCTGCACGTGCATGCACGCGCACACACGCACACGTGCACACACGCACAGGGCAGCCCCCCAAGGAGAGACCCCGCCGGGGTGCACCTGAGATGCTCACGCAGGCACCTCCGCCAGGGGAGACGGGGCGGGGGCAGCTCGGGGTCCGACCAGGCCTCTGGGTCACGCCACCCGAGCATGGACACAGGCACATTGCGAACACGAGTGTACAGACACACGTGCTCTCCAGGTGGGCCTCAGTAGGTGAGGCCCAACTCACACCAGTTTGCACGTGCAGGGGGCCTGCCCGGCGCTCGCACAAAAGCTCGCCCACAGCACGAACACGCTCTGAGACGTGTGCCCGGGGCGCACCTGGAGGCGAGACCGTGAGGTGCTTGAGGGGCCGGGGCGCGGAAGGTGCACTGACGGGGCCGGAGGTGCAGGCAGCAGACGGACAGACAGAGGGAGACGTGGACGATGGCTCACTAGGTGGCAGGCAGGTAGGTAGGTAACCAGATGGACAGATAGGTGGTAGTTTGGTAGGTGGGTAGACAGGCAGACGGGCAGGCTGGTCAGTCAGCAGGCAGGTGGGAAACAGAGATGAGAGGTGGCTGTAGAGAGGTAGGTAGCTGGGCAGGCAGGCAGGCAGGCAGGCAAGGAGGTAGAGGATTCATAAATTTCTACCAGGCTCACAGGAACACCTTTCAAAGCAACACACAGAAGCTCATGGAGATGCTAAGCGCCCACCCCAGGTTTGTAGAGGCCAACACGAGGGAGAACCTGGTGTGCTGTCTCCATGGGAGGAGAGCCGCTGGCAGGAAACCGTGCGTGAGGTTTCGCAGAGAAGGGCTGGGCTTAGAGAGAGCTGAGCCGTGAGGCACCGTCCTGGGGGAGCAGGAGCTCCCGACTCCAGGGCAGGGGGCAGGGAGCGCTCCCTCTCCGCGGCTGGGAGCCCCTGAGCCCGCCAGTTCAAATCAGCCAGGAAATCCTACAGCAGCTATTAATCCACTAACGTCCAGTAGCTTGGAGAAAATCTGGTTAACTCCACCTCCCCAGCTGGGCTCCGGCTGAACTGTGTCGCTGGCTTCAGATGGACGTCAGAGACAAGCAGAGGAGGGAAAGCCCGGCTGCCAGGCCAGGCTACTTGTCGCCCCGGGGGAAGCCTGGGACACGGCTGTCCTGCTGGGAGGGGGTGCACCTTCCTCAACCCCAAAAAGGCGCAGCAGGGAGGCCGGCGGGCTCCCTCCTGACTCCGGAAACCACTGGAGGAATTCCTCCTGGGAATTCCTGCAGCAAAGGCCTTGGGGTGGGGGTGGGGGCTCCTCCTGATCAACCAGACTTCTTTTTGAGAACTCGCCTTTCCTTGGCATCTTAAAACTTCAGTTTCTCTAAAGAGACTCGGGGTTCTGCTTCAGCTCTTCCCTGTCAAAGATAAACTGAGCCCAGAAGCAGCTCTGAGTCGGGGGGCCATCTTTGCCTCACTCCCATGCAAGCACATTCTTTTAAAACCAAAACAACATTCTGAGCGGCCTGGGAGACGAACTCCGTAACCTTCGGCAGCCCACCGCTGCAGATGAGAGGGGACTGGCCAGCGCTGCAAGCGTTAGCCCAGCCCAGCCTGCCAGCCATTGGCCGGGGCTGGGGAAGGAGCTGGTTCTCGCGCCACAGGCCAATGAGCACCTCGAGTGGGAGGGTTTGAAGACACTAAGGAGTTTCCCCCCTTTTTCTCTCTCCGCCCCTCCCATCGGCCTTGCCCCCCCCACACCACCAGTTTGTTAAATTAATGCGGTAAGAAAGTCTGAAGATCTGAAGGAGCCCGGGCCGGGGAAGATGGGCGGCTCGGCAAACTGAGAGGCAGCTGGGGTCTGGGGCTCCGGAGCCAGGTCGCCCGTGGAGCCAGGCAGCCCCTGAAACTTGCCCTGCGCTCCCTCCAGCCGCAGCCCTGAGCGATGGGACGGGATCCTGCAGCTACCATAACTTATTCGCGGGGACCTGAGAATCACGATCGCCAGGCGCCAGCAGACGGGCACGCAGGCAGGGGGAAGCAATTCCAGGACTCGGTCGCGATGCGCCAGGCTGGCACACTCTCCGGGATTTAACTGGAGGCAGCAGCGGCGGCGGCTGGTGCTACCCCCAGCCCCGGCCAGCGGGGGGAGTGAGCCCCGTGCTCTCTGCCTAAGATGCTCGCCCAGCCTAACCGTCCGAGGCCCGCGCTCTGATCTGCACAGATTTTTCTTCCTCGCACGGAGCTGGCCGTTTAAAGCGAAAAACAGGGGTGGAAAAGAAAATATACCCACCCCCAAACGTGCCTCCCGGCGGGCGCCGCAGGACCCGGACGCGCCGGAGTTTAACAAACAGACCGCGCGCCGGGAGGCAGGCTGGGCGCTCTCCGCGGTGCTGAACCGCCGCGCCGCGCCGCGCCCTCCCGCTCGCCAGCCCGCCCGCCGGCCCGCCGCCCTTAGCGTCCGGATTATTTTTCCCAGTAGCGCCCGCCGGTTCTCCAAGTGCCAGCCTGAAACAGTGTCGCCCCCATAACTCGGAGACTACAAAGCACAAGGACCTGAAAAATGTACAGCTTCAATACTCTGCGGCTCTACCTATGGGAGACCATTGTATTCGTCAGGTATGCATTTTCTACTGACCACATCCTCTAACGATGGGGGCGGGTGGCGCAGGCCGGCTCTCCGCGGCCCCTCAGTGTGGGGAGGGGGTGCCGAGTGCCGCGGCGGCCCGGTCCTTCATCTCCACCCCCACCCCGCCCGCAGGGTGTCTGGCTGGTGCGCGGAGGTCTGCTCCCTCCGCCGGCGCAGCAGTTTGCCTGTTTCTTGGGGTTTGTTGGGCCTCCACCCGCTGCCCCCGCCGCCGCTGGCCCCAGCCCCCTGCGTGCCAGCCCCCACTGGGCTGAGGACTTGGAGGGGCGCTTTACGAGTTGCTCAGTTTAATTAGGACTGCATTCTCTGCACCGCAGTGCCGAAAACCTTCTCTCCCGTCTGGGAGCCAGGCGACAACTAGCGGTGGCGGGGAGGGTTGCGCCTGAGTCCTGGACACTGGACGTGTCGTTTGCTCTCCTTTTTGTTGTTGTTTTCCTTGCTCTGCTGGGGGCGGGGGAGGGGGTGCCGAGGCTTAGTGCTGGCAAATAATAGTGTGAGGGCCTGGGGTTGTGAACGCTGAAGGGGTCCTTTCAAGAGCCGGTTCTGGAGAAAGTGCCCTTTGGAAACTTTGCCATCCTCACCCCTCACCTCCCAAACTCCACTGAGGGGCTGCAGCCCCTAAGCTGGGGCGACAATCATGTATTGTGTTCTGGATTTCTGTCTCCAGGACAAAGCCCCCCCAGCCCTTGTATTCCCAGCTGAAATTTTCTCCCTGCAGGCTTAGCATGCTACGTTAGCACAGGCGGGAAGTGAAAAGCCCCTCTCCGAAGCGCCACAGAGATAGCCCCACTGGACACGGCGGCCGAGACGGCACAATAAACTCCTTTTCTGTGGGCTGAAAAAATGGCTCTTCTCCCACGGCCGCAGACCGTCAGGCGTGCTCACGTGTGGGGCTGCCTCTCACACGGTGCCGGCGTTGGGGGAACCGTCACGCAAGAACCCCGTCCCCTGGTCTCACAAAATGAGCAACTGCCGAATGTTGTTCTCCCCTGTCATAAACTAGCAAATAACGATCTTGAGACGTTGCAGAGAACCCCACGTCACATCGTTGCTTTGTCAGATGCGCTGGTGGTTTACTAAATGAATGACCCCCCACTGCGGGGGTCTGTGGGTCCCCCTCCGTGCCCCCTCGGAGGCGCTCAGCCGTCCCTCCGAGATGCCAGCATGAAGCCCGGCATGCCGGGCTTGGCACCTTGGGCAGGCCCCGCTCTGCCCGCAGCCCGAGAACAGCAGCCGGGGTCAGGAGTCAGGACCCAGACGCGCGAGGGGGGCAGAGGAGCCGCCCCACGGGAAGGGCAGGGGGCCCCGGAACTTGACGGGTGTCATGAGCTTCCCCACGCCCTGCAGGGCCATGAGATGCCGTGCAGGGCCACGCGCAAGTGCAACCCGCTTTTCCGTCTGGCTCACCAGGCGGTCGGGCCAGGGGTTAAGAACACGTCGGCAGGACAAGCACACCGCCACAGCAGCCTGCGCCTCTCTCCACCGACGGTGGGTGACGCCTGAGACCCGCTCCCGGTCAGTGCTTCCACGCCACGGGGAGCCGCTTGCCACAGGCTGGGCGGGGGGGGGGGGGCTGGGCCTGGGCTGGGCCGTGACCCCTTGGAGTCACAGGGCCGGCTGGTCCTCCAGGGCGCCGAGGTGGACACCGCCCCTGGGGCCACCCACCGGCCCTCACCCAGTGCGGAGTGGAGCGGCAGCTAGGAGGCGGCTCGGGCCCTGTGCCCCTGAGGGCTGCGGCAAGGCCAGGGCGGGGGCGGCGCCACGTGTCAAACATGGAGGGACTGTTGTTTCAGAAATGTTTGGAAACATAAAACAAACGAGCTAAGGAAACGCCCTGGGATTGTTGAGAGCTGGGCGCGGGTGGGGAGGCCGCAGCGGGCTCTTTGTCTACTGGCATATCTGTCCCAACGCCCATCTTTCCATTTAGGAGATGCTGTAGAGGGGCTCACCAGGAGGTGGGGGCAGCTCCGGTCCCTGGCAAGGGGCTCCCCCCAAGGGCAGGCCCTCAGGGGACGAGCCGACCAGACACCTCTTAGATGAAGTGACACCAGGTGCTGGCCCGGGGGGCGGAAGAGGGGCCACCGCACCAGTGCTGCCGCGTCAGCAGGCCCCAGGAGCCCGCGGTGACAGCGAACAGACAAAACAGCGAGGGCGGGTGGAGGGCGAAGCGGGGAGGAGAGGGGAGAGCCGTGGAGAGGGGAGAGCCGAGACGCGCCGGTCCACGCTGTCCTGGGAGCCGGCGGGCCCACAGAAGGCACGGCCATCTGCCGGAGCCCCGCCCTGGTGCCTGAAGGCCCGGGGGTCTCAGGCGCTGCAGGCCCCTCGCCCACGGGCCATCCGCTGTCCGCCAGTCCTGGTGAGGGGCCTCGTGCGGGTCCCCAGAGCCTCGCAAGGGCTCAGGGCGACCCTGGAAGGTCTCGCCTGCTGGGCACCTGGGGCGAGCCTGTGTCCTGTCGCCGCACCGCCCACCTCGGCCGGCGAGCCGGACGGCCTTTGTCTGCCCAGTGTCCTGGAAGGCGTCCAGCAGCAGCAGGGGTGCGGCCCGCCCCTCCCTGTCACGACGACCTGGGCCCCGGGGTCCGGGCAGGGCAGCCAGGCCCCGGTCAGCTGCACCAAGGCAGCAAGGAGAACGCGCTCGTTCCCTGGGAAGGCTCCCCGAAACCCCCACGGCCCCGGTGCACACAGGGCTGTCTGCACGTGAGCGGGGAGCAGGGCAGCAGGGAGACCCCCCGCCCCGGTGCTGCCCCCTGGTGCTGCCGGCGGGGCCTGGGCAGGCACGCCCGTGCTGCCGCACCGGAAGGGGCGGCGTCTCCGCACAGGAGGGCTGTGGGGCTGGCTCTGAACCCGCCGGCCGGTAAATAAACGGGCTCTCCGCGGTCTCCACGCTCCGGCCGGGGCAGTGGCCTGGGCCATGTCCTCGAGGGGCGCAGCCATGCCCCCAGACCTCTCCCCAGCACTTGGGCCACAGCAGGAAGAGTCTCGAGCTCCCAAGGCCAAGGCCTCTGTCTCAGGGAAAGACGCCCCTGGCCAGCGTGCCTCCGGGCGGCCAAGGCTTGAGGACAGGAAGACCCGTGTCCTCTGGGCGGGGGCCAAGGCTGCGGCCCAGCGGGCGGGCCAGACACGCTGGAAGAGCCCTGAGCTCTGGGGACGTCCTGAGCTGACGTCTGGCCCCCTCGTGACGATCGCACAGCGGCCCGCAGCCGCCCCTCCCCGACTCAGCGCCCCAACCTCTCCCTCCCCACTCAAGGGGCTGGCTCCGCCCTCTGCGCTGTCCACTCTCCTCTGGACAGCGTCCCCAGGAGGGAGAGGCCCCCGCGCTCCCCAGGGCAGTGTCCCAGGCCACTTCTGCAGGCGGATGGAGGACGCCAGCCCTGCACTTGCAGCGAGGGGGACGCGGCGCCCCTGCAGGGGCCCTGGCCTCCGGGGCAGCTGCGTCCTGAGACGCTGGCGTGGCGCCCCTGACTTCTGGTTTTTAGGACGGACAGAGCCTCCTGCCCGGTTGTCCCTGCCCGGCCACCCCAGCGCCTGCTGTGGTCTTCTGCTGCTTTAGGGGAAGCAGCCTCAGTCCACGGCGGGAGACGGTCCAGGCAGCTCACTTGTGCCTCTGGGGCTTCGGCCTGCCCGGCAGCCCCCAGCTTTGCGATGAAGAAATTCCCCCCTCCCATCCTTCCCCCTCCCCCCCCACCCCGCCCTTCTCACTTTCCGGCAGTGATCCGTTGGGTCTTTTCCTCCTCCACAAAGGCTATTTTTTTACTTTGTTCGCCAAACCACCCGGCGCCGACTTCTCCCACGTCCTGTTCGCCAAGGCACCAGGGTGTCGCGGTGCTGGACGCGGGAGGAGGCCGTAGCCGCACGGGTGAGGGCCGCTGTGTCCATCCGGAGCAGCCTCAGCCTGCTGGCGTCTTTGAAGTGCTTAGAGAGGACGCCGAGCCCTTGTTCACTACTCACGAGCCCTCGAGCGGCCCAGGGCTTGTTTGGGAACCGTTACCTCTGACCGCTCCTCTGTGGCCCGAAAGAGCGGGGGCACCCATAGTGGCCCTGTGCGCCCGGCTCTGGCAGGAGCCGGCGGTGGGCAGCGGGCAGTGAGCCCGTCCCGCAGGCGTGCGAGCCCGGCCCGGCCCCTCCTGGGAGGGGAGAAGCCTGCTAGGCGGGCGGTGGCTTGTGATTTGCCACCCAGAGTGGACGGGACGCAGGGGGCTGCTGACCCTGGCCTCTGCAAGGGCCCGAGTCCCCGCATCTCCCACACTCTGGCCTGTCCTGACGAATGGCCTGGAAAACGACAGATCTGGGCGGGGAAGGCCACGGGCCTTGGGAGGACACCTTGGGTGCGTAAGAGCAGGTTTCAGGGCCGGGGGGCCTGGGGACGGCAGCGCCTGCGCCCATGGCTGGCCGGCCTGCCAGGCACCGGCCGGACGGGCGGTCAGCCGAGCACCAGCTGCCTGCGTCCAGCGGGCCGTTAGCCGCACATCCGCCAGCACACAACCGCAACGGCCCCAACCTCCCCAGATGCAGGAGAGGAACAAAGGCGGGAGGGCTGGGCCAGGCCCCCTCTGCAGCGCCAGCCTGGGGGCCTCCTGAGGGACTGGGCCCGAGCCTTTGAAAGGCCCATAAAGGGCCCTTTGTGGCTTCCTGAGCTGACACCTCCGTCTCTGGAGGCTAATTCAGCTCAATTAGATTACCACCCCGCCTTTGCATGGGCTGTTTCCAGTGTCTGTGGCTAAATGAGTTTACAGCCCTAACTGTGAAGCGGTCACCCTGGGGCTGAGAAGTGGCCTCTTCCAACCTCTCTGGAACCCCCTTGCGTGGTCCCGGGCGGGGCTGACGTCCTGCCACTCAGCAGGGACTGGGCAGAGGTGCAGCCACAGCAGACCCGAGGCGGAATCCCCGGGACAGGCCGGCGTGAGGCTGACCCTGCGGCCCGACCTCGAGTCCAGGCCAGTGTGCCCCGGGCCGAGGGGGAGGCGCTGATGCTAGCTGGGGGACACCGCTCTGGGCTCTGGGCCCCCAACTCGCGCCTCGGCTGAGGTCTGAGCCGGGAGCCCACGGGTGCCTGCGCCTTCGCCAGACTGCTCTGCGGGAGGCGCCACAGGCCACAGGGCCCCTGGGTGAAGGCACCCGCTCCTGCGCCCCGCCAGCCAGCCCGAAGCCCAGCGCCTGGCCTGGCCGCCGGCCTCGGGGCGCTGCCCACCCTACACGAGCTCGCGCCTGGGGAGGGTCCTCGACGGCCCGTCCAGAGAGGGCGGCGGGTCCCTACAGCGCTCATCCACAGCCGGGGGCACACAAGAGCAGGGACCCACAGAGGGGCCCGCGGGACTGATGGGGCTGCCCAGCACCCCAGGGCACTCTACAGCGTGAGGAGAGGCTCCGATCCCACGCCCAGAAACTGCGCCCCTTCTTCGTCCATCATGCCAGAGCCTGTCCCTCCTTGGCCTGCCCCCACCTGCCCGCCTCTGCGCAGCTCAGGACCTGCGCCCCGAGAGCGAGCTGCCCCCAGCCATGCCGCAGCCCGGGGAGCTCCCACCAGGCGCCCCAGCTCTCAGTCTCAGCCGTGCTCCTGCGAGTGTCCACGCGGCCAGACAGACACAGGACAGGCGCCGCCCCCCGGGAGTGGAGACAGGTGGGGCAGAAAGCTCCGCAAGCCATGCTGCCCCCCTCGCGCAAGGCGGGGCTCCCCCCACCCCTCCTGCCCGCACGCTGACGGGCGCGCCCCTGACTGTGCCCCGGCAGAGGCCCACGGCGCGGAGCGGGCTGCGGGGTCAGACGGCGGGCCTGGCTCCCTGCGCTGGCGAGAGTCCAGTACCAGCCCGCCAGGCCCTGCGCTGAGGCCTGCAGGTCCTCCCGGCGGCTGCTGCCCGCGGGGCCCCTCGGCCACCCCGCTCGCGCACGCGCACGCACTGCTGCTGGGGCGGAGGAGCGCGCCAGGCGCTCGGCACTGGGTGCGGCCTGGGGCCCACTCCGTGTCCGCTGCCCGAGCGGCTCCTCAGAGTGGAGGGGACAGGCTGCCCCCCGAATCCAAGTCCCTGAAGGGAGATGGGCGTGGGGTGAAGTGTCCAGGCGCAGGCAGAGCGGCCATCCCACGGGCGGCCTCTGTGACTGCAGAGTGCAGGGCGCGGCCGGAACGCCTCAAAGGGACCGCACTGGGGACCACAGGCAGCTCCAGGCCACTGGCCTTGCCCGCCTGCCAGGCCTGTTCTGAGAGGCGCCCGCGGCTGTTCCCTGCACGGCAGCCCCCGGACCCTGCCGCTTCCGTGCGGCCGCCAGTCCCGCCAGCGGAGGGCGGCTCAGGCCTCAGGAGCGCGGGGGCGGGGAGCCCTCCTGGGAGCAGGGCAGCGCGCCCGCCAGCGCCAGCAGCGCCCCCCCCCCCAGCTCACGGACCTGCAGGCCAGGACGGGCCTGAGCCAGCGGGCGCCCCGCCCGCAGCTCGCACCCGGGCCCAGCCGGGGTGAGGCGGTCGCGGGCGGCATCTGGACCTGGGAGCACGGGCGTTCCGTCCGCCCGCCGGCGCGGTGCAGGGGCCCGTGAGCCCCAGGCCGGGTCACGGCGCCCCACGGACGGAGAGCGGCCCGAGCCCCGGCTGGAGGGCAGGACGCGGGGCGGGGACGTTAGACCAGCGTCCCCATCCACGCGCCAGTAGACGGACAGGGACGGGCCCGGCGCCCGCAGGTGACCCCGGGGCTGGGCGTCCGGCGGGACAGACGAGGAGGGACAGGGGCCGCGAGCGAGGGGTCACGGGCCACCAGGCCGTGGAGGCGGAGAACGCGGGACCGCACCGAGGGAGACACTGAATGAACGTGAACAACAACGAGAAGATAGCCTAGAAAAAGAATTAAGAATTAAATGGAGAGAAGAAACGGTGCTGCGGACAGGCTGGGGACAAGCAAGGCCAGGGCCAGCCGGGGGGCGGGGCAGCCCATGGGGCGGGGCCAGGCAGCCCATGGGGCGGGGCCTGTCTGCGGGGCGGGGCCAGCCCATGGGGCGGGGCCTCCCCACAGCACCTCTGGGCGCCCACCTATGGAAGCTCTTTAGGCATTCAACAGGGCCGAGCAAAACGAGAGAGGTACGGCCCGCGGGGATCCCCGAGGGCCCGGCCCCGCAGCCTGGCCTGGGGGCCCCGACTGGCCTCCCCACCGCGGCCTGCCCCGACCCGCCTGAGGCACAGCGTGAGGGCCCCGCCGGCGGGAGGCCTGCCGTGTCGAGGGCGCACCCCTGCCTCGGAGGCTGAGCAAGAGGAGCGTCTGACTCCGCAGCTAAAAGGCAGAGAATGAAACAGATTCCAGGCAGAGAGAAGAGGAAGGAAACTGACCGGCAGGTGACCAGGGGCACTCAGTCCACGGAGCTCCACTGGGCCTTCTTTTGGCTCGTGCACCGGCTGTATTTTTCCAGCATGCGGTCACTACTTTGACCACCAGCGGAAACGTTATTTGTCCAAGGGTTGAGAGCCTGTCCGAGGCAGCCGGCCAGCCGGGGAGGACGCCGCTGGACAACGTCCACCTGGACGTCAGCTCCCCCACTACGTCCGAGGCTCTGACCCTACGGATAGGAGGCCAAGTGACACTGTTAACTTCCGGGCGCATAACTATGCCGCCGGCGCTGTGCCCGCTGGGCAGACGCCCCAAAGCTCCGTCACGCCCGGCTCAGCCCGGGCCGGCCCGTCCTCTCTGAAGCGGTCAAGCAGATGGCGTCCTACGTGCTAGCCCCGGAGGGCGGCCCTCCCCTGTGCCCGCAGCAGCGCCCACCCGGTGCGGACAGAGCGGCAGGCCCCGGCATCCGGGGAGCCCAAGGCGCGCTGGGCCGGCCCTCCTGGGGTGGCGTCTCCCGGGCAGCTGGTCAGCAAGGACCGGGGCGCCTCACTGCTGCGGGGCCCACGCAGAGGGGAGGCCCACCGCAGGCCCGGGAGCGGAGGCGCAGGGCAGAAGGCGAGAAGCCCAGGAGAAGAGCCCCGGGAGCCGGCGGTCGGCCTGCAGCACCCGACCGCTGGGGCCCCGAGTCTCCCGCAGCAGCTCGGCCTCAGCCACAGGGCGGGGACCATGGCAGAGGCGAGCGGGGTTGCCTGCTGGCACATGTGGACAGCTGCCCAGGCCTGCCCGCAGTGGGCCCAGGGCCCCCCCAAGCTCCACATCCCCCCGGACACGGAGAAGCAGCAGCTCTATTTTTGCACAGGGCAAAGAGCACAGGCGATGCCTGGCCCCGCCAGGCCTGTGCCCGCCAGCAGCGTAGCCACGACGGCGTCCCTCCCGGGTCAGCCGGAGCCAGTCTGTGCTGAGACGGGCGTTGGCCCACGCACACGGCAGCGCGGGCAGCCAGACCGACCGAAGCGGAGCTACAGACGCTCCTGCGCGAGCCAGCCAGGCCGGCAGGCACCTCTGGACGGCTGGATGCACCGCAGCCGTCATGCCGTGGCTGACGTCCGCTGCACACGGACCCAGGGTGATGCCCAGACGCCTGGTGGGCGAGGGGAGAGGCACCGGAGCACTGTGGCCGCGGCCTCCAGGCCCCACCACATGGGGGAGCGAAAGGCGCTGAGCAAGGTGTAGTTCTCGGCTGGTTTTCCTCCCACCACCTGCCTCTGGCCCTTTCTCCCTGCCCTACCCTCAGACCCTCGCTTCCCTAGCAGAGTCCACTCAGTGTCCACCGCTCATGTCCACTCTATCAGTCCCGCTGCTCTGACCCCTTCTTGCTCTCAGAGGGGAAACGGCCCAACGCGCCCCTGCCCTGCCCGGCCTGGCTGCTCACCCCCTCCGTGTGGCCCGAGGGGTGGCCTCTTGTTCCTCCGTGGGGTGTCCCGTGCTCTGTGGTGGACAGGCCTCCTCCTACCGGCCCACCCTCTCCCCACAGCCCGGGGGCGGCGTCCACGTCCCACTGCCGCTGTACACAGCACCGCAGTGACCGCTGTGGCTCTGGGCTGCAGCTGAAGCTGCTGTGCCGCTGGCCAGACCCTACCAGGGGGCCTCGCATCTGGCCAGACCCCACAGGGCCGCAGGGGCACCCTCCATGTCGCCAGAGCTCCTGTGGGGTCTCGTGTGTGCCGTCGTCACTCAGCGGGGCCGGCCTGACCTTCCTGGAAGCGACGGCCAGCGTCTTCTCTGCTGGCGGCCTCCCCGGCTCGCCGTAGGGACTGTCCGCTCGGACCTGCCGCCTGTCCGTTCCGTTGGGTTGGGCGTGCCGGCACAGCAGGGCGCCAGCCGCCAGCGGCGGTGTGACGTGTAAGTAGCTCCTTCGGATCCGTCGGGTGACTGTCTGCCGGCATTTTCTTTCTCTGTGGAAAAGCTTTTATGTTGAGAAAATCCCAACTGTTTCTGCTCTTATTCCCCTTGCTATGGGGCCGGTCCTCCAAAGACACCTTTGCGCTGATGGGCGTCCGCCAGTGCTTCCTTCCGTGTGCTTTGTTTGCTGGGGGTCTTCTTTGTAAATCTTTAATCCGCTCTGAAGTTACGCTTGTGAGTCGAATTAGAGAGTGATCCAACTTCACTCTTTCTCACGTGGCACCCAGTATTCCCAGCACCATTTGTTAAAAAAGACTCTGCTTTCGCCATGGTGCAGTCACTGATTAATACTGTACGTGCGTGGACTCGCTTCTGGGCGTTCAGCTCTGTCCCATTGATTCTTGTGTCTATTTTTATTCCAGTGCCGTATTGTTCAGGGTTTTTCAGTTGTTGTTTTTCTTTTACGATATAAAAGGACAAGTTTACCAGGACAAGAGTCCCCTTACAGTCACCGCTGGCAGGAGAGCTGCCCGCTGCCATATTGTTTTGGTCAGTGTTGCTTTGTAGTAGAATTTAACATTGAGTAGCTCCATTTCTTTTCTCAGGACTACATTTTTCTCCATATAAATTTTAGTGATTTTTGGTGAATTTTATTGAGTATCTTTGGAATTTGAATGGGAGTTACATTAAATCCACACGTTTTTCGTAACAGGGTCATGTTGACTATCTCAGTGTGCCCACCATGAACATGATGGAAGAACAGCTCGTTATTTTTTGTTCTTCATCTTTTAATAGTGTCTTGTAGTTGATGCTGTATAATCCTTCACCTCCTTAGTCAGACTGACTCCTATACATTCAGTTCTTTTTGACGCGATTGTGAATGGAGTTGTTCCTTAATTTCTTTTTCTTCTCACTCATCACTTGCATATTAAAAGGCAACACATTTTTGTATGTTAATGTATCTTCCCACTGTACTGTTTCTAATAGTTCTTGATAAAGCTAGGCTCTGCCACATACACGATCATACTGTCTGCAAGTCTTCTCCAGTAGGACTCCTTCAATTTCATGCTTTGGCTTCACCTGGCTAAGACCTCCACGCCATCAAATAGAAGAAGTGTCACGGGCATCTTACCTCGTTCCTGACTCTACAGGGAAAGATTTCAGCGTCTCGCGGTCCAGCGTAAGGCTGACTCTGGGTCTGCCGCCGCGGCCTTTGTCCTGCTGAGGCGGGTCCCTCCAGCCCCCTCACCTGCCGCATGGCATCACCGGCGCCCCCCAGCCAGGTCTGCTTCCTGTGGCCTCTGGCCTTCTTGTGGGGGCCTGGTGTGTCACACTGATCGGTCTGTGTCCATCAAACCACCCTCGACCCCTAGAACAGCAACTACAGGGCACTCTGAGAGGAGGCGCAATGAACAGCCGAGGAGAGGTCACCTGCCCCTGCTGCCTCTCTGGGGCGTCTCCCTAGCCCCGCGGATGACGCCCGACCGGCTCGGGAGCTCTGGCCAGGCCGCCCGCCATCCACGCCCTGAGCGCCGCGCGGCCACGGGCCTGCGTGGGTGGGCGAGGCGCAGGGAGCTCCGACTCAAACAGACCCACACCCAGGGCGTGCGCATGGGCAGGCCTCGGGCCGCCCCCAGCCACACGTCCAGCTCCCAGAGCCCCTGCCGTACCCGGGCCACACACACAGCAGCCAGGAGGCCGAGCTCCCCTGGGTTGGGGCACGCAGGCCACTGTCCCCTGGAGAGGCCGGCGGAGCACCCGGCGCCAGAGAGAGCTTCGACCGGAGCTGTGGGCTCTGCCCCAGGCCCGGACACCGTCACGCTCAGGGCCAGGGCGACACCACTCGCACCCCCAGGCAGGGGGGCGTTCGGCCCAGGCCCTCCCCTGGGGAGGTGTCTGCGGAGCCGAGTCCAGCGGGGCCAGGCCAAGGTGGCTCAGCTGGACGCCAGGTGCAGGACACTCGCGAGGGGAGGGAGAGGAGCACCTCCCGCCCTCCTCCTGCTCCACGGACACGGGAGGTGCCAGGCCCCTGCTCAGCCTCTGCCAGGGCCCCCGCTCCCCTGCACCCTGCCTCACACACGCCTCAGCACTCCCCGCGCTGCCGCTGCCGCCCGGGACACCCCTCCCAGCTCTGCCGCAGAGCTGCACCCACCTTCAGCCTCCCGGCGCCCCACCTGTCCCTGCAGGCAGGTGCGCCCCGTGCCCTTCACTCGCTCCTGACAGCACCCCAAAAGCTCCACTCTCCCCCACTTCTCACCTGTACCCCTCCAGCACACACCCAGTCAGCGCCCCCTGGGGTCCCGCCCGCCACCCCCTTCCTCCCAGCCCTGCCAGCCCAGAGGGCCTTGGGGTGGGGGCCCCAGGCAGGCCTCTCCCGCAGCTCCTGCGCCCACCTGCGCAGATGGACGCTCTCCATCCATCCCCTTCTAATCCACGTCGCGCCTGGAGAATGACACTGAGCATGGACGCCTCTTCCCAAGGCTCCCCGAGAGCTGCCGCTGGCCGAGTGCGGAGACAGAGGGGGCTGAGCGCACTCGACCCACGCCCAGCTGGGCAGGTAGCTGGCCAGAGCCGAAGGAGAGCGGCGGGGAAGACGCGGACGGGAGCCCGGGCGACCTCGGGCTCTCGGCCTGCGACCGCTCCGCACCGCCGCTGCGCAGCACGCACCGAGACACAGCCGCACGCCCCCGCCGCCCGCCCCTACTTGCGGCACCGCCGGAGGCCGGTCCCCGCGCACGAGCCGCTGGCACGCGCACAGAGGCAGCGCGCGCCCGGACACACGAGCGTGCTCAGGACCAGGGCCCGCAGCGCGCTCCCGGCCTCCTGTGCGCGAGGGCCGCCGCCGTGACCGCGCGGACTTCGGACGTGTGGCCCCCGACGCGGGGCGCCGTCCCCGGGGCTGGTCTGGAGAGGGCTGCTCGGTCATCCCCAGAGCGCCGCGGCAGACTGAGGGCGAGGCCGGACACGGCACCACCGGAGGCGCTGGGCCCCCCGAGGACAGCCGAGGACCCTGTGGGCGCGGAAGCCTGGGGTGGCCGCCACGTCTGGGAAGGGGTTCGCACAGGGGTTCCCGCCGGCAGAGCTGCAGCCAGCTGGGGGTTGGGGGTGTCTCCGTGAGAGCCCAGACTTGAGACCCCGAGAGGCGGTCGCTTTAATAGTCTCAATCAACTGGGGCCTGCCTGGGGACGCAGCGGACTGAGCGCTGCACTGTGAAGCAACGGCGGCACAGCAGCGCGAGTTCGATCCCCAGTCAGGGAGGGACCCGCAGGCGCAGCAGCCTCTCCTGCCTCCCGCTGCCCCCTCAGCAGTGCACTTCTGTCCATCTGCCTGTTCTGCTCCCCGCTCTGTCTCTGGTGACTCCTGTCACCTCCTGCGCTTCTGTCCTGTACCCAGCATTTATGCATAAATATTTTTTTAAAAAAAAGTCTCTTGGGCCCGCCCTGGTGGCACAGTGGGTTAAGCAACGCACTATGAAGCAAACCGCAGCCACTGCAGCACGAGTTCGATCCCTGCTGCCGGCCAGGGAGGGGACCCACATGGCGCAGCAGACCTCTCCTGCTGTGCCCGCTGCTCCCCTCAGCAGTGTGTTTCTGTCAATCTGCCTGTTCTGCATCCTGCTCTGTCTGGTGGAGTCTCTCACCTCCCAGCACCTCTGGCCTGTACCCCAGTGCTTGTGCGCATAAATAAATAAATCTTTAAAAAAACATTAAAAAAAAAAAGTCTCAACAATACAGCGGAGCCCAGTGAGAATCGGCGATGCTGGGTGCCAGTCCTGAGGAACGTGGTGTCCCCACCAGCTCGGTCTCCCTGGCTTTCCAGAGCAGCCGCGCCAGGCCCACGCACCACGTGCTCCAAGCGCGCATTCCGGGCAGGCTCCGCACCCATGCGCCGCTGCGTTCGCGCTCCCGCACCAGCCCCCGCACACAGCGCCGCACCGCCTGGACCTACTTCCAGGGCCTGGGAAGCCCAGCTGCCCAAAGCAGCCCAAAGGACCGTTCTCTGGCCCTACGGCATCCAGTCCTGACACATGAGGGTGTGGTGACGTCCGTCTCCGAGCTCTGGGTGTCTTGAACCCCTCGATAGGAGTGGGGTGCCCGGCGGCTTGGTTCAGCCCCTGCTCTGCACACTGGGAGCGGCCCGTGGCCCTGCCCAGCTGTGCCACCCAAGCCAGCGCTGCACGCGGCGGCACCAGCTCAAAAGGGGCCAAGAAGCCCGCAGCAGGGGCCTGCTGCCCGGGCCTCCGGGGTGTCCGACTGGTGCCCGGGTCGGGCTGGGGCTCCGGCTCTCAGGGGCCGGGCACGGGTCTCCCTCGGGGTCCTTGCTGGAGCACCGCCCGTACAGCGAGCACAGGCGCCCAGAGCACGGGCTGGCGGAGGCACGGCTGGCGGTGCCCACCCGGGGTCCACAGTCCAGGCACAAGCCCCGGACCAGAGACGAGGCCGCTCTCCAGTCCACCAGACAGGCACGCGCGGCCCACGCCGGTGGTCGGCCGCGCCAACAGTCTACTGGGCACGTGCAGCCGGGGCGGCCGCCTCCTCCAAGCAGAGGCCTCCGGCGGGCACGGGGCTGAGCCGGGCTGGGCCTGGCCGGGAGAACTAACCCTGCCCTGTCCTCTCCTCCCAGCCTGGCTGCTTCTAAGGAGGCCGACGCTGCCCGCTCCACGCCCAAGGCCATGTCCCCCTCGGACTTCCTGGACAAGCTGATGGGGAGGACCTCCGGGTACGACGCCAGGATCAGGCCCAACTTCAAAGGTAGAGAAAACGTCCGTCCAGACCCCGGCCCGGGTCACAGCAGTCACAGGCAGGCTCGGGGCCCGGCCCCGCACCCCTCCACCCGCTGCCACAAAGACCCCCACACGGGAGAGCAGAAACCCCGCAGGATCCACGACCCACTCTGGGCGTTCACCCAAAGGACAGGCAGAGGCCACCTTCACTGTGGAACCCTCCCCGAACCCAGGGCTGGGAGCTGCTGAGGCCCATGGGCGGTCAGATAAGGCGGCGCAGGCAGGAGGGCAGCCCGCGGCCAGTTCTACCTGGGCGCCCTGGGCTGCCTCCTGGCCACTTCCTGACCCCAGAGCTCCTTCCTTGCCGTTCTTTTTGGCTCAAGGCCAAGACCAAACAAGGGAAGGGCCACTGGCTGCTGCCCCCTCCCAGGCCCGGCACAAAGACCCCACCCGGAGCTGCAGAGGGGCAGCTGGGCACCCCCATCACCCCCAGCTCCATCGCCCGAGCCTGTCCTGCGGTCTCCAGCACCGTCACACCCCCCTGCAAGCACAGGTGGGCCTGCCCTTCGCAGGAAGCGGTGTCCGGCGCCGGACGGCCAGGCAGGGAGGCTGGGAGGAGCGGCGGGCGGTGGCCATGGCCATGCTGCTGGGCAGGGACAAGGACGGGGTCCGTGTGACCCTTGGGTTGGCAGCAAAATCCCCGCTCTGGTAACGCCATCAAAGCACCACAGATGGTCAGAACCCCCGGGCTCCACCACAGCTCAGGGGGCCCCAGGGCTCCCTCCTGAGAGGAGGGCCCAGGTGCGCATGTGGGGCTCGGGCCAGCCGGCCCCCGTGCACCCCTGCCTGGGCATGCAGGCCCGGGGCGCCAGCGGGGCCGAACACCCCCACCCCGTCTGTCTCACGCTCGGGATCTGTGGGAGACCCGCTCCTCTGCTCACTCACTCAGCAGCGGAAATGGTTGGGAAACGTGATTTGCCCAGACTGTGAAGCCCTGGAGACAGCGTCCCTCCCCAGCGGGGAGCCTCCCCCGAGCCCCCACCTGTCCGTGGGGTCCCCTGCGGGCCTCTGCTGGCCAAGCTGAGCAGCTGCAGCACGGCCACCTCGGCCACCACCCGGGAGCAGGCAGCCAGGCTGCCCTCACCGCGCTGAGCCCTCACCCTCCCACCCGCACCAGCACGGTCAGCGGAGCCCTCAAACCAGTGCCTCTGAGCAGGCCAGCAGCGCAGCCAGCGACCCTGCACACACAGCACACATGCACGCATGTGCGAGCACATGCTCACACACTCGTGCACAGTCCTCGTGTGCACGTGTGCGTGGACACACGCGCGTGCTCACACAGTCCTCACACGGATGCACGGGCACACATGGGGCTGTGTGGGCCGGGAGCCCCCTGGAGGGGCTGCCCAGCGGGGCAGCAAGGAAGTGGACGAGGCCCAGAGGGCTCTGGCCCCCTAGCCTCGGTGTCCTCTGCAGTGACATTCCTCGGGTGGCCTCCTGGCCGCCCCCAGAGCAGCCGGGCCCGCGTGCCACCCGCCTCCAGGCCAGGCGCAGCCAACACAGGCACAGCCACAGTCACAGTCAAACCTTACTGTTCAGGGACGCAAGCCCCCCCGACAGACGATCTCGTTGGGTTCGTACGGTGACGCCCGCCCCGGCCCGTGGGCACCTCGCGCACCTGGGAGTCGGGGCCCAGCCCGTGTGGGGGCCGCGGCCCCTGGCTCTGACAAGCTCGGGACCCGGCAGTGACGGGGCGGCAGGCGCCCCAACTCCAGGAGGCAGAGGGGACGACGCGGGTGCGGGCGCAGGAGGCAGCAGCGGCCAGCCGTGGTGGAGGGCAGGGCGGGGCGGGGCGGGAGCAGGCGGTGCGTGGCAGGGACTGCCCAAGTCCAGCCCAGCAGGCAGGGCCCGGCGGCTGGTCAGAGGCGGCCTGGCCCACAGTGGGGGCCCTCGGCTGGGCTGAGCGGGCCCGGGGCGGGGCCCAGGGGGCCTGCCGCAGCCCGGGAAGCCCCTGAGGAGGGGCGTGCGGGGGCCTGAAACCCAGGACGAGGCCACAAAGTGTCCCCAGGGAGTGCCCTCCCTCCGGCCCCCAGAGCGTCACCCCAGGAGGGTCAGGCTGCCAGAGGGGCAACGCCCTGGGCGGGGCTGCAGGCTGGCCGGGGGCTGCTGGCTAGGCAGGGCCGCAGGTTGGCCGGGGGCAGCCGCTGCCCCGCAGGCCGTGCACCGGCAGGGAGATGCTGGGGCTGCCGACGAGGAGGCACGCGGGCCAGTGGGGGCCTCAGGCCCATCCTGCCCCTCCAGCTCGGCCTCCCAGGACCGACAGAAATGCTCGTGCAGCTTCCCGGGAAGGGCGGTTATTCACCCCCCCAGGGCCACACGCCACGCGGGCTCCCCATGCCCCAGCACCCTCCCGCTGAGCCCTGTGCCCCGGCCCTTGGCGCCACTGCCCACCGCTCAGCTCCCCTGGAAGCCAGACTCTGCTCTGCTCCATAGCCTTGAACATGACCCCCTCTCTCCAAACCACTCCTGGAAAACGGCAGCCGTGAGGGCACCTCCGGCCGCAGACAGTGGGGGCGTGCCCTGTGGGGCTCTCAAGCACGGCCACTCCGCACTGTCGGGCCCGTCCACTGCCATAGAGGGAGGGAGGGCGGGGGGCCGAAAACGGATCACGGAGGTCCCCTCGAGGACACTCGCAGGGCAGACGGCCCCAGTGTCCCTGCCCTTGGGCCAGGGACGGAGAGACGGCCTGGGCACTTGGCAGCACCGCGGCCCTCGGGCTCCTTGCGCTGGGCCCGGAGTCCAAGGCGCAGCAGGGCCATGGCGCTGGGTGTCCCCAAGGCGGCCTCTTCAGGTCAGACACCTGGCAGCCAGCCGCGGGGCAGCTCCGGCCCGGGCGGACACTCAGCAAGTCTGGCCCCCGCGCCTGGCCTTGAGGTGGGTGGGGCCGGGGCTGCAGCCCCCTCTGGCCAGGGCACCCCGCCCCAGGCCATGCCCGCCACGGCTCAGCACCTCTCCCTCGGCAGGTCCCCCGGTGAACGTCAGCTGCAACATCTTCATCAACAGCTTCGGCTCCATCGCAGAGACCACCATGGTGAGTGCGCGGCCGGCTGCGGCCGGGATGGACCTGGCGCACAGGGCGCGGGCACCGGGCAGCCCTGCCCTGGAGCCGGGGGCAGACCGCCTGCCCCCACGGGCCGCGACGGGCGGCAGCAGGGACGGGAGTGCACATCCAAGGCCGCGCGGGGAGCTGAGCCGGCACTAGGTCCAGCGGCCAGGCAGATGCGCCCGACCCCGAGACCACGGCCCGGGCGGCCCCACGACCTCCCGCGCCTGCCTCCGTGTCACCACACTCTCGAGCCGTGGAGGAGCGAGAGCAGCAGCCGCAAACAAACGTTAAGCGCTGACTTCTCGGTCCTCGGAGGCAGCCGCGGAGGTGGCTGTAGAGAAGGGGAATTTCTGGGATCTGCGCGGGCGCCGGGGCCGGGGCGGGACCCCGGAGCACTGCAGCGCGACCGAGCTGCCTGGACGGGGCCGCAGGGGCACAGGACGGCACAGATGGGCACAGATGGTTGCCGCGGCGCGGCGGCTCCTGCCCGTGAAGCTCCGCTCCCGCTCGCCGCCTGCGCGGGCGTCGTGTGCTTCCAGGTGGCAGAGCCCGCAGGAGTTGCCGCCGCAGAGGGCACCTACGCCAGGGCAGCGCGGCGCAGCCGGGCTGAACCGGCCGCAGTGAGGCCGCCACGCGCTCGGCGCCCACCGGGCACCCGGCCCCCTTGGCCGCAGCCTGCACGGGAGGGCCGCCAGGAAGGTGCGGCCCAGGCGGGACACGGCTCGGCGGACCGGGCGGGCCAGAGGCGGACGGCCCGGCCACGAGGTGCCTCGCTCCTGCGGGCCTCCAGCATCAGCTCCTGGAGCGGGAAGCGCGCTGGGCACATGCCTGCGTCCGCAGCCGGCTCTGCCCTCGCCCACCGCCCTGCCTGGGCAGCCACGTGGGCCCTGCCCGCTCTGCCCAGCGGCACCGGGACGCGGCGCCCAGGCCCGCCGGCCCCCACACGCTGGGGCAGCGCGCAGCAGGGCCTCCGCCAGGCGCCCAACAGAGCCGGTTCGGCGCCGTCCTGTCCAGGCGGCCCCTGCATCTCCCAGGAAGGGCCTAGACTGCAAGCCGGAGGCGCCCAGCCGCCGGACCGCCTGCTGCGAGGAGGGGTGCTGCCCACCGGCCGGGCTGCGCTGCACCGTGGGGTCGGCGGGCCGTGCGGCGCCCAGAGCACGTGGACATGTGGCTCACACCAGTTTGACGGTCACCCCCAGGAGAACGTGCATGTGTGCCGGGCAGCGGTGTGGGCCACGAGGTGGCTGTGCAAGCGTGTGTGCAAGCACAGGTGCGTGTGTGAGCGTGTGCTCGAGCACAGGTGTGAGCGTGGATGTGTGTGTGCGAGCTCAGGTACAAGCACGTGTGCAAACGTGTGAGCATGGGGCTGTGAGTGTGGGTGCACGTGCACGAGCATGTGTACGAGCACG
Source organism: Galemys pyrenaicus (assembly GCA_019455555.1). Classification (NCBI taxonomy): domain Eukaryota; kingdom Metazoa; phylum Chordata; class Mammalia; order Eulipotyphla; family Talpidae; genus Galemys; species Galemys pyrenaicus. The sequence goes on from JAGFMF010011956.1 coordinate 1,594,287, forward strand.
GGTGCGTGTGCGCGAGCGTGGGTGTGAGCACGGGTACGAGCACGTGTACAAGGATGTGTGCAAGCACAGGTATGAGTGTGTGCGAGTGTGTGCGCGAGCATGAGTGTGTGTGCGTGAGTGTGGGTGTGAGCACGGGTACGAGCACGTGTACAAGGATGTGTGCGAGCACAGGTATGAGTGTGTGAGTGTGTGCGCGAGCATGAGTGTGTGTGCGCGAGCGTGGGTGTGAGCACGGGTACGAGCACGTGTACAAGGATGTGTACGAGCACAGGTATGAGTGTGTGCGAGTGTGTGCGCGAGCATGAGTGTGTGTGCGCGAGCGTGGGTGTGAGCACGGGTACGAGCACGTGTACAAGGATGTGTGCGAGCACAGGTATGAGTGTGTGCGAGTGTGTGCGCGAGCATGAGTGTGTGTGCATGAGCGTGGGTGTGAGCACGGGTACAAGCACCTGTCCAAGTGTGTGTGCAAGCATGTGTGTGTGTGCGAGCACAGGTATGAGTGTGTGCGAGTGTGTGCGCGAGCATGAGTGTGTGCGCGAGCGTGGGTGTGAGCACGGGTACGAGCACCTGTCCAAGTGTGTGTGCAAGCATGTGTGTGTGTGCGAGCGCAGTGCATGGGTATGTGGGTGAGCGGGGGCAGTAGGCTCGTGTGCTCTGCGGCCGTGTGGCAGTGGTGTGTGGCCGTGACGCGCAGAGGGCTCGCCTGTCGGCCCAGCACCAAGCGCACGTGTGTGTGGCACGTCGATGGCGCAGGTCTCACAGTCAGCAGTGGCGCTGGCCAGGCCTGCGGGACGCGTGAGTGTGCAGCACGTCACAGCTGAGTCCGCGGAGCCACGGAAACGGGTGCACATCTGTGTGCGTGTCTGTGCATGTGTGTGTCTGTGTTTGTGTGTCTATGTCTGTGTTGGTCTGTCTGTGTGTCCATGTGTCTGTGCGTGTGTGTGTCTGCTGTCTGCGTGTGTCTGTGTGTATGTATGTCTGTGTGTCTTTGTGTCTGTCTGTATGTCTGTGTGTCTGGTGTCTGTGTGTGTCTGTGTGTTTGTGTGTCTGGTGTATCTGTCTGTATGTCTCTGTGTCTGGGTCTGGGTCTGGGTGTGTCTGTGTGTCTGTGTGTCTGTCTGTGTGTCTGTCTGTATGTCTGTCTGTGTCTGTGTGTGTGTCTGTGTGTGTGTCTGGGTCTGTGTGTCTGTGTGTCTGTGTGTCTGTGTGTCTGTGTGTCTGGGTCTGTGTGTCTGTGTGTCTTTCTGTGTGTCTGTGTGTCTGTATGTCTGTGTCTGTGTGTGTGTCTGTCTGTGTGTCTGGGTCTGTCTGTGTGTCTGTGTGTGTCTGTCTGTGTCTGTGTGTGTGTCTGTCTGTGTGTCTGGGTCTGTCTGTGTGTGTGTCTGTGTGTGTGTCTGTGTGTGTGTCTGTCTGTGTGTCTGGGTCTGTGTGTCTGTCTGTGTCTGTCTGTATGTCTGTCTGTGTCTGTGTGTGTGTCTGTCTGTGTGTCTGGGTCTGTCTGTGTGTCTGTCTGTGTGTCTGGGTCTGTGTGTCTGTCTGTGTCTGTCTGTATGTCTGTCTGTGTGTGTGTCTGTCTGTCTGTCTGTGTGTCTGTGTGTCTGTCTGTCTGTGTGTGTGTCTGTCTGTCTGGGTCTGTGTGTCTGTGTGTCTTTGTGTCTGTGTCTGTGTGTGTGTCTGTCTGTGTGTCTGGGTCTGTGTGTCTGTCTGTGTCTGTCTGTATGTCTGTCTGTGTCTGTGTGTGTGTCTGTGTGTGTGTCTGGGTCTCTGTGTCTGTCTGTGTGTGTGTCTGTCTGGGTCTGTGTGTGTGTCTGTCTGTGTGTCTGGGTCTGTCTGTGTGTGTGTCTGTGTGTGTGTCTGTCTGTGTGTCTGTCTGTGTCTGTATGTCTGTCTGTGTCTGTGTGTGTGTCTGTCTGTGTGTCTGGGTCTGTCTGTGTGTGTCTGTGTGTGTGTCTGTGTGTCTGTGTGTCTGTCTGTGTGTCTGTCTGTGTGTCTGGGTCTGTGTGTCTGTGTCTGGTGTCTGTGTGTGTGTCTGGGTCTGTCTGTGTGTCTGTCTGTGTCTGGTGTCTGTGTCTGGTGTCTGTTTGTATCTGTGTGTGTCTGTGTGTCTGTCTGTCTGTGTGTCTGGATCTGTGTGTCTGTGTGTCTTTGTGTGTGTCTGTCTGTGTGTCTGGGTCTGTGTGTGTGTCTGTGTCTGTCTGTATGTCTGTCTGTGTCTGTGTGTGTGTCTGTGTGTCTGGGTCTGTCTGTATGTCTGTCTGTGTCTGTGTGTGTGTCTGTCTGTGTGTCTGGGTCTGTCTGTGTGTCTGTCTGTGTCTGTGTGTGTCTGTCTGTGTGTCTGGGTCTGTGTGTCTGTGTGTCTGTCTGTGTGTCTGTCTGTCTGTGTGTGTGTCTGTCTGTCTGGGTCTGTGTGTCTGTGTGTCTTTGTGTCTGTGTCTGTGTGTGTGTCTGTCTGTGTGT